>MU868338.1:426583-526507 GCA_036418205.1 Ostertagia ostertagi | reverse complement strand
CTTTGTGCGATCGCCCTTACCGAAATAGTCCTATGAAATTCTAGTTATTGTGCATTTTTAACAAGAAATAAGCGGAAGTAAGGACGGCGCGGTCGCAAAATCGCTCCTGTCCCACGAGGTGCAAAATGCCAAAACATGCGATGTCGTCAACGTGTTAATTGCCATTTTCCAATGTAACATTTTGATCAGTAAGCTTTTCCGAGCATGAAAATATCTTCTATTGGAATACTGGTGAAATTACTGCTGAATTATTGGTTACTGACAAAAAAGGTGACAAGAACTTATGGAGCTGCACACATAACGGCGGCCCGTAATGGATTAATCGGTACCAGAGCTCGTTGAACGGATTTTCTATTATGCTCTATGTCTATGACTGTATCTAAGCATATATAGGTTGTCCCATAATTAGTGAATCACTTTACATTTATTGTTATTGAAAATCCAAGAAAATTGGTGAAGGCGTGAAACATGTTTTGCGAAGTAGCATCCATATTATTCCACCTGAGCAATTACTCAGCCCATTTCCGTGCTGCCTTCCGTGACTGACATTTCAATTTTCTGGAACCTATTTTTGTGCTCCCTTCTTAATCACTTCTGATTAGGATCTTTCAAATGCCCAACAACATAGAGAATTGACCAGCAGATAGGCGGGGGCACGCTCCCTCAATCCGCGGTCTACTTGTAATTCACTCTATCGAGAGGTTGGCTTTTTGAGTTGAAGATGACCCACACTTCAACTACCCCTCAACTGGCAATCTCACTGCTGTATCCAGCGCCACTGAGCGTGGATATGGACAAAGTAGTAGCTGTTTGCAAGAGCATGCCCGACTTGTTAAAATGATGGAGTGTAAACATCTAAGTAGAGTTGTAAAGATTTCAAAATATTTAGTTTGTATCTTAGATGCTCTGAGCCCGACAGCTCCGCACACGATCTGCCACCATAATGTTCCTTGCGATCTCCCTTAGTTCCTTACAGTGATCATCCAGCATATTCACCACGGTTCTGAACTGGGTGAAGTGCACTAGCAAATCTCCAAGGAGCAGTAGCCTAGCGTGAACGATTCGGGAATTCTGACAGCAAAAGCCAAACCTCCTTTTAGTCCGACCCTTCAGAGATGTTGGTGGAGCACGAGAGTGACCATGCGCTGGGAACCGCCGCCCAGTTATACCAGGGCCACTATAGAAGATCAACATCTACAGCGTAATGGTGACGCATTCAATTTGAAAGTAAAGCAAGACAAAGTCTGCTTTTTTCCTGACAAGGGAAGGATGGTAGGTCGAAGTGGCCGTTCAAAATGGTATGTATACCACCTGATGCGTCTCCAGACGCTGATTCCAAATCTGCCTTCCAAATCTGCTAAACGATTTTCATAACGAAGTTATGAAGCGAAATACAATAGCTCAGTGGTGATGGTCCGGGCTGGCAGTTGAAGGCTCGTAAGTTCGGTTCCTTTGCGAGTTTGTTGCTTTGCTTTTGTTTGCAACACTTCTAGGGACAAAAGCAAAGCAACAAACTTGCAAAGGAACCGATCCTATGAGCTCTTACCAGAGAGCCCGGATCATCACCACTGAGCTATTACGCTTCATAACTCCGTTGGGAGAGTCGTTTAGCAGTTTTAGAAGGCAGATATGGAATCAGCGTCTGGAGACGCATCAGGTGGTACACATCTCATTTCAAACGGCCACTTCGACCTACCATCCTTCCCTTGTGAGGTTGTTCGACCCCACCTTGCGGAGAATATTCATAAGAACTTGGAGACTCTCAGGCTAGCCGTTCATTCACTTCCTCTGTGTGGCCCTAACCTCGTGCCAGCAAGAGGCAGCTCATCAGTCTGACCTCTAGCGCTCCTCACCAGGAAGAAATTTTATGCTAAGCGCATGGCCTCAAACTCGACTTCCGATCTTTCTCCGATCAATCCTGGAATTCTAAAGATAAGACAGGACAGGGGTCTATGTTAGGATGAGCAAAGACTCCACATGAAAAAGAAAAAAAATTGAATTTAGAAACATCCAAAGTAATTCACTAATTATGAGACAACCTAATAGTAGGATTTCGATTAAAAACGAGTAGTGGTACTGAGGAAAGGACACTCATACGCCTTCCTTGCAATGGAAGCTAATAACATTACCAATCTAGTGTTAGCTTTTTTCTTAGCAGTGTGCAGTACAGATGAGTGCGGGGGAGGGTCGTATGGAGACTCTCCAAGAGGGGGGGGGGGTTGTAAAAATTTTGAAATCGGTCCAATCCGGTTGACCTTGGTAGGATGGTGCGACGTGGATTTTCGAATTTGGCTCAATGGACTTCGAATACTTGACTTTCAGGCTGAATTATATCCGACTGCCCCATGCTTCATCAACCGATGGCTTTTGAGCTTCCCTCCTTCCTCCACCAATTCTTCGTGATCGTCAACTAATTTACCGTTTTTCCTGGCTTCGGACTGCCTCCGGACCGATTTATGAACCTCGTGGTAAACTCCGTCTATTTCTTTCATGTACCACCTACCATTTTCTTCCTCGCCAACCTCTTCCCACTTTTTACCCGATCTCTGAATTATGTCTGAGCCGATTTATAATTTTGATGGCGAATCCTGTTTTTGGTGTATCCACCACACAACATTAGAAATTGACTTCCTTTCCTTCGCTCACTTCTCTCCCATTCTCCAGCAATTCCTGCAACTGAGTCACAAAGTTTGTGGATAACTCCGCCTATCTTGGAAATGTCCCGCTCACTAACAGCAGTTGGGCTCCATTCCTTCACCACCTCTATCCTCGCTTTTCGCGGTCTCCGAGACATCTTGGAATCGAGTGATTAATTTCCGTCGCAAATTCCGCCCACTTTGGACATGCCCCGCCCACCGATGAGAGTGGCCTACACTCCTTCACCCACCTCCCACCTTTTTCCGGCTCACTAAAACTTTTCCAGCACGAATTATGAGAAATTGTAGAAAACGCCGCACACTTCAGAGCGCGCTCCGCCCATTGTGGGCGGACCTCCGCAAACGTCGTGTATGCTGGGAGCACCTTTGACATTGCTCCCCTACACCGATTTGTTTTCTGCTCTGTGGACTTATGAAATTTTCATAAAGCACTACTTTTCGAAGAACGCCCCACCCCCCCCCCAAGTGTGGGTCTCCCTAATTCGATGTTATTTACAAAGGCACACCTTTACCCACGTTTTGGTCCAGTTCTGAGGCTGTTTTGTCCCTGAGATCTTGGTCGTCGGTGCAGTTCATTTCGATGCAAGCCACTCCCACCGTTGGAGGACCAGGGCTCCGCTTAGCTGATGTGTGTTTTGTACTTCGTGAGACCTTGTCCACCCGTCCCACACTTGACCCGGTCCCTCCGAGGAGCTATGGAATTTCGTGCCAGACATACGGAACGACAGACAGAACGACACACAGAACGACAGACGGAGCGCTTTTTAGTATGTAAGATAGTGGGATGATTGTCCAAATAACGTGCGCTCGTAGTTGACTGCAAAAACACCTCGAAGACGATGAGTTGAGTGATATTTTTTTGGTACCTGTTGGATTTGAAGATGATGCAGTACCTAGGTAATACTTGGCTGTCCTTCACGTAAGCTTACGATGACGTTACGACGGTTGTTTGTTGGAATAAAATACTTCAAAAAATCGACCAGGAACGATTCAGGACATTAGACCTGTCGGTGTTGTAAATTAATAGAGTCTATTCGAGTTTTTTTTCTTATTACACTTTCGTAGGGAACACTTGGCTAGCATCGTAAGCCAAACAAGTTATCTGAAAACAGCTGATCAACTCATCCATTAATCCCCTCTCAGGAACCGACGTGAGAGTATGTCTGTGGCTAGCATAAACCCGCATGATGTGTGAAATTTCCAGCCCAAGGTATTTGCAACTGTGCCTGGCTTAGGGCAGATGACTACCCGTTAGGGGTATTTTTCCAGCCAATTGTAAATTAAACCAAGAAGTCACACCTGGATGGTAAATCGACGTATCCGATGTGCACAACGCCATGCTTTGTGTAACACTCGCCTGGTTTTGTAGTCTCGATGTTACCACCGGCTTCAGCTGCCAGATCGACAACGACGCTACCAGGCCTCATAGAACGAATCATCTCCTGTACACGAGTTTGAGCAAAAGCATGTTCAATCGGGAATAATATAATACAAAACAAAGCCATGAATAGTTGAACGAGTTTGTTCACCCTCAATTTCAAGAGAAATTCGGAATGACTTGAACAGAGAAAAAGTTCAGAGAACCTCTGTGATCAGACGTGGTGCCCGCTTTCCTGGGATGAGGGCAGTTGAAATTATGATATCAACTTCCTTGCACTGCTTAGAAAACAAATCCATTTCTGCCTAAAGAGGTAAGATAATCAATCGAATTTCAAAATGATATAAAACACAAAACTATACACAGAGGAAAACCTACAGAATACTAACCTGCAGAAACTCTTTGCTCATCTCTTTGGCGTATCCGCCAGCTCCTTCGCCCTCTTCTCTGATGTTGATGGTAAGGAATTCTCCTCCTAACGATTGAATTTGCTCTCGAACTGCTTCTCGAGTGTCAAATCCACGAACTATGGCTCCCTGAAATAAGGACATCCCTCTCGCGCTGTCAAATATTCTACATAGTTAACCAAAGTCGGTTCAACTAGTACTGCTCAAGAATTCCACGAGGTGAGAAAGACCTATGAACATTTGCGTTGTGCGTTCCACCCAGTTCTGCCATGGACATGTTTGCCCATACAGTAGACTAATTAATACTATTAAATGTGACGATATACTGAAACAAGGCTTCCCTCTTTTTTGCACATGAAAAACCTTACGTAACAAGTGCACAACCCATTAACAGGTATGGTCTCACCACAGTTGCAGAAGCCGCTCTTGCTACGTGTACAAACTTTGGGATAAGATGTGAGTTAGATTGAGAGGTCATACTTACAGCAACCTAAGAATTGCTAATTAGTATCGCTTTTGTCTGAAAGGATGAAACTAAGGATGGAACTCTCCAAAGCACAGTTAGATTGCATGGAACAAACAGTTATGGCAACGACAACTTCATCCCTAATAAGAAAGACGATCTGTATGCTGTACGAATCGAGCAATGTTTGGCACTCATCATCATCATTTTGCTACATAACTATTAAAACGGATCAATAGTACACTGAAAATTCAAAAAAAAAACTCATGTTTCCCATATACCGATTGAAGCCCAATTCGCTGGAACTGCTTTTGCCTGCTACTTTACGGCATTAAATTTCCTTCATACTCGTATCCCCTCCTTTCACAATCGAATATTTTAAAATTTATTTTTTACCCGCAAAATCTCCAAGAACACTTCTTAGTGAAAATTGTCATAACTCTTTCGGAGAAAGATGTCCGAAGATCAAGTTGAGACAACTTATTGGGTGAAGCAGGAATCACTCACCATTCCTCTGGCAGTTCCTATGGCACTGAGACCAGCAACACCTCCTCCAATAACCAACACCTTAGCTGGTGGGACCTATAGGTTACAAAAATCATCATTCTGATTAAAAAACGAAGATAGCTTTCTGAAAATGAGGTTTTTATAGTTTTGAGTCAGCGGAACCTTTCCAGCGGCTGTGATTTGTCCTGTGAAAAATCGCCCAAAATGATGGGCAGCTTCAACTACAGCACGATAACCAGCGATGTTGGCCATTGATGATAGAGCGTCAAACACCTGAATCGAATTCTGAACTTTTTAGGCCCAAAGCACGTTCGTAATCATAAGAGCGCAAGGTCGAGAAAATTAGAAAAATGTACAAAAAACTCGTTCTAACGAAATTTCCTACAAAAAGTTGGCAGCTCTGAAGATTACTACCTGAGCTCTGGATATTCTAGGGACACAATCCATTGCGATCAGGTTCAACTTCTTCTTTGCTAATTCATCAACAATAGGTTTATTAACAGCAGGATAGACGAACGAGATCAATGTAGAATTGTCCTTCAAGAGCGGCGCTTCACTGATCGACGGTGGCCGAACCTGTGAGAAAGAGCAATCGCTCAGAGCACAGCTTACGCGTGTTGAAAACTGATATATTCGAAAGCATTAAAGAAATATAAGATAAATCGTTTGTGTGTACCTTGAGAACAATGTCGGCCTTGAACGCTGCATTTTTGTCCACAACCTTGGCTCCCTGTCTTGCGTACTCCTCATCTGACCAGCGAGCCTCTGCTCCAGCACCCTTTTCTACCTGCAATAAACAGATTTTCAAGCTCAGTAACACATTTGCTACTATCAATGAATCTATGACTGGATTCTTCACCGGCTGGCCTGTCGACCGCCTGGCACTCATACTCGACAAACCTTTTTGAAGAAGTGGGTTTTGCTTTTGTATGGTAGGAACTCGTTGCCCTCTAGAAAGCGGGCGCTAACCTAAAATTCTAACCAAAGCTGTCGAAACCAGGTCACTTTTGATTTCTGCATGGGCAATTGCGTCGTTTGTAACGCTATAAGTTGCCACCCACGTGTAGTCAAATGTAGTGAATGTACCAATTTGCTGAAAATTTCATCCATTCCGTTAATCTGCACAAAAGCAATTAGAATGCTGTCAAGAACTATTCAAGTCAACAAAAAAGGAGACAGATGGTACACAGAGGCCAGAGGCAGCGCAGCTGGCACGGTCGAATCTGCTCAATGCAAAGGAATCATCTATCTAGTTTTGAGCGAAGAATAAACATCAGGAAGGACAGAAACCCTGATCCAGGGATCTAGCTTGCGTATCCAAACTGCGACATAGCATGGCTACGCCCACACGTAATAAACTGAAGGGTTAAAATTTCCTTCTGTTCGTCTCCAGTTATGAAATTTGAATGACCTCCTAGATCATTTGCTTGCGCTCCCTTCCCCTCATTCATTTCGTGACAATTGCGCGCAAAGTATAAAATTCTATTGACTTTCACCAAGCACTTTCTGTATATTTACATGAAACGGTAAGAGATAAGACACTCCAAAGTTTTTACCAGGCTAGCGAAATCGCATGCAGTACAGTAGGCCCCATTTCGATAGCCTGTTTCATACACACGCTGTCCAAAGTGTAACACGGAATCACTCCTTGATAAGGGAATATGACTCTCGCAAAAGAAATTTATCCGGCAGCTTGATATTTATTTTCACTCGTCCCATTGCTGACGAACTCCAGGACCCGAATTACCAGCCTGTAAATTCAGGCAACCCCACTACCGCGAACGCTGCAGTTAATTCCATCGCTCCACATTAGAAGTGGATGAACGTACTCTTCAAAAGCACATATGGCAAAATATACGTATTGATCGACGTTCTGTAGATTACCCTCCACCCGATCAGCAATATCAATTTTTGTTTGCACAAATCACTTTCATGTTATTTGTCAAGAAATCCACAATGAGAAGAGAATAAAACAGATCGTAATTGAAAAGATTCGTAGCTAACTATGCAACAAATCACCAGAACTTCCCAATTCTAGGCAATTAGCACTTGAAAACATCACCCCTAAATTAGTAGTATAGTGACAAAGAGCTCAGCAAATCAGGCAGAAGGTCTAGTGATCAGAGTCGGTATCTCCCCTGGCCAGCCGATCTTCCATCTCTACAGGATCATTTCATTGGTAGCGAACTCATCTAGAAGGATAAAATCCTTGATGTGAATAAAGGCTCTCTCTTCCCCCCCCCCCCTCCAAAGTAATTGTATAGAGAAACCGCACTTGAATATGGAACTGAAATGTATAGCGTACTCAGAAATGGTTAGGTCGACGACGGACGCTTCACCTTTAACAAAAACATATTTTGGCGCAAGTATAGGTGGAAGATCGAGCCGGTCTGATAGTCAGACTTCTTCGCGAAAGCTCTGAACGAAAGGAATGAAACTTTGTGTTCCTCGAGCGAGGAGGGTCCAGTGGACACTCTTGCATGCGACAAGGACGAATGGAGACGTTGATGGAGCCAGCTAGAACAATTCGATGATCAACGGGACGACAGGTGGTACAGGTGATGGTTGGAAGGGGTCATCGCGGTACCGCCGCCCGTCTGGGCCGCAAGAATCCTATTCCTTACAGGAAAAGTTTCGGGGTGGGAGAACTGACCTTCTTGACAAAAGAGAAATGAATTAGTGTTAACTTCCTCAAGAAAGACTACATACATTCAAAAGTGTTTGTTGTCCTCACAACTTACACTAGAGCCCTTTAACACTTTTTTCGCGGCTCAAGACATCGAGAGCGTTCATGTGCAATTCATTTCGCATGCATGGCTTCGACTTTTGGTCTGCCACTATCATCGATCAGTGCCCGCGCTCTTGATAGACAATCATGAATTTCGCATCGATGGCATTTGAGCACATCGCCGAGAAGTTCTGCGAAGAAAACTGCTGCTTCAATCAACAATACAGTGAGACAAAGAATGACCGAATAACCGATAGATCACCCTCATAGATAGTCATTACAATAGGTAAACATGTGCCTTCATAATATTGATAGCTACATTGTGTTCATTCCACTTTGTTCACTATGTCCCTACCATTCCCCCTTTCAAATCGATACCATTGCTGACTTCACTATTTACGAGTACTTGAATAATAACGTTTACTCAGATTAGGTTGTCTCAAAGCTCCGTCAAATCAATATATCAATTTTCAAAAAAAGCAGCTTCAAAAGCTCAAAAAACTCGGAAAAATTACAGTGTGTCTATGTTGACATGTTCTTCTTTGTTAACGCTTCTTGCCGCAATTCACCTTGTGAATGTTTCAAAATGTTGCTGGGTTATGAACAAAACTTTTGCCTCGAAAGGGACTTGAACGCGCCCCTCTTTCTTACCGGGCAAGAGCGCTACAACGTACGCTACCGGACACCATTTCATCAAAACTCAGCTTTTCATGTTATATTTTTTTCTGAAGCAAGTTTTGCCCACAACCAGCGTTGTTGTAAAACTTTCGCGAGGCGAAGAGCGGCGAAAAACAGCACTTAACAATCAACAAGTCACAATCAATTGATAAGCTTCCAGCCTTACGATTCACCGCCGATACTGGCTAACCGGCTCAACACGTTATGAGCGTAAGCGCTGGCAAGCTATGGTAAGTATACCATGAAGAACTGAGCAGGGATGAAATGGTGCCTCGGTAACATGACTTGTAGCGCACTTGCTCGGTACAAGAGGAGCGTTTTCACAACCATCTGGAATGAATGCTTTGTTCGCCATCCAGCTTTCTTTGAAACAATGTTTTCTCTTAACATGGTTTTTTAAAGACTTACAGCGCTCGTTGGGTTTGTAGTATTACATATGACTTACATACGACGGCGCAGTAATCAAAATGACCATTTGACAATATCGGTCATTCTTTGTAAACTGATAACGTAGCGAATTGGATAAGCGAGGTTGGTCATCGTCTCCCTAAGGGGAGCAGTATTGCACATTTCGGAAAGGCTGTGCAAAAAACAAACCCAAGAGAAATGCTTAACATCGCCGTACAACACAGTCAATAATATTCATTTATATATTATTATTCATAGCACTTCAAATGTATAATGCAGCGTTAAAAATGTTGCTATTCTTGTGAGATGAAAATTTTCCCTCTAGAGTCTCATGTTTACAAGCCATGTTATAATGATCTCTTTCAGCGGGTCAGAAATCTGCTTACAAATCCAAATTTCTCATTTTTTTCCACTCCATTGTAAATATCTCGAATTTCAGGCTAACCAAATGCGAGGTCCGTTCCACAAAAGTTGGCCAAAGCGGCAACTGACTCAAACCCTATGTTCTAATAGAAGGATTCAGTGTATGATTAATCGTGTGTTCAATCACGACTTCTTCTATACACTTCACCAATCGGTTCTTCAGAAATCCAAGTCTCTCTCCCTTACGGATTTCGTTCTTTCGGAGTGATCGCTCAGCCGAAGCGGTTCTCTGGATTTGAATTCCCCCTGAGCCGTATCTTTTTACACAATGTCGTTTCCCTTTCAAACGTTTTTTTTTAGACTTTCTAGGCGTTTTCGTTGTAAACTGGATCTCCGTCATATGGTGCCCAGTCAACGAGAATGGCTACCTCACGTCAAGAAAAAATTGCCCCAACGAAGGCAGAACCAGCTGGACCGACTTAAATCCTTCAACGATGAATCATTAGGTTAGATTTGACTGGAGAGGGGTCAACCACTCAGTTCTGGAAGAAGATAATGACATGGCTTTTTGGACAGCTCAGTAGGGGGATGTTCAAAAAAAACTCGTGATTGAGTATGCGGTACATCAGGCATTAATTTTTCCTTATGGAACCGAGGGTTGGAATCAGTTG
This sequence comes from Ostertagia ostertagi, assembly GCA_036418205.1. Lineage (NCBI taxonomy): Eukaryota > Metazoa > Nematoda > Chromadorea > Rhabditida > Trichostrongylidae > Ostertagia > Ostertagia ostertagi. The sequence continues at coordinate 516,247 of MU868338.1, read as the reverse complement.
CTGGTTTGGCCGGTTTTGTCTACCGGACCCACTTCACACGAATGCAATGGAATTCAGCCACTTCACGCCGATTGTGAGAAAGAAACTTCTCCAAAAGACACACAACATAATGAAATAAGAGTTTGTAGCAAATTTTCATATTAACAAAAACGACATAGTCCAGTATTATGTTTACGCACACCAACAAAAACGTTCAAAAGCGCTGTGAAACGGGTCCTTTTGCACTCATCCTATAGCTTTCTTTGGAGATTTTTTCAAATTACGTTGTAGTAGTCTCACTCAACACCAAGCGTTCGCACTCTGACAACTGACGGAACATCTTGTTCCTTACATCAAAGCGCGAACAAAGAATGCGGGCAGGTGCAGCGGAACGCAAGCACTACAAAGAACGAGGAAAGCCGTGAAACTTTTTGGAGTGAAAAGAAGGATGTGTTGCGTAGAAATCAGACCAATGTTGAGAGCTCGAAGGAAAACTCGATTGCTCCATCTCAGATAAAAGGAGTACCTGCACGTTGAATCCTTTTGTGCAGAGCTGTTTCACGGCAGCTGGACTCAGTGCAACACGTCGCTCACCTGACATAGTACATTGTTACAAGGAGCACTCACCTAACAAGAGGAGGTCTTTCAGTGCAAGCCGCGCTTCAAATGTTCCTCGCATATTGTAGAGACGCATCCACAAAACCATGTTTCGTTTTCGCTAAACGGTTCTAGCACTACCAAAAATGTGGTGAATGATACCTTTATGGTTCGATCCCTTACGTCGACTTAATTTTGCAATCAAGGTTGGCGGCCACTTTTTGGCTCCAAAACGGCCCTGGCGATGAATATGACATCTGATTGTGATATTCAGCGCGATTTGGCAACAATCGGTGGGCGCCAACCCAAATGCAAAATTTAGTCGCCGCGGGGGATCGAGCCATTAGGAGTATCTTTATACTACTGGAACCATTCAGCGAAAACAAAGCATGGTTTTGTGTTCCCTACATGGGTTCCTATAATATGCGAAAAACCGTTTTGAAAAAGCGTGGCTTGCCCTGAATGACCCCCCCCCCCTTGTGAGAATACGAGATTAGGATTGGCGTTCAATCGAATGCAATTCTCTCCATTCTCTATCGAATTCTCGAATGGTTTCGATTTAGCAGCTCACAGTAAGAAGGGATGCTGATTTAGTGAGGAAGGACATCTTAGCATAGGAACGTTGAAGGCACTTGAAACCATGAAAAAGTTTCAGGTGCAAAATGAAATACTTTAGACAATTTGGTTATGCGGGTCAGGATTAAGTTAACGCTCAATCTGGTTTATGTCCAGAGGGGAGGGCTCCGTAATGCGTAGGTAATTTCGATTTTTCTCAGATTCATACAACTCCTGGATTTAGTGAAAGTGAAGAGCAGTGAAATCAAATTGTCTCACCCAATTAATTGTGCGCCCAAATTTTGTTTTATTATAGACTCAAAACCTGAATTCTCTGTTTCTTACACATTTGCGTGGTACTCTATTGGCTATAATATAGCGTATCTATACGTGATCAAATAATGACGAAAAAAGTAAATAAATAAGTAAGTGAGATTTATAAAGTAACTTACAAGATCAAGAACTCGGAAAAAATCTATTCGGAAACAAAAAAAGTTTTGAAATTCTCGCAGAAAGAATATTGAAGTTTGGCATTAATGCTAATTATTTCTCAGAAGCGTTTGAAGCGAAATGGTTCACATAGCCAAGAGTCCCTCAACTAGGAAAAATTTTCAATTAACGGAAATACCCAAACACGTAGTTGGGCTCCTTTGCGGTAAATTTTCATCGAATGGCACTATTTCCACTGTAGTACTTGCCTTTTATCCTCCAATACTCACCTTCGAATGTCTCCTTCAGAGCTGAGACTGTCAATTTGTTAAGAGCGACACCTTCAGCTTGGGTGCAGAATAAGCGTCCCACAGACGAGCCATTCAGTCGGAAATATCTCAGTCGATGCATAGCTAATCAGATCAGATCCACCGAGTAGCCACCACCACGGAGGAACTTTGGTGGCACTTTGCTAGTGATGAAGCGATCAATGCCCCGTGCAGCACCCGCCCTCTGTGCTGACCGATGCTCTACTAAAACATCACGACACATCACACACAGAAGAAAAAACCGATTTACAATGTAGTTCGATACGTGAGAAATTTCAAGGACATCGGAGGTGACAACCACTTAAAACGAAAGTGACACTAATGACTATTAGAATCATTGTAGGTACAGCCTCAGTACTATAGGACGCGTCTTTGATCTTTTCATGACAATCAATTGATATCAGCGATGATTTATCAGTCGCTGACCGGATATCTCTTCCATTGGAGTGATCCAGACGGTTTTTCACGCTCTTCGCTTTTTCACGGCGACGAAAGTTGATCGCCGTTCAACTCATTGTAACCACGTGCTCCTACATCATGTACAGTTTTTGCTGATGCACTCAGAGGAACAAAAGCTATCTCAGTTCACGACAGCTGACGCCTACTCAAAAAATGAACATGCTTGTCATATTTGCTATTGATAAAGTGGGCGAGCTGAGTGTGATGCTTTGGAAGAACTTCCAGTCAAGAACATCACCATATTGAGCTTTTTAAATCATACTCAACGCTTATCAACACGTAACACTCATTGACGCGAACACTCGCAATGCTAGCAAGAGATGCTGTTCCGCTGGTTCGCTGCCATTTTCGATTAGCCAGAAGATCATGTGATACAGGGGAGGAAAATGGGAAAGTTCTGGTTTCACCAATAAAAAGATAAGAGAACGATTAAATTGTTGTTTCTTTACAGCATCTGCAAAAAGTAATGCCCAAATTCGACGTGAAATGAATCATGGCGTATTGATAAACCAGAATGTCGGCTTTGGGAATTGTTTTCTCGCTTGCACTACGGCAAAACTGTTCCAATGATTCGCTGACTTTCAAAGAAGTTTCCGTAGCTACCAGGGTGATAGTACCCTACACACTGCGCAACAAGAGAGTAACAAGATCAAGAGAAGCCTAAAGTGAGACATATTTTCAAAAATAAGTGTCAAATGATGGCATAGCCTATTCAAAAAACTTTACAGCCTCTATAAGAGTCCCCATAGAGAATAACGTGACATGGCCCTACTCAGAATGGAATCATCGGCGTAGTCTTAAACGTAGGTAGCAGTGAATCTCAAAGTTGTTGCTTATAATGGTAACAGTGCAGTAATCGATAGGGTTGAGAAATTATCTAAGGAGCTGATGAGCCATTGGTGTAGGTTGGAGGTGCGGTTGCAAGGTAACGGCCAACAACATCGGAATAGAAGCTTTCTCGTTTTCGTCTCCCATGAATAGCTATTGAATCAATCGATTAATCAAACAATTATACGTTAAGTGTATGACTCGGCAGGCACAGACAGCCAAAAATACAGAAAACTGAATGTTTATGGTAAAAGTAATCGGATAAAATGCAGCACCTAGACGATAAGAATCACTCGACTGGGGTCTCGGTACCTGCACACCGTGACAGAAATCCACAACACCCTTCGTTATGGGTTGAGCTTCGACTTCCCTTCCCAAAAAGCTTTGTCCGGCTAGTTATGGCACTATGCGAGTTTCCACAAATTATTAAATCGACGAAGGGATGCCTCCACAGCAATACAAACTCAAAATTTATATAAAAATTTGAACAAAATCAAAAATATTCACTGTCAATAATAGCCGGATCGGGTCGAAGTACTACTTGACGGTTTTCCAGTTTAAGAACTTTCAGCAAGCCTTTAAGGCTCCATTTCGTATCCGACAAGTAAACTTAAATTTGGTTCACAACATTTAGCGTTACCGTGGGAACATCGTGGGAAATATTCCCACGAATTCATAATGGTCCGTTTCGGGTGATAACCATGAAATTTGCGTTTTTCGCGAATGTAAGGAATTTTCTTCCTACCCTAGCGATTACATAAAATAGCAATTCCAAAACTTCAGCTAGAATTGAAAAAGTCACTCACATCTGAGGTTACTTTTTCTATGTAACCCAGTTGAGGTCAAAGTTCCATATTGAACTGATGGAGCAACATGCCCCAGATTTCTCAAGTTGATGGAATTCTCAATTCAAGACCTTTCTGACCTTGCCGACCTTTGGCGTTCTCTTGTAGGTAAGATCGTATCATAATAAAATAATACTACTAAGAATAATATTACTACATTTTATGTTGCATATTATTATTGTTTAATGGAGCATCATAATCATTGCCACAAGAGCACTTAGGTGTACATGAGTGCAAGAGAATTCTCACCCTTTCTTCAAAGAACATCTTCGCATGAATTTTGTTTTACTGCCACTCGTTTTTGATGATGACGAAAAATAAACTTTGAAAATCGTTGACATCTGTTGACAACAATACTGGGTTATGGACAAAACTTTCGCCCTAGGCGATACTCAAACCCGCACCTCTCGCTTACTGCGCTTATGCGTTAGTGGTTAGGGTAGCGAGGCAACATTCCCCCCCCCCTAACACAACTTTTCATGGTTTATTTTCCACAACTTATCAACCCGCGCACGTGTAACGTGTTGAGCCCTTTCGCTAGAATGAGCACAGAACCACAGGGCGGAAAACTTTAGCAATTGGTTACAAACTTAATTCTTGCGGTATCAATTGCTCCTTCAAGCGAATCAGATTTATGCCTGAAATACTCACATATACATAGATTAATCTCATGTTTCGGCAGGAATATTATTGAAGACGGAGTTTTTCACATTCAAAGTCTGAATGATGAGATTTAGGCATAGGTATGACTGGTAAATTTTTCACAGGATTTTTCTACATAGCTCTGTGGCAGCAACTGACCTCCTAGTTGGCCACTGAATTCCAAAAATTTACTCCTACCACTCTGCACTTACGTAATCGATGAAATAGAATGTGCATCACAGTCATTCGTGCGATTACAAAAATATAGAGAAGCGCGATTCAGATGTTTCCAATCGATGCCATATGGACATTCCACATGGAAAAAAGTGAATTTGCACACATCAGCGTGGCATTTAAAGCAAATATAATAATGCCATATTCTTTGAAGTCGACCACTTGATTTGCGCTACTGTAATTCAATCTACTGAAACGCGTATTTCTAAAAGCTGACGCTTTGGAAGGTTTTTTGACAGGAACAAAGGATAAGGACTGAAAAGAGGTCGAACGATTCCTTCCCCTTTTGAAGCCTTTAGAGCGAATCGTACACAGTTGTGTAGTTTCAGCCCCCCCCATCTCATCGAATACCATCGCGATTGGAGTCCTTCGTCGATGTGTTATGAGCTCGTCATTATCATGATTCCGGGATGGCGATAGTGAAGTGGATTGAAGAAATGATGACTCAATGAAATGGCGCGATCTGTGGGATCAGATATTGCCAAGATTCCAACCGGCATGAAGGACTGGAATGATGGATAATTGGAAGGTGCATGAAACCCGAACTCTCAACCCTAAACACGATTCTATTGTGGACGCACCCTCTACAGTGAACAAGGTAACGGATTGCAAGTGGTTGAATCAACTGCTGTGAAGAGACTCAACAATCTTTGGCAGTGTTTGCATGCGAGCCCAACGTGTGGTTGTGCTAGATGACTTTGAACATTGTTTGGAACGGTAAGAACACTTAGCACTGTTTGTTCAATACATGCCGTGACCTTCCTGCTCATTTCCGTCCCAGGAGGAGTCTAACTTGAACGGCCGCTCGCTAGGATTGTTTTACTGCGCCACTATACTGCTCCGCGTAATTATGCATCTACCCATTATTTGTAAAAACTCGAACGTCACGACTTTCCTAAAAAAAGATTCTGAGTGTAAAATGTGTCAAATTCAACGGCGAATCTTCACACCACTACCCAATTTCTTATGATCAGTCAGAATGATTTATTGGACAACGAAACAACAAAAAAGAAGTCTTAAGATCAATAGTCTGGTGGGCCTTTATTTCTCCTATCAAGTTGGAAAATATGATCGACTATGATCAAATAAAGGTTGTCGTTGAGTTTTTGACCATATGACGCGCCACGCTTCACGATGGCCTTCTTGAGCTCACCCACTTCTCAAAACTGCGTTTTCGCGTAGATCTTTGATCATGAGGCCCCATATGTTCTCCATTGAATTGAGATCGGGGCTATTCGCTACCAGTCTATGAGGTCATTTGATGGCGACCTCGGCTTGGCTGCTCTGACTGACATGAATCGACGCGTTGTCTTGATTATTTAATTATTCATGCGTGCAGCTGACGCGCCTCTAAAGAAATCAACTATAGGAAACACTGTGGTCAGTCAATGAGGACGGTAGCCCTACTATCTTTACGGAACTATTAAAAACTATAAGTATGAAAGGACTCCTGCAACCCTATTCCCTTTCCTGCATTCAAAGAGATAGTAGCACGAGGAAGAAATTAGCACTGCTGATCCTCGACGAGGAACCAAAGAAAACCCCTCCGAACTTGGGTGACTTTGAGTGAAATTCAGGTACCTTACCTGCACCGGTCGGCAATGGTGCCCATAGCACTACCATAGGTGCAATGGGAAGCTTGCCCGAACTTAACTAACTATAACTTCAGACGCCCAATTGATCTTATGACTCCGCCTCCTTTCAAGTTACGTCTTGGAAAGTGAAGAATTCCTTTCTTGAGGCCATGCCAGTAGAAGCGATTGCCGTCCGGTCCGTCGCGGATGAATGTTCTTGTGGGAGAAAACAACTTCAAGAAGAATACCATTACGAGAAAGGAGGGCAAACGTCAGTGTTTGAGAGGTACCTTACTTCAGTTGGTCGGCCGTACTTTTTGGCAAACTCCAACCGGTTTTCACGATGATTCGTGTCAGGAACGGCGACTTCCTCACTTTACATAAAGGATGAATTTGGGCTTTTTAATGACCCGTTAAACTGTATCCGCTGACACTTCAAGTTTCAGAGAAGTCTTGATTTCCGCGCATGTCTTGATAGAAGCTTTTCGTAAAATAGTCGCTTATCTCGTTCGGACAGCAGCGGTTGGGTACAAGGGGCCAGTGGCGCGGCGAAGGAAGTGATGCAGACGCGGCAAATGACGAGTCGCAGCGCGTGCCGTGCGATACGAGACGTAGTATGACGCACTCTACTTGAAGGACTCGCGATTAGAATGAAGGTCGAAGAAGGAGCAAATCACCTAGTTGGGGACCTGCGGACCTCCTGAGGGTGTGACTGATGGTACCGATGAACTTGTCCTCGGCGACCTACATATTAAGGTTCAATCTTGGCGCATTGGGCCAGTCCACGCCCACCGATCATATGATCACTCGCCGCAGGTCTATACGTGGCGAGTGATTGAGTAGGTGAGAGAGCGAAGTGTTGAAGAGGGCACAACGCTGAGAGTCGCATCAGTGCTCAAATTAACGGGCAAGGAAGGGGTTCCGCTTCCCGGGTTCTGGGCCGTTTCTCATGGTGTTTCCTTCTTTAGTGTACCACTCACCATCGTTAACTTAATTTGGAATGGGTTGCCTTTCCAGCTTGAATTCCTCCTTTAAACTGACGCCCGACCGCCACAGTATGCGCTGCGACTACTACTTTGCCGCGTCTGCGTCTCCCCCTTCGTCGCGCGACGAGCCTCTTAGAGGAGACCCGACGCCCAGTGATATCCGGTAGGATTCTTGAGGAAATTTTTGATAGCTGCATGGCAGCGACCCATCTCCTAGACGATCTGACTGTTCGAAAATAACTGCTTCTTTTTGGTATTATATTAATTTCGTCAAGTGAAAAACGGCGAGAAAATACGTAGTGGATGTATAATTTTGCGGAATAGGCAAACCAACTGTTTCTAAAGAGAAAGGTAGAGAAAACTGTTTTCGTTTTAGTTTTTTGTTTTCGAACAGAAATTTGGTGCAGATGTGGGGATTCACGTTTAAATTTGACACCTTTTGTACATAGGGACGTTTCCAAAACCATCGGACAACAAGAGTTTCGAACAAATCATGGGTGGATGTATATTTAAGCGGAGCAGTGTATTATATAAAATAGAATCTCAGCGTTGTTGTGTTCAAACATGTTTTGATCATAAAAAGATAATCGTAAAAATAGAGAGACCTTAGTGAAGCGCGATTTCATTGAATTCTAGTTCTGGAAGCACCACCAGGAAAGTCAGTTACCCCTTTGACAAATTAGAGATTAGCCCAAAAGCGATACTGTGTTCATTTATAAAACTAAATTCATATGCATGCTTCAAATGAAATGCCGAGCTTTGCGAGATCTGCCAAAACGTGGTGAACGATCATCACAGCACAGCGTCTGCTGAGAATAGCACGATGTTCAGAACTAGTCAACACGAACATTAATCCATGAAGAAACCGGCTAAAGGTCCATCGGAGTAGCATACAAGCTCCCATTTATGAGGTCGGCCCATTCCTTGGAAACACATTTCAATCATTGAGCTTACAAATGACATAAGGCGATAACTCGGAAATGAGAGCACACAAATCGTCGTGGTCCATCATGGTTGTGAGCTGAATTGCAAAGAAATTCAACCGAGTAATTATGACTCTGTTACTCTCACACGGACTTCGTTCACCACAAATATTTCGAGAAAAACAAGGGCGAGTGCGAAAATATCGCGGCCCGATCCAGCTCTCTCAAAACAACCGTTGAGATCACCTCGACGTCCAGTCGGCGAAAACATCGATATGCCGCCAGAATCAAAGCTACCACAGCTGCAATCGGCAACATAACGGTTGACTGCAGATTAGAAATTCTCATACAGTAACGCCGAAAACCATTCATCTTTTTTACCATTCAGAGACCTCAGCAATAGAACTTTTACTTGTGTTTCTATGAATATTATAGCCGATGACAAGATAAAGCAGAACACGATGTAGCGTGACAGTAGTTATTTTGATACGAAACCACGTTGTGCTTTTGTAACAAAATAACGCCCTATCATCGAGATTGGTATTGATTGCAGGAATGCCATGAGACATCTGACTACGTCATGAAAATGCATATTCGTCATCAATGTAGTCACATATCTGTCCGAGAAAACCGTTTTAGGAACAAATCATATTTTTCATATATTCTGCATAGCTTGAAGATGGGAAAGCTGCAGAACCAAGGCTTAGCTGCAGACGCAAGGCCTAGAAGCAGTACTTACGCTGACAGTGTTGCCGGGACTAATCGTACTCTCAATATAGAGTGAGGACGCTCCCGGATAGTCCCACCCACACCCTCAGCACTACCGTCGTTTTCAAATGAAAGCATATTCCGATAACGTTCTACCACAACAGAACTACAAACTGAAGGAAGTGATAGCTCACGCAATTGATCTCTCAATGGTATTGGTTAGCACGTTGACGACAGGCACGCATGCGCGTCAGAACTTGGCACCGCACAGGACATTCTGACGCGCATGTGCGTCAGAACCATACAATCGTTTTTATTGTGCTTGTGCTCCTTCTTCTTGAGTTTTTTGCACTTATTCTATAGAAAAAACATATTAACCACATGGCAGCCAGAGTTGTCAAATATCTCTTACCGAATACGGTCCAGTCGAAGGCCTACTGTACTGTGCTAATCGTCAACTGATCCGGTGGATCTGATAAGTACGGTGTTATCTTCCTAGCGCTTACGTGATGAGCTAGTAGTAGGTGTCGAAGATCTAGTAGGTGTGTGAAGCCGTTTGGTCGGATACTCACAAACTCGACTCCCATCCTTTTAAGCTCCGACGAAAGCGAACTCCCCGAAACGTACAGCCGATAAAGCATTGTTAACAACCTCGTGTGCAGTTCAAACAAGGCAATAATTATGCACAAAGCTTTCATTTCAATTCTTTCCTAGTATTCCTTTCACTATCGTAAACATTAACATGAAGGATTGTGGACGCAGTGAGTCTGTGAGTTCCAAACTATTTGTACTAAGTGAAAGAGCTTAGGTTAAAATGCTTTTAACTTCATTCGTAGCTGAAGTGATGTTTTTTGCTTCTTCGTGGTCATTATGCGTCCTTGTAAACAAAAATCTACTGTTATTTACATGGCTAACTTTATGCTATCATCCTTGCCGAAACAATTCTATGGGATTCAAGTTGTTGTACATTTTAAACAAAAATAAGCGGAACTAAGGTGAGGACGACGCGCTCGCCAAATGGCCGATGTCATAGTTTGCGAATCGAGCGATTCGCTAGCGAATCGCTTCGCAGTCGAGGCGTTGCGGGCAGCGAATCGAACGTTTGCACCAGCGAATCGAACTTTGCGCCAGCGAGTCGAACGATGTACCAGCGAGTCGAACTAGGTACCAGCGGACTCAACAGTGGCGGGACCAAGGTTTAAAGGAAACCCGCCACTTTCAACAGTGCCCCCTGTCAACTCCCGCCACTTTCAAACAGCGTCCACTGTCACGTGACACTGTTTGAATGTGGCGGGCTTCCTTTGAAAGTTGGGTCCCGCCACTATTGAGTCGCTGGTACCTAGTTCGACTCGCTGGTACATCGTTCGACTCGCTGGCTCAGTTCGATTTGCTGGTGCAACGTTCGATTCGCTGGCGCAACGCTCGGATCGAGCGATTCGCTAGCGAATCGCTCGATTCGCAAACTATGACATCGGCCAATCGCTCCTGTCCCACGAGGTGCAACATGCCAAAACACGCGATCAACGTTTCCAAAGAAAGCGATGCAGAATTTGATTTCGTAATCAAAACATACACTATCCCTCAATTAGTCATGGATCTTGAAGAAAACCGTTATGTAAGGAAAGAAACATGGCACCAGAGGGGGAACATGGTCAACCTTGTCATCGTAATTCACTAATCAGGTGGGCGTGTTTAGTCCATGGAAGTGAAGAGTGTCATAATTACAAGAGTCAGAGATGGAAACCGTGTCACTTTCATCATTTCTAGAATTTGGGAAGGAGAATATCCTAATGCATAGAACTCATACATATGTGAGAAATCCAAAGACCTTTAGAAAGCAATAGATCGTCTTTTGCTTTGTTTTGCCGTGAGACGCGTTAGGCCGACGTTATACCCTGCGATTCGATTAGCGAATCGCTGGCGAATCGCTAGCGAGTCGAGCGAATCGCTAATTGAATCGCAAAGTATGACGTCGGTCTTACGGTGAGCAACAGCTGTAAGGGGAGTGGGAATAAAGTATTACAAATTGAAAAAAGCTGGCCTAAACGATCTTGTTTAACTGTCTACAACAGTGTGCAGTACTTTGCATGTTGAAGCTGTTGGATCTTGCAGGTTTATTAAGCAAATGGGAATTATGGAGTGACATGATTTTCCGAACTAAATGTGAGATGTGTGTCAGATGATGGTGGATTTCACAAGGAAGCTTCGGCTACTTTGCATGCCTCGATCAGAGCCGTCACAAAACGGTGACAGTCCACATAGTTGTTGTAGAGATGTACTGGAGTCACGCGAATCACATCAGGATATCGCTTATCGACCTGTAAAGGAACATAAGCCAATGTACGTCCTTGGCAGTTGGGTTGTACGTGCTTTTAACTCACTCTTTGAAACAACTAAATTAAACATGCATAAATTAAACATGCCCGTTTTATGCCCTTTCGAAGAACTGCTATTGGGCTCCACACAGAACTTCTAGTCATCATAATAACATGCTTTAGTTGTTAGTATTCATAAATCCACAAAGACAAGGCCATGGCCACAAGCATAGCCTAGCAGTGAAGCGATGGGCGCTGCTACTGAATCGAATCTCGCACAAGCCTCAAGCTCCTCTTTCTTTATGTTCCTTTATAGGTAGCACACTTGGCCCGGAGATAACCGCACTAGATTGAACATTTGTATGCTTGCACGCATCATAAAAAGCCACAACACGGTTTCAAAAGCTCGACGGCTTTGAGCAGTTGAACGCATAATGGTTACAGTGGGGCTGGTTGACGCGGGAAAAATGTGATGTGGCCATCAAACTAGGCTACTGTGACAGTCTGGCAATGCTCCCGTATCTAACATGAACATGAATACCTGCATCAATTGAAGTTGCCTCTAACCGTAATCGTAAGAGCTACCATTGTGACCAAAACTGTTACGTGAACTTTCTAAACGAGTTGTGAGCGGTCACGTCGGCAAAAATTGCAGCAGCATGAAAACTGAAGTGCTAAGGTGGCGTCAGACGACTTCCGTGCAGGATCGGTTCTATCGTTGTCACTTTTTGAAAAAAATTTTACGACCCCCCTCCCCAAGGTGGACTTGATACGACCCCCTTTTCCACACCTCGACCACCATCATCCTCTCCATAGTATTTAATTCTGATACCACTCAACCCACCAAACTCCGCCCACTTTTCCTCCAAAAATGTCGTTGAGCGGGAGTGGGGGGGGGGTATATAGCTAATCTAAAACAATGAAAATTTACCGAAACTCCCTTAATTTCCACCATTTTCCTCTTACTTTTACCCACTTCTGCCTTCCTTCTCACTGCTTCATCTTCTAGGGGAGTATATACACGCGCTGAAACGGCGACTTTTTCTCCCACGCGCTCCCAACTCCCAACCTATACGACCCCCCTCCTATAGACTCAACCAGGTACGACCCCCTCCCCGTTGTTACTAGTAACAACGTGAGGTTGACCCTGCTTCCGCGTAAAAGCCACGATTCGGGATTGAGTGTCAAGAATTCCCCCAAGAGTGAGAAAGAGGGACCCGTAAGCAAAGGAGTCACGACACTGTCCCGGCTCAAAATGCGAAACAAGTGCCATCTTTATCAACCGCGACACATATGGCGTGTACGCCCCCTCGGACATGCTTTATCGCGTTTTTCCTCCCCTCGCGGCTTCGTGCCTCTCCGTAATACCACGGCTGACCTCATTAGGGAAATTTCAGCGTCCTCTGTAGTGCTTTTTGTTTTTTCTCCCACTGACATTCCTCATGGCACTTTTTGTCAAATTCTCGAACAAAATAACACACTCAACACATTAACACAACAAATAAGACTTTTGAGCGCTCTTATAGAAGGACACTGACTTTTGTGACGAACAGCTGTAAAGCGACTAAGACACCTTTTGCGCCGGTCAAGGAGCATCCAAACGGCAAGGCTAGGTTGCGCTTATCCACCTCATCAGGTTGCCACAGGTTGCAAAGCCATGACGGTGACGATTTTAGCTCACGGTTGAGGTCCTGGCGCATGAGACTCAAACTGCCGAGCGCAAAACCCTCGAGGCAGCTTGGATCCAAAAGTGAACCGGAGGGAGGAGTGCCTGCCAACTACGCGAGAGCTGACTCCCTATATGTTTTGTAAGACCATCTTTCAAAACCAGGCTCTGAACACGGTCAGTTTAAAGGCCTACTGTACTATGCGTGTCGTTAGCAGATCCGGTGAATCTGGTGAAGGAACTCAGGTGGTGTCGAAAATCTAAGTAGGTGTTTCTAGATATTTAGACGGGTACTCACAAACTCGACTCCAATCCTTTTGGGCTCCAACGAAGGCAGACTTGCCGAACGTTGGCCGATCAACTATTATTAACCACTTCGTGTGCAGTTTGAACAATATGGTACTTACTCATTTATCTAGGTTTTCATCCAATGTTCCGTGGGATATAGGAAGCCTGTCCTAGTAATTGAAGAACTTCTACCCGTGAATTATCCATTTAATTCTTTTAAGCGTGCGACATATGATTCCCGAGGGACAGGTAAAATTAAAATTATGATATTTCGAGATCAGTGGGGAGCGAGGGGTATTGATGACATTATTGGACGTCATTGGTGGACTCGCAGTGCCCTGGGGCGCGGTTGGGACCACAACCCAAGTATTCCCACCCAAAAGCGCTAATGTCATTAAAAGTCCCCCACTTCTCAGCCATCTATTACTGTCATTGCAGGCAGTGGTTGGTACGAGTCCGTTGCGCAAAAAAAGCAAAGAACAACGAGGGGGGTCGTATATGGCCAAACGAAAGGGGATGGAGTCGAACACGCAGGGACCTGCGGTGAAATGCGTGGAGAAAACAGGATGTCATGTAACAGTAGACCGCAATTACAATCGCGATAATATCAGCGTCTCCAGGGGAGTGGAGGGCTCTCAAATGCTAGTGCGACTGCGAACCGCATACAGGTGCACGGCGCACCTCGAGCAGAATTTTTCACTTCAGAACCCTTTATCTATTAGAGACCGTGAGCAGACAAACGTCATCAAAAGAATCCTAATGCTTTCAGAACATCTAAGGGGAAGCAAGTTAGTACTTGCGAAATGTCTTCTAGCAACAGCTCAGAAGATCTGGTTTAAGAAAGTTTCTTAGGAAAATTTTGCATACGCTGTAAAGCACTCTTCATCTGGACTTCAATACTTTCTACCGATTCTCGTCATATGAATTTCGAAGGGAGTTATGGACGTTTGAGATTGCAAAGTCGCGATCCAAGAAAATGGCTTGAAAAAATCACGGGGAAAAAACGGAACAAAGGGACTTTTTTTAAGAGTGATTTTTTGGAGAAGTTCCAGCGCTGGTTCGAAAGCGTTTATCTTCTCGTTTCTAATTAGCTCTGAAAATCTGCAAAATGTTCATAATGAAGGAAGTTATGAATGTTTGAATGTCAAAAACTCGCGTGTGCACAAAAAAAAACGGAACAACGGGAGGATTTCCTGAAGCATTGAACATTCACAGTAGTTAAGCTACTTTTCGAAAAGAAAACAATTTGAAGTTTTGAATTTTTGTATCCAGTTCTATGGTATCGCTCCTGAAGAATGACATAACTTTTAAACGAAGAGATTCTGTCGTAACGCGATTTCTGCAAGGTTTCGTTTTTGAGTATATAAAAGGGCGATTTGGAAGTTCGAAAAAAAAAATTGGTAGTTTTCTGGAATTAGAAGTCTCTGCGATCACAATCGTGCCTAATATAATGAAAAAAATTGGAATTTTGCCTCAATTCCCATCCCTGAGGGAAAAGCGCGGACTTTCCACGGCGCACCACTTCATTTCATGTCGATGAAGGCCGAATAATCGATGATAGGCATGAAAACATATAAAAGGACATAAATGGCTAACACAGCGGCTAGTACAGAAAGTGGGGTCGTACTGATACCCTCTAAAAGGGAGGGGGTCGTAAAATTCTTGGAATTTGCGCAATATAGGGTTGACCCTAGTGGGAGGAGACCTAATTTGAACACATCTCGGTGGGAACGCGTTGGGCGGCGGTAAAAGCCCTAGCGCGCTGATAAGTGTGCTTTTTAAAATTTCAACGCTTTTTTCACCAACGCAGTCTATAAATTAGCTGCGTCTCCTAGCCTTCGCAATCATCGACTTAAAGGATTTATGTTTTCTAGGCATCACAAGATTTAAGAGTACTATTTCACTATCATTTATATTTATGGCTGATATGCTTTCGTGGTGGGTTCCTTATAATTTGACTTTACAACATGTTCTTACTTCCCAAGTTTCACTAGACGGATTTCTATTTACTTGTGGGCAAAGTTGGAAGTTTCAAAAGCGTGACGGAGAATATCGAACGACAGTTCACGCGAGAGCTGAAGGTTTGATATTCGCTTCGATTCCGAAGTGGTTTTGTTCAATTCCGTGTCTTTCTCGACCACCTCTTCATTAGTTTTGCCATCTCGTTCCCTAATCACTTCCTGCCAATCTTTTTTTTTTGAGAATTTTACTTTACCCTCTTCTCTCGCTGCGCTATCTGTTTGCCTTTCTTTTCACAAGACAAACTTTCGACACATGCTGCTTGACTTTTGCCCCGTGCAAGACAAATCAAGAACAATCGGCGTTGGTCGATTACCCTAGAAATGCGCCAGAAATCGAATTTTCTCGAAGGAAGAGATTACGATCAAGAGAGAGCGCCTGGGTGAAACGCATGCATCACCTGAAGCAGTTACTTGGCTGCTAAGGAAGCGAGGTATGGCGCTTTCACGACGAAAGGTTGCTTAGTAGGACTTTGAAGGAACATTGCCCCCAAAAACGATCCCCTCCCCCCAAGTTTCCCTGGTGATTTGGACGAGCTGTGTTGCCAGCAGCGGTAGAACAGGAGCACTCGATCAAAGCGTGATTTGGAATGGTGCCACCAAACGCGTTACGGTGACTCTCTTATACTTTCTAAGCTGTAACTTGTTCATGACCGAAAACTAATGGCCAAATTAGTGGGTCCCGTTTTGCAGTTCCTTGATGGACTACAAGCCGGTTTTGACAGTCCGATGGGTGACCGCTACCGTAATCCACGTTGGCACTGGAGCACGCAGCTACACTACTGCTATGTACCCGCACGTTCCAGCGCCAACGTGAGATGATATGATGCCTCGCGCTGCGAGTGCACAACTTCCTCATCTACCACACTCGTCCTTGGGCGACTATCCAGAAATGCATGCAGCGCTCGCCTCCGCGGCAAGGCAAGCGACTGAGGTGGTGCAAGGGAGGTAAACCCCGGGGTGCTGTAAAACCCCTAGACGGCACGTTCGGCTACCTGCCAGACTCCACATGTTACAGCACAATTGACAGGTTCTACACCGTCCATTTTGTCGCCGTGGAAGCGCGGAAAAACGACAAAGGGGCACGTCGAATACAAATCGAACGTGGCATCGCAAGCCAACCCTTCGTAATCTCACTAAATGACAGATTTCTTTGTTTTTTTTTTGCTGGCGTACATTGAGCACTGTCACGTCTTCCAAACCCTTCTCAAACCTATCGTAACTGCTGCCTTTAAAATCGCTAAAGCAACTAAAAAATATTTGAACTAAGCCAATTCTCGTAAAATCCAAAGCTTAAAAACAGTGTTCCCACCTACGAACAAGCTCGACATAAAACTCTCAACACAAATTAGGAATGATCGTGGATTTGGCTGACTTGGGCGAGATTCGATTCACGGAACGTGATCATGTTGGTGGCGCTTCCTGCAGTAAGCGCCTAAATGAGCCAACCAGAGGTAAGCCCTGAAGCGCCACTAACACAGGGCGTAAGACCCGCTCTATCCACTATATTGTATTTATCTAGGTATTACTTCACAGCTGCTTATCGCCATCTCGGATATTCTGCTTATCTGAAAACGTCATTGTTCCTGTCCAATATAATCTGCAATAGATCGATAAAACGAGAAAGAGCAAATTTGGCCAACCGCTACACCACGTTTGACTAGTTCCGGGTAGATAACATCAATCGACACTGAGAAGCGTAGAGAGAGCTGACATCCACGTTCGTGAAATTCCGCCGGAGTAATTACAGCGCAAAAAATCTTTGAGGCTCTGTAAAAGCAAACGGCTTGGCGAAGAAGCCTATCGTAGTGATACTGCAGCAGTACCTATGTTCAGAAGCTTCGGCGAAGAAATGCTTGACTAAGAATTCGAGGTAACCAGTAAGGTAGCACGATCTGCTGCGTAGATCCTCAAGCGACACATTCTTGAACACCTGCAAACAAAATGAATGCTAAGCCTAGCTTATGAACTTTTGGGGAAACTGCTAACTTTCGTTATAGAAATCGGCTTTACGTCAAACCGTGATTAATATCATGGCACTTTAGCAACCCTATGCACTATTAACCATTTACTGCCACACTTTATCATATTTGTGCTGAATCTTTCTCAGAGTTTGCTTTGGAAAAAAAGAGAGCTAAATAGGTGCCTCCAGAAGTGCTTTAATTCTAAGAAGAATTATACCAGGGACGGTAGTAAAGTGGCCTCAGCTGCTAGTTACTATGTGACCACGAGCTCGTCGTAACTTGGTGATGGCTTCCAAACGAATATACCTTAAAATATGCGTAAAGCACCTCAGGAACCCCTCCAAAGAAACCCCGTCAGAATAGTCGAAGTGTGTTCGAACTCACAGGAAGTCGGGGCGATGACCTCACGTGGTAGTAAGAGGACTAGCGGTGTGGTCACCCAAAGCTAACAACGATGGCGGCGGGGAAGAAGAAAAGTGCGCAAAGGATGGAGACGGAAACACGCCGCCAATTCATCTGAAAAGTCCTCCAGGGGACTTTTTAGAAATGTCAGATCCAAACTGCCAGACTGCATGGGTCAAACCAAGGTGTTGGAAAGGAAAAGAGAAGCATCTTGTGATTCGTCAATGGAGTAGCGCATGCGGTCCACGTTGGTGTTGGATCGGTCACGGGATCAAACCTTCAAGATATCTAAAGTGTTGCAACTTTCGCAGGCTATTCCCTTTTCGCTGCACCCTTACACTATCGATAAGAAGGGCTCAAATGAGGTGATAGCGATGTCGTACATGGGACGGTGCACTAAAGGTTCAAACACATGTGCGACGCAAGATTTGCAGGCAAGGTGGTGTATGCTCACTACTTCCGCTATTGCGATTTGACAATGGCTCACTGGGAACGTTCCACGCTGCAAGGGCAAGTTTGCAGGATCAACACCGCTCAAAGCCTAACATTTGCAAACAACATCTGTTGCTTATCCATCATCAACATCTCTTCCAGTGGTGTGGTCGAGTGTTCCCTGGTAAAGCAGCAAAAAGCAGGTAGAGGCCTATCATCCAGAGATCAAATCAAAGAGTGGCGCAAGTTTTTCAGATAGTGTGCGAGGCTGGTGTTTTCGAGAAAGGTCATGCCCATGTTTCCACGCTGCATGCTCCTCGTCAATGGGGAAAAATCATCACATTTTATTGCTAGTTTAGGGTACTTTACTACCGTCCCAGATCCGTTTGCGCAGCTCGGTTGGTGCTCACACCACAGCCCGTGATGCATTGGCTTTGCACCAGTACTTGTAAAGCAGAAGCAAGGTGCTTTCACGCCGAACGCGAGTGGCATTCGTGTTCCATGGGTTGAATTACCCAAGTTGGCAAGTTCGAAGAGAGTTTGGTGGCCCGAGTTGTTTCGATGCTTTTTCGCTTAACTGCTAGTAGCGCAGGCGCCAAGCACTATTGTGAAAATTGATGTCGCAGTTGTATTCTGGGGGTCAATCCAGACCTGAGAGCAAGTTTCAAGGTGATTTTATCCTCTGAGACGAACTTCGCAAAAATTTCCGTGAAAAAATGCAGACCAATTTCCGAATGTAGGCACTGAAGGGTAAATAGTGTCCGACTCACTTCTAATATGCCCATTACAGGTACAACTAGATGGATAGGTGGGTTGCTGATTCTGTAGCCAGCTGCGCCATCATCGAGATCAAGAACTAAAAGGTATGGTGATGAATATTCTCTTAATAAAGCGACTACTTAATGAGTTCCCTCAAACTGAAGCAACGTAGGCGCACCATTGTCCATATTAAAGCGAGATTCTATTCGATGACTCCACCAACCCAACATTCGTTCTCGTTTGTCTGTCTTGAACCTGAAACAATGCTCTTCTGGTAACCTGTACATACTACTGGTCGTCATCCCTTGTAGGACAAAGCGTAATAGGAAAAAGTGGACCAAAAAGGGTTTTCCTCAATTCTGAGGAATTTCTTACTTTCCTTTGGCCAGAAGAAGACCGTAAGCGAAGGGTTGTGTAGAGGTGGGGTTTGATGACAAAATCCTTGCCGGCTTTGGAAAACCACTCGGTGGTACTCGCACCAAACACTGCTCAACAAATCTAGATACTGCATCCAACCAGCACTATATTTAGCGGTTCAATGAGTTCAGCCAGATCTCAGATTTTAAAGGCCGTTTAGCCAAGTTTAATATGATGGAGAGGGTGGGGGTTGTATTCATAACTTTGCAAGAGGTGCGGTTTTGAACTCCGACCAACGTGACGATCTTCCTTGACCTAATTTGCACTCACACTGGTTCTACAGGAATTTTAAATTTTTCCCCAACCATTCATCACTACTTGCAAGTTCCAACAACAAGGACTTGAATTCACGTTCCTGATTGTACGCTTCTTCAGGTAGTGCTTCAAAAAAAAGTTTTGAGGCAGCGAATTCAAAAATAACCAACCTTTCATGAACAAAAAGTCCTGCTAGCCCTCCAGCTCCAGTGCAGCCATACTTGTATGAGCACCAACACGCGAAGTCAACATCCCAGTAGTGCAATTGCAGAGGAACGTTGGCAAAAGCGTGAGCCATATCCCAACCCACCAAACAACCCTGAAGAACATAGATAGCGTTGATGGTGTCACTTCCCTGAGTGAATTTTGAAACAGATTCAGATTTCATCATACATGTGCGAAATTTAATAATAATTGGAATTACTGCATGAAACAGAACACCAATCCCATAAAATTTACAATTCTATTCATTATAATTCACTTATTTGAAATTTGTCTAGTAATCACTGAACAGTGAAAAGCAAGGAAACTGAAGATAGTTTTATTAAATACAGATTCCCAAGTAGGTTCAGCTATGTCCGACCTGAGCGTTGTTCAACATTATGCAGTTTACAAGACAGCTTAGTTCTTGAAAGTGTGAATGTAAAGAGAGAGATTGTAGAAAAAGTGGACAATTTAGAGTAGCCTTGTGCCTTAGAGGCACGAGTCGGGATTAAATTGATGCGTAATTTTCCTCGGAAATTAGGCAAGGAGTGCAATGAGGAACATTAGTGAGGAGAAAAAAGCAAAAAGCACCCTTGGAAGCATTAAATTTCCCGTATGAGGCCGGCTGTGGTACGACGGGAAGGCACAGCGCAGCGAAGAGAGGGAGAACGCGAAATAGTGCGTCGTGCGCGGGAGGACGCAGAGACCACGTATGTCGTGGTTCATAACGCTGACAGCACATAAGGCAGGACCTTAGTGTCGTTGCCTCGCACTTTTGAGTCACGACAGTGTCGTGCCTCCTACCTTTGACGGCCCCTCTCCCTCACTCTAGAGGGGACTGGCTTTTGGGATCTAATACCGACTCGTGGTTTCAAGGGAACGCATCAACGCTCGAAGAGATGTTAAAGGTGAATGTTGTGTAAGGAGTAGCCTCTGAATCGCCAACTCGCATGGAATTTTGCTTGCTAAAGTTTACCTTTTCTTTCCCTGCTCTGGTAATCGAATGGATATCGAATAATTGCCCGGTATAGTATTGAACACCAGGTAGAAATATGATAGAGATTTTCTCTCCATGTTCCTCGATGTACGCCAGGATATCTTCTGTTCGTAGACATACTTCACCTTCACGAGGAGTCAAGAACACCTAAAAAAAAACCGGTTTGTTCGTCCATATATTGACTTGCTAGTTCTGCACACTAACGCGAGGTCAAGCTGGAATATGGCGACACTGAAGAGGCTGCTCAGGTTCTTGTTTTCAGCCTCGCCCAAATCGGTGCAAGCTGCGTTGCGGAATTTGAATTTTAGCTCCGCTCACCTTGGTGCACGCCTAGTAACGCTGAGCCATCCTCAATCCACTTCTTTCCCAGGTCTCTGGACCCGGAGCTCGGAGCTATGAAAATTCTAAGAGAACCCCTTCCTCTTAAGGACGCTTCCCCTAATGTTGACGGGTTATTCAGATATGCTTGATATGCCATAAGCGTTGGTTTTCACCCAATTTTTCCTGTTTTGCAGTCATTGCTATAACCGAGTTGAAGATATACTTAGTGAAGCTCCCCCATTTTAAAAGGGGTCTATTCACCTCAAATGGGCCTCCCCAAACTGACCTGGCGATCGATAGCATCATTCCATTCTTTTTTCTACGAAGTGAAAGTTGTACTGAAATGGCTCGTATGCGCTCCTCACATTCTAGCCCACACCCTAGCTCTCCAACATGATCCTGCCTGTCCAGCTTGTTGTTCAGGCAATAGCGCACTCCGTGGCAGGCACAGACATGCACCTACTTGGCACTTATTGCTCATGTAATAGGAAATATTGCAGTTGAAGAACACTTATGCTGACACTGGTTTTTCGGAGATAGCTGCGCAGTTTTCGCTTCCAGAAGGGAATTTTAGGCAGTCTTACTAGTCGGAAGCCCTGATGTAGATAGTGTGCAGCTGTTTGAGTCTTTTTTCCCGACTTTTTTCTTATACCATATATTGAAATGATAGGTTGCGTTACGAGTTTGAGATCAATGCGTGATGCATGATGAGGAAACTGATTCGTTGTCACATTGTCTACAACTGACTCAATGGCACTCTGCCAAACACGAGCCCTATTACACTGAGTAGCTTGTCAGTGATAACTGTCCCAGAAATATGATGAAAATTGTATTTATACAAAGCTGAAGGTATGTGAGACTGAATTCAACTGAGTCTACTGAGGATTGCTAGACTCTCGAGGGGGATTGGAAGTATGGTTGCGAGGCTCCAGTCGTTTGAATTTTCGAAGACAGGAATCAAACCACTGCTGTGTAATCATGCCTCACATTCTGGAAAAAAGGAACACACCATGCTCTCCTCCACCGTCCTGCCATGCAGCTTGATTTGTGATTCAATCGCATAGTGGTCAGAAGGAAACGCTTTAGACTCCAACAGGATCTGATGACGTGAATCAGACGGTTTGTAAAATGCTGTCTGAAACAAAGTATAACTTACGTACATAAAACAAAGTGAACATTTCAATTTCATCTCCAAACTATATTCCTCTTTAGATCTTTCGTTGGTGCTCCTACCCATCCGTTCAACGAGAACTGAATCAAAGGCATGGTCTGGACACCTATACGGTCCACGATCATGGCAGACTGTTAGGCAAGCATTGATATCGTGCCTTTTCGCGGCTTACAAGCGCGCAACAGGGGAACCAACGTAACGACTTTTTGTGAGAATTAGAACAGATTCCCGTAGACTATTCCTTCGAGAAGAAATCGAAAAAGGAAAATGTAGGGGAAGCCATACATAGGAATCCCTGTTCACCGCCCTGAACAATGGAACGCTGCGCGTGCGCGTTCAGACGAGTTTTTGCTGGCCCCATGCCAGCAGTTGATGTGGTCGTAAAATTTCGATGCAGATGGTTTATTCTAGTTGATTTTTCTTTCTATGCTCTTTCTCACCATTTCTTTCTTTTATTTTGTTGTCATCTTTTTGAAGTTCACTGCGAAAACATCGGTTCTCTGAACCCGCTACCCTCATGCCTCATCGGAAAGCCTCGCCATTCGCTTCGGCTGCAACGCTGAGCTGCCAGAAAAGCGTGGCCACAATTTCGGCAGCGCCTTCAACATTGCAGCTACTTGTGCTTCCCTATTCGTTTCATGAACTGTCGCTGAACCTAATCTTGAAGAGCTGGTTGGAGCCACGCATCAAAGGCAGCGATGTTTACGCAGTGAACTTCAAAAAGATGACAACAAAATAAAAGAAAGAAATGACGAGAAAGAGCATAGAAAGAAAAATCAACTAGAATAAACCATCTGCATCGAAATTTTACGACCACATCAACTGCTGGCATGGGGCCAGCAAAAACTTGTCTGAACGCGCACGCCCAGCGTTCCATTGTTCAGGGCGGTGAACAGGGATTCCTATTTATGGCTTTCCCTACATTTTCCTTTTTCGATTTTTTCTCGAAGGAATAGTCTACGGGGACCCATGGCTTCCCCTATACTTTCCTTTTTCGATTTCTTTTCGAAGAAATAGTCTACGGGAATCTGTTCTAATTCTCACAAAAAGTCGTTACATTGGTCCCCTTGATTCATGACTGTGGCAAAAAAGAAGATGGGCGTCGGTACTGACGTCAATCCGAAAACTAGGGAAACCTGGTGAAAATTAAATTACCACCGTAAAACTGTTACACCTGTCGGCGCTGGCGTCGCAAGACGTGCAAAACGTGAATAGGCTGTTTGTTAAACTCAGAAATTTCACGTGGCTCCATACCTGACATGCGTTTCGCCGTGTCTGCGATTCTGGCCCCGCCAATAGTGGCAATGAGCAGTGCATGAAGTTTTACAGGAACTGCTCCTTTAGAGAATTTGCTTCTTTTCGCTCAAAATTTGTACAGGGTCGTTTATTACAACGCCCAACATATTTATAAGAGGAAAGAATGATTAAAGGATGAGAAATGAAATGAATGAGGAAAAAAGAATGAGATGAAGAACTATTCTTCAATACAGGCTCTATACGATACGGTTCAGAATCTGAAAAATGGAACGCCTTCGATTTCCGCTCTAATACAACTTTCATCGGTGCTGCCATCTTCAACGATAATGCTCTTTGTAACGGCAAGCGGGTATTTCGCCAGTCGGTGAGCGAGCAGCAACGCTTGCGGTACGATGACCGCCACACTACTAGATCGCCTGGGCATACCCTTCACTGCTAATTGCAGCTCTGTTAGCACCCTTGAAGGCCGCCTGTCTTTCCACTGGGTGTCTTCTCCTTACTTCGAGCTTCATACTTATCGTGGAATCTCCCTTGAGCATTACCACTCTTCCTTGTTCTTATCCTTAATCGATGAATAAGCACTAGCATGTGTATGGAAACCATAGATAAATAAGTGAGTGATTACTTAAGGGAGATTCGCTAGGCTAGGAACAGGGTCAAGCGAGGAGTCGAGGAAAATTCGGAAATACGACCCCCCTCCCTCTGCCAACGCGAGTCCATGAAACAACCCTCTTTAAAAGCCGAACTATGAAAAGTTGTTTAATTCTCCACCAAACTGCCTCAAAAAAGCCCTGCTACCCCATCGTCCACAAAAAAACTCGTTTAAAAGTATTAAAGTGAAAAAGCCAAAGAATGATCATTAATGACGAGTCCTGTCAAATGAGCAAACGAGAAACGGAGCAAAAAACGTCAAACTAGTCACTAGAAATGGCGTACTATTAACAACACCTTTTCTTTGTTTACTTCCTCCACAAGACTTACCAAATTCTAGTACTACACAGATTATGCTTCTCAATTTACACGTCCGCTTTCGCTCAAAGGAAGCCTTGTAAAAGCCTCCGCCAGCTGTGTTTTAACTTGGCTTTGGCGTTGACCGTCGAGCAGCTTACTATTGAAATTTGAACATCAAATGATTATAACTTTCTTCCAAATTAACGAGTTTTCAACCTGAAAGCTGATTTGGGAGTTCTGTGAAGAGCTTTTTCTAATCAGTACTGAAACTACAGGAGTTATACGAAATAACAAATTTAGATCAAATAACGAGTAAAATTCGAGACGAGCACGAGTTTTTACACTTTCCGGAGCAATAACTTGCTTCATTTCCGTCAAACTCAAAAAGTTGATACGTCATACAAAACATAAAGGAATTTCTCTATCAACGGTCGCTAAAGCATCTTCAAACGTCCAGTACTCAAAAAATGGCCACGTTAGATGTTTGCCCAAAATTGTGAAGAGCTTTTTCTAATCAGTACTGAAATTACAGGAAGTTGTAAGAAATAACAAATTTAGATCAAATAACGAGTAAAATTCGAGACGAGCACGAGTTTTTACACTTTCCGGAGCAATAACTTGCTTCATTTCCATCAAACTCAAAAAGTTGATACGTCATACAAAACTAGAAGAATTTCTCTATCAACGGTCGCTAAAGCATCTTCATACGTCCAGTACTCAAAAAATGGCCACGTTGAGGATTTTTGCCCGAGTACCGCCGAAAGGTACTTTTTCGCTACATTAGCACTATCCCAACGACTATAGCTCCTTGCAGGAGCGCTTACATACTGAAGTAGGAGCAGATTCAAAATCATCGTGCTTTTCTCTCTGCAAAAAGTTTGAAATTGTTTAGCGGGTCTCAACTTGAAAGGTTACATGCTTGTGAATTTGACGCTGAAGGCTGCGTTTCTTGTTGAATAGTGTGCTCCTCTCTGTAATTTAACATGAACTCTTTCGGAACCCTCTTGATTCTTCCTAAATTAAGATTCGTTATCAAGATAGCCGTAGCTGAAGCGCGCGCAACCAACTGGGCCTACTCTGGGATGCGCCGTGTGCTTCACATCTCGTTGGATTTGAGGACCTACTTGAAAGATAAAATATCCCTAGAAAACGTGCGAATTTCGGATCCTTCGACTTGTGTGGTGATGAAGCACTAAGGTCAATGAGAATTGCTAAGCGGACACCTCTAAATCACGAAGATTTTGTGTGGACGGAATCAATTGTTATTGGAAATACTCTGGCCTGGTATCGATTCGATCCTTAATGTTTGTCCTCCGACGATGATCCTACTGTATTAATCGGGCCCGATCTCTCCCCAGCGGGCCAATACGACCCCCCCCCCTTTGTGCATGTCGAGGATTCCTCAACGCACGCTTGACCCTGGCTAGGAAGCGTTTAGACGAGAGAACCGTTGGTGGAATCATGCCACGCCAGGCATCCCAACGTGTCGTTGAACGACCTCCTTCTCCAGCCCTCTAGATATGACCTTCGACGGCTACCTCCCCCACTCTCCCTTCTCCGAATTCTGATGGTCAATGGTGCTAATAGTGGCGTCACACTTCCAGTCCGTCCCAGAAAAGTGCGTCGTGGAGAGAGCTTCCGTGCCGCCTATGGCCGTCACCAACAACAAATGTATTCCGAAAATGTTGCGTAACATGTAGAACACTTTCTTCTGTTAATAGCACTCAAACCTTTATGAAATTACTCCAGCTCGTGTCACGTGTAGTTAGACTGAAGAGTTGAAATATACTCATGCCCAACCTCCAGCAATGGTTCGACCACCTCTAATTTGAGTCATTCAGCCGAATATTCTTGGGCGAATCTTTGCATAGGCTCGTATTTTGTAGCAGTATTTACTTTGTATGTATAACGTTATCCGACCATCTTCCCGACTCCCTTGCTCTCTTGTTTCGTTACATTCTGAGTTGAGTTCCTAAACTGCATCTCGTAGGACAGCAGGGCGCGGTTACACGTCACGAAAATCGCGTCCGCCAAACGGCTCATGTCCCACGAGGTCAAAAAAAGCCAAAATGTGCGCTGTCGTCAACGTGTTAAAACCAATCTTCTTGGATACCTCTAACTCAGGTGATGAGCTCGACAGATGTATGAGCGTTTTTAATACGGTGATTGCTAAAATTCCTTACCAGCAGTACATGAATGTTAACAGTGAGGCCATTGCATAGTGCAACTTCCTCAGGTTTGGCTCCGACGAGCTGTGCAACACCTGCTAAAGCGTGCTCATCACAGAAAGCCCATGGCAGTTCACCACTTCTGTGACCAAAGACACCCCTAAAACCGACATAAATATTTCCATTCAAAGCAAGTTCGCAAAAACTGAAAGTCATATAAAACCAAAGAATTTGTGAGAAACCCACATTTTAGCCCACTTCTCAAGTTGTTCCTTCATGATTCTCTCAGTTGCTTTAGGCATCAGACCTAACGAGTTACCACACATGTAGATAGAATCGGATTCTGGATCGCATAGGCCGAAGTCAGCTGAAAATAGTTCCATCAAGCTGATGCTATCGAAATCTAAAAGCTTTCATTAGCGTAAGATGATGAAAAAATGGACGATGGAAAAACGAAGTGTGGTGACGATTGAGGTACTCACTGGATGATCTTTGTGCATATAACCACCACTCGAAGGCAGCGAACACGATGTGTGTGGAACGCTTTTGATAAAGTCATTGGGCTTCACTAATGGAAGGGCGCTGAGAGATAGCCCAATTATGTTTCTCGGCATTTAAAGTTCTATAGGGACGTGCACTTGGGCTACAAAATCATTTTCGACGAGCGCTCATCTGACAGGGGAGCTCATTCAGGGCAAGCCGCGCTCATTCAAAACGGTTATTTGCATGTTATAGAAACTTATGCGTGGACTATAGAACCAAGGCCCATTTTCGCTGAACGGCCCCGTGAAGGTCAGAAAGGGGTGAGGAAATGGTACAAGGATCAATCCCCCGTGGTGACAAAATTTTTGCACCATGGTTGGAGCTTCCGAATTTTCTCCAAGTAGCACCAATGTTAAAATTAGGAAAAATATTCATTATCAGGACCACCAGGAACATTACACTCAGATCTAAACTGGAGTATGGCGCTAAAATGTTGAAACGGCAGAAGGGCATCAAAAGGTGAAGTAGGGTTAATTGGAGCCATCTGGATAAATGGATGTCATATTCGTGATCAAAGCATCAGATGCTCTTCATAGTAGAAGTTCTGGGAGAAATCGAGATTTCGAGCCAGTTCCGAAAAACTGGCCACTGACTGGTCGGTGAGTAGCCCATGGGGTACTCCAGCCAGCGATTGTGTTTTCTCGCCTCCTCAAAGTATAAGAAATTCTACTAGAAAATGAACAATGGAGACACCCGAGCTAGTGATAGACCACAGGATCCGCACGAGTTGAAGTTGACAGATTCTTCTTTTCTTCAAGACGTGATGTGTTGGGTCCTCCGCTCCTTCACCCGTAGGGGCTCATCTCCGCAGTTGGAGCGATTTCAAGGACAGGGACGCGGTGGGAGACGTCCTCTATGAAATCGAGCTCTGGAATCCGTGAATCATCAGGATGTTCCACTGATTTTCGCGCAGCGCTCTTCTTCAAGCCGCCCGCTGGCGTGCATGACGACCTGTGGCCCATGGTCACCTCCTTTTTCAAAGTTAAGTCAAATTCTCGATTTTCGTTGAAATTTCTAATATGGGGGTAAATCGGGGTGCTGATCATGAGTATGAGTTAATTTTTGGCGTTGGCGCTATTTGGCGCCAGTTAGGCGCTACAGATTTGTTCTGCTAGCTTTTGAAGTGAACCCATTGACGGAAGCTGCTGATGGTCCTGATTGTGAATATAGCTAAAATTGACGCTGAAGCAATTTGGCGCTCATTTGGAGGTGACAATCGAAAACGCAAAAACTGTTCCCACGAGCGGAGTCGAACCACATAGTCCCTCCCTACGAGTCCACCGCGTTATCCACTCGATCACCACACCACTTCGATTTCCGACGATGCTTATGACTTCACTTTCTAGAGCAGTACCACTGACAGTACTTCACTTTTTGGCGAACTTCACCTTGTTTTCAATGCCATCTTGATCAGCTCCCTTCAATATGCAGGTGGTCTTCCCTGCAAGTTTGAAACGTCACTCCAAAGCTGTAAAAACCGCCCATTCTCTACAAATTTTTTTGCGACCCTTTTTTGGCCATAAGGGAACCGTTCAGCATGAAACACAGCATTGTAGTCCACGCGAGAGCCCCTACAGCATGCAAAAACCGTTTTGGAAAAGCGCGGCTTGCTTTGAAAGACCTCCCTTGTGAGTGCAAAAAAAGGAGCGGAAAAGTTTTCTGTGAGTAGTGCGACTTTTACAGCCATGAATTGCCGTGGAGGGCTTGCAGCAAAGACAGCTTGCAGATTGAACGGTTTTGTGAAACAGATGTACATCAGAACATGAAATTTGATCAAAAATAGAGTACTGTCAATGGTATATGTACACTGGAGAAAGGGTAGAGGCCAGCCATACGCAGTGAACTAGTGGTGGTCGAATGAGTAGCTCGGCTCGAATTGGCGATGAGCGATCTGTGGTTAAACTTAAATCGGTGACGAGACCGTAGTATTTCTTTATTATCGTGCGAGTGGATTTTTTATCGGAAACGGGAGGGGGAGTGGGGCTATGGCGCCGATGCAAGAGCACCTCAAATTCGTGATCAGATGCAAGATTTACCCTCACAGCGAATTTGGAAAAGTCCAGACTTAAGCCCAAGTTCGCAAAGTGGTGTGCCCATTGTTGCTGCCCGTCATGCGCACCGGCGGACTTGTAGACGAGCGCGTAATACAAGCGCAGCTCTGGTGATATACGGATTCACGAAAACCAAAGCTCAGTTCCATATGGAGCATTTCCCGCCATCGACCTCTTCTACGTCTGCTTGGAAGGAGGGGCTACATTCAGAGGAGGTGAGAAAAAGCAAGATTAACTAAAAGACATGTTGACCTAATGCAAACAAGTACTCAAAAAAGTACCTTCAGGCAATGTGCCACACTTAGGATAGTAGAACTCATTTCGGACCCGGTTTAGAGCGTCGTTTTCAGTGATGTAGTGCGCCAGTGCTGGATCACACAGGTCTGTTACACCACATTTCTTGAAATAAGAGTATATAAAAAAGATCAATAAGGAAGTGAAGGAAATAAAATGAGGACATGAATTTGTTTAATGCAAAATCTACATCCCACAAATATATTTTCACCTCTTCCGGTTGCGTATGGAAGGTAAATGTGTGTTCATTCGGAAGAACGGCTTTCAAGAGCATAGAGACGGCTACTCTTTGACACCCATTATTTTTAACAGTTTTCTGCTCCACGGACCAACTACAGGCGGTAAGGGTTTAACATTTGTGACTAGCAGTAGGTTAGTCAGTTAATATACTATTAATATAATAACTGAACAAATCGTGCTATAATATCTAATTTACGTGTTTCACACTCGACAAAGGAGCTAAGCGAGAGCTCGCCAAAAAACTTCCAAACTTTTTGAAAGCTACTTCTGCAAATCTTTTGTAAAATGTTTTCGAGTCTTGAATAAATATTTGGAGCTTCACATTGTTTTTTTTTACACATTTGGACTCATTATTTTGTTTTGCCAACTGATTTTTTCCTTCGCACAAGGAGTATCTCAAATTCCCAAGTGCTCTACAACATCCCGAGGCGCTCAATCCAGCTCGAACGATTACGGCAAGCCTTCGTAATTTGGCTAAGACGGCCTATCACGAAAAGTCACTTTGCAACAAAGTGAGGATCTCGACTTGTTCCTCTTGACTTCCCCACCATACAGCTCCTGTCACACTCCATCTAAGTGCTCATCTACTTATAGGGCTTTCCACCCTGATTCGTAAACCTTGCAGCCATATTCGTGAATGTTGCAGCCTATTTCGTGAGCGTTTCAGCTCATTTCGTAAATGTTGCAATCAATTTCGTAGAAATTGCAATCAAAAATAAAAATTTTGCCGAAAATTATTCTACGGCTACTATTCTCAACTCACTTCGGCCATCCCTTTGAGGAATTGCAGCACTTTCTCTGAAGTACAAGGACAATCATCCGCACTCATCTTCGTGATATGAATCTCTGAAATCAGATTACAATTAGAAAACCCTCATCCCCTCTTCAACCTTTACGAAAAGTAGGAGCAAATAAAATTCGTGTACAGCCACGAATATGAAGT
Source organism: Ostertagia ostertagi (assembly GCA_036418205.1). Lineage (NCBI taxonomy): Eukaryota > Metazoa > Nematoda > Chromadorea > Rhabditida > Trichostrongylidae > Ostertagia > Ostertagia ostertagi. Next base: position 485,503 of record MU868338.1, on the reverse strand, counting down.
CACAGGAAGGAGAAATTTAAGAATATCTATGTCTATTACAAAAATGCAAAGGATATTCAATGCACAAATGACGTGTCTAAATCAAGCAAAAACAAGTTGAAGATAAATTGAATGCTTTGAAGATAAAACTAAACCGAATCAGCAGTAAGATATATAGGTACAGTAGTGGCCAGAAATTTATAAACAGACGGTTTTTTGAGAATTTCTTCTCGCAATATCGCTGAATCGTTTCCAAATTTGAAACGATTATCAATATGTGTTTTCTGACCCACACAAAAAATATCAACCTCCAGCTCACACAGGGGTTTAAAAAAACCTTTACCCACTTGTTTCCTAGTCTCCTGGACTTCTTGGAGCCGAATTATAACTTCGGCGCAAACTCCGCCCACATTGGCACACGCTCCACCCACACGTAGCCCTTAACTTCTCTTTCTTTGCTGACCTCTGTCCACCTTTTTCCCGGTCTTCCTGACTGTAACCGAGTTATGCCCACCAATAGTATTTAAGCTCCACTACCTCACCACCTCTTTCCACCTTTTTCCCGGTCACCGGGACTTCTTGGAACCGTGTTATAGATTTCCGTCGCAAACTCCGCCCATGTTGGTCATGTCCCGCCCACCGACGACAATTGGCCTCTACTCCTCCACCCACCTTCGTGCACCTTTTTCTGGCTCATTAACACTTTTCCGGCCCAAATTAGACCCGTAGAAAACGCTGCACACTTCAGAGCGCGCCCCGCCTATTGTGGGCAGAACTCCGGCCACGTCATGTACGCAGGGAACACCTCAGACGCTGCTCCACTACATCAATTTGTTTTCCGCTCTGTTGGCTTTCTCCCAACCGAGTTATGAATTTTTAATGAAGTGCTGCTTTTTTGGAGGGAGTGGGTCTTCCTAGTTCGATCTTACTTACCACTGCACACCTTTACCTATTCTTCTCCGCCGGTTTCGAGGCTGTTTTGGTATAGTGCCTGCAATCTTGGTCGACAGTACAACTCACTTCGATGCACGCCACGCCCAGTGTGGGTGGGGCTTAGCTGAGCTGATGTGTGTTTTGTACTTCTCTAGACCTGGGCCACCCAAATCACATTTGACCCGGTCTCTCTAAGTGAATCCCCACGAGCTAATGAATTTCGTGACAGAGATACAGACGACAGACGAAAGACGACAGACAGACGACAGACGAAGCGCTTTATAAGTAAGTAGGATAAATAATTTTTCCTACTTTAACTCTTCCTCACATTCGACAAAAATATTCTGTTTCTGTAAGAAATGCTGAGTATGAATGAGAAAAAATGTTAGAAATGCCGGCTGCCGAGTAAAATGTTAACATATTAAAATTTGAATTAATTCGATCCAGCAAGAAAAAAGTTACGGTCGGAAAAGCATTTGGCCGAATACTTTTGAGCGCCACTGTACACTGGAGTATTGAGTGGAAGTTATGGCCACAAGATAATTACATAGGTGATCCTTAACTTCTCTGCTTGTTAGACTGACAACAGGGCAATCGAAAACATAATCGGAAAACAAAGTAAAACATCAGAAGAGCCTCTGCCTTTGATAATCTTTGAACCTAATGCAACACACGGGTGGATCGGAGTAGATAAGGCAAACGTTGACCGGAGTTGAGCCATGATCCTAGTCTTATATTTCCCATGAACTAAATATTTTTTTGATCAACCTGAGAGTTCTCAAGAAATAGAAGATCACTCAGTATAATAGTATGAGACATGACCTCGAGCCCTGACTCGCTCCACTCGATTAGATTAATGCTGTTGTCTTATCCATGGGAGACATGGTTCGCTTTTAGTGCAAACACACCATTTGAATTTGCTGGATGTTTTCCTGGGAGGCGTGATTTGAACCTGGAAATCAATAAACATAAATGATAAGGTTCTTATCGTGCACTCTGTCTGTAAACAAGCAGCAGCAGATAGAAAGATTTCAAAACGAGTTAGAACGCTTCAAAAATATTACGCGGCATTCTGAAGAAGCCTGGAACACTAATGAAAAATCAACAACATAATTCCATGCCCTGACGTGCCAGAACCTGCAGCCGTTCGTTTATATGAGAGTGATGTTGATGGGGAAAGCATAGCAGAACATTACAAAATGTACAGGGGGGGGGGCATAAAAAAGACATTTTGCCAAGACATTATGTCGCACCTCAGCGTTTTTTTCATCGCAGAGATTGCCGTCGCTGATGGAAGTTCTTCAGCAAAGTATCCCCCAAATGCCCTCCTACTAGTAGGTGCAAGCCCTCCTTGACTGCCCTCATCCTCTTCAGAATATGACGTCATCTGGGGTGTGTAGCAACAGAATCGTACGAAGACCCCCGCTTGTATTCGCGCCGGGACGTCGCGATGGCGCTGGACGAGTTTCTGTAAGCGTCATTTGACTTGAGTGTTGAAGGGACGCTAAGCCTGCTGCTAGCTTTATTATTTCAATCAAAGTTTGGGTAATTTCGTTCCTAGTGGGCCCTTTTCCATTCCTCATTTCATTATAGCAATCTTTTTTCATTTCAATCTGAATTCTGACTTTGCTAAAGAAAAGAGCGACTAACGACGGCAAAAACTTTTCAAACAGCCCAATATGATGTACTTGACTGTTATTTCGTTTAAGTTTGAGTGACTTGAAGCATGAGAAACTACAGTGCACGTTTTGTAAAGATACAGAACTGTAAAGTGACGAAAAAAATGACATGCATTAGACCTCTAGTTACCGAACAGACCGTAACAGTTGACTGTTAAGCGTAGCAACGGTGTCATGATAAATGACCATGAAAAAAAAATTCCGAGAATAATAAACAAAGCTTGGCGCAATGTGCCTGCAGGGTCGGTGAGTAGAAAAGCCACTAGGGTTAAGCCTCACGAAGAGGACGAGTCCCGGACACGATGAGGATGATTAACGCACCTCGCAGCCCTCTTCTCCTCTAAGGCCTAGTACTAAAACTGATGAATTGAGTCCAGCGCAGTGTTTTGGAAGAAAAGTTGTCTTAGAAGGCGGAATGCACTCAAATAGACTAATGTGCACTGCAGCGAATTCATCCCTACAATCGAAAAATCCAAGTATTGCCGCGCCCATCGAAAAAATGCCGCATTACGGCGCCGCGCAAGCAACCGCGCGCGCCGGCGCCAATCCCGGACGATTCTGTTGCGCGCTCCCCCGTCATCTGCCATCGTGGACGAGCTCAGGCGGACATGCAGTTCCAGCCCGAAGCTCTTGCTTAATTTCTTCAATCGATTCATCGTTGGATAGTTTCCAAGAAACATTTGCTCTGAATATGCAAACCCCCTCGGAATCCGCCTTCCAGAAGACGTCGTAATGGTATGGGGTCCGTCCACGACCCCACTAAGCACGACCAGTACACCATGTTTTCAGTGTTAATTTTTTTTTTGATTTAGTCCACCTTGAAGGACAATATGAAGTTAATTTTACAAAATGGATTGTGCTCTTTCACTTCAACTTGAGAACATTCGTTTCAGAATTTAGCGGTGTGATTTAATTGGTTTATGTGGAGACAGAACGTCTTTTTTTGACTCCCCTCCTGTATGAAGAGCAGGTGAAAATTGAGATATGAAGCTAATACGACAAACCCAGATGGGTTCATATCCTGGCTACTAATATGTAAAGAGACAAGATGAGTGAGCCCTTGCTGAAAACATATTTAAAGTCGCTGAGAAAAACTTGCTTTGGAATGAAGCTGTGAGGTTGATTGGTGCATATGCGATTGCAACCGCATTTTGGTGCGGACACGAGCCAGGAGTAAATGTCGGAGGGTAAGCTAGTTCGGACAGCTCGTCCGACCACACCATCCCCTCATTCAAGGGAGAAGCTCTTGCTCACGGCTACATCGGCGATTTATTTATAGATTCGTTTGCAGTCAACTCGGCTTCTATAACTTCCGTATCAACTGCTTTCACCCCACCAGCTCGATGAGTGTTGCTTTAATGTAAAAACAAATGGGCCCACCTTGTCCTACTTCAAGTTGGAGTTTCTGAGCGATAGGATTGAGCCTAAGCAGATCCTAGAGACTTACTCAATCAAAAGCAACGCTACAAATACCAGAAGTGTTTTATGTCAAACGTGACAGAGACGAATAATACCACTTGTCACTCGATCAACGAGTAAAAATCATTACCGCTCGAAGGGAGTAACAGTGAGGGGAACCCAATCAATACAAAGCACAGCAGAAGTGCAAATAAAGTAATAACAGAATGAATAGGAAGTAGGTCTTTGCACGTGAAGGAGAATGCCATGTATTATAATTAGATGTTGGAACCTCACGCTGGTCATTTATGCTATTTATCATGGTTCGCGGCTTTTTTCTGTCTCAGGAACTAGCCTCCATGCATTCAGTACTCATCAATTTGTTTCTTTGCATGCGTGTTGTTCTATTCATAAAAATCAAAGCAGAAATAAGAGAATTTAGCGTCAAATTTGTATTTGTATATGTAGTGAATGATGCCGGTATCTGAACATGGGTGATAAATGGAATATCAGTTTCAAGTCAGCTTAGACTTAGCGAACATCTTATCGTCCTGCGAACAGTGTTGCTAATAAACAAAATGGGAAAGTAAACCACTGAAACTTATAAGTCGTAATTTGGCCACATCCTGAAGTCATTGTTAAACCCAAACTGCATTAAAAGTGGCACTATAATAATAGCATAAAGGGTATCTATACAAACGGCAGTAGATTTTTTTAGAAGAACGCATAATGACCACGAAGAAGCAAAAGACATCACTTCAGCTGCAAATGAAATTAAAGCAGTTACATTCAAGTTCTTTCATTAAATACAAATATTTTGAAACTTACAAAGTGTTGTATTAGCTGCTTCTACAATCATACACATGAATGTTTACGAAATTGAAAGGAATACTAGAAAAGAATTGAAATGAAAGTTTTGTGTGTTCAGAAAATCTTTGCTAAATCAAGGGATATTTGACCACTCTGGCCCCCATGTGGTTCATAGTTATGCTAATGTATTATCTGTAGAATGAATACAAAAAACTCGAGAAGAAGGAGCTCGAGCACAATAAAAATGAATCACATAGTTCTGACGCCCATGCGCGTCAGCCTGTCGTCAACGTGCTAAAATAAGGGTCGAATAGAGAGCCGAGAGTTCCAACACGAACCAACGGACGTTGCTAGACATTTCACAACGTCTCCTTCTATTCTGTTTTTTTTTGTGTTTTGCACATGTACCATTCAGAGGGACATCAGAGGCTGTATGCTTTCCGATTTCTGACGATCTTCAATGAAATTGTGGAAGATTGGTGGAAAGGAATCCAAGACTTACGGGGAAAACGAAAGGACGTCATGGAGTAAAGAGCACGAGAGATCGGTGCATCACCACAATGAGGGCTTCGGCGAAAAACCATCGTCGCTGCCTTACACTTTCATGGTGGTCGCTGAACACACTCGCCGTTGTGATGAGATTTTGCAGTAAAGAAAAAGGCAGGGAAACAAAATCATTCATGTTGTAATACGTGAGACGGACGTTTGAACAGAGTCTCATCAAAACTGTGGTTTTATAGAAGAAGTGGGAGCGGCGTCCACGGACAAGGAGAGTACGCCCGATGGCTACTGAACATAAAGTTCCCTAAGTTTAACCAAGTTCTATAGAATTACGCCGGCAATAGGGAAGGTGACGCTTGAGAAGAGTCGTGCAACAAGAGCAGGTACCCACTAAGACGTAAAATGAACCGGCAGTATATACATACTCGGCATTGATAGGTAGTTATCAATCAAAACCCGCAGGATGAGCGGAAACTTGCGCTAGACAGGCACCAATGACTGTAATGACAATTGTACTAAGAATGTCCTTTGCTTCTTAAATGGTCACAGTTTGCCACCTGAATGTTAGTGTTCAAGGTGAAAGCAAAGGGAATCAATACGATGTCATTCTAGTGGATAAGTGCAGCGTTTTCCTAATTCTAGAACGATTTCTGACCAGAGCTAAACAAACGAGTTGTAGTCGTTGGGTAGTAACCTCATTACCCCGGTGAGACCCACCTTCACTAGGAATAATGTGAAGCATTCGTCTGAGATAGGTCGTATATACGATCACCACTTTGGAACAACAATGTCTCCATCCGGGTTCAGATCCTTCGTCACTGAATAATCGAAGTTACTTTGTTCCAGTAAACCACACGTCATATAAAGGGGATGTGTTGGCTCGCCCGAAGATAAATATTACCGCGGATCGTTGGGGGAAGTGGCACAGAACTGTCCAGGTTAACCAAATGTCAACACGACCATTAACCGTTGACGTTGAATAACTTATTCAAAAAGGCTTTTCTGCTATATTGAAAAAAGCAAAAAAAAAGAAGTTCCAGAAGAAACTGAACCCGGAACCCCTTGCTCGAGAAGCAAGATTGCTACCAGCTGCGCCAGCGAAGCTCGGAAGGTAGGATCTTTGTAACAACAGCGGAGCCTACATGTAACTGCAGGAAGGAAGTAAGGGCGGAAAAGAAAACCCTCCGTAACTGTTTTCCGAGAGGCTTTTAGCAGATACAGAAAGCAGAGTGGAACTCACGTCTCAAGACGCATATGGAAATGCACACTTCATTTCAATTGAGTTCGCCCAATGCCTTTCCTGATTAAGACAATCGGTATTAAGGGATGACTTCATACTTCGGCCACAGAGAGAACACTGAACAAATGCTCAATGTGGGTTCACTTCATCTCTGAGAGCACATTTAACCCTGACTACTGGAGGAACACAAGTGTACCACTTCTGTAGTCAAAAACACCATACACAGTATCAGATGTCGCTCAACCCCACCAACCTTCTATTCTTTCGGCGTCTTTCAAGGATGCTAATCACGATGGCTGGAGAGCAGTTTAGTTTGATGACGCCATTGAACGTTATTGGTGAACTGACCCCTCAACGTGGGGAGGGGGTGGTTGGAACCGCGCTCCAGCGTGCTGAGGGGTACAGTTGCCGCCTACAATACCGCTCACAGAATGTGAAAAATTGACGCTGATTGACAGATTAATCTGTCAAAGGCCGTCGCACTACCATTTATAGGTCGGGATCGGTTAAGTAGTTCACCAGCTTCACCTTTTAAGCTGGGGCAAAATTTAGTTCTGACCTCAAGGTAACAGCATTTGTTAGATCCCATGTTTATGTGCACAGTAGTCTACTGCTCGCATATCCTCCTTTTGGATGCATTTTTATTCATGTTTCACAGTCGTTCCCGATGCGAACGAGCCTTCAATTTTACGACATTTTTAAATTTAGTAAGCATATTTCATCAAACTCTGAAGGAAATACGACGAAACCTATAGCAGATCTTGAAGTAGTTATGCAACCGCGCAAGAATTTTGTCATTTGCTGGAATGCAGGTTGGAATTTCTTCCAAAGTTCAGCTCGAAATATCGATATACCTCAGATTCTGCAAGCAGAAACACTTTGCTTTTCCTTTCGAAACTGCACTTTAGCGAAGTGTTTGATCAGCGAATCGAGTGATGTTTTCAAGAACATGTCATAGTGTTCCGTATAATGGCATAACTGCTTATGATCAAGCGTCCACTTGAATAAGGCAAGAGACAGTACTACAGGAAGAGAGCGCAGAAACTGCTGAAATTCATACAGTTGTACTCAGCGCGATGGATCTACGTGATTACATGCAAGTTATTTTCCAGAGACTGTTTTGTTTTTTCTCGTTTTTTTTCCTTCGATGAACGCCGGCAATGACTAACCGCTCGCTAACCTCGTAATTACCCTGTGCGTTGAGGGACAATGCCTCGCGGTGTCATCACTTTTTTTCGAGGTAGTTTTTTCTTCGAGTTTTCCGTACCGAAATCACGCCGACGTATGAAATGGCTGCGAGCTCATTTAACACCTCACTCGTTTGCCTTCGTTCCTATTAGGATTGGTGTCGCATCATTTTCTTCTAATTTCCTCACCCTTGCCGCGATTCGAAACCAAGATCATAAAGGCGACAATTTTCGGAAAGTGAGAACGAAAACTTCATGAGTGCTCTTGATAAATTTTCTATACAACTTATTGCTCAATCAAAGCATATCGTATTATCTTAAGTCCTACTTCGGAAATAATTTCTTCCGTTTCTGAAGAGTCTTGCTGTATTTCCTTCCTTGTTGAGGAATGTAAGGAACAGAGCTCTCGAATGGATTACATGTTTATCAGCGAAGGAGATACGCCGTGCTCCTGTCATCAACTTAGCAGAGTTGAAACGACTCACATAGCGTGGAACCTAATAATAAAATAATAACAAAGCCATTCTTGACCGAGAACATATTGTGTGAAATGTGGGACAATACTCCTTTTTCTTTACGGTTGTCCCAGGTGATCCACGTGAACCTTTCAGAGTTGAGACATAGAACTATGCAAACTGATGAGTGGTTTCGTATTTACCCGCTTAACGACCTGGACTTATAACTGATTCTTACCTCGTCACATTTTTTTATCCGCTAGCGGAAACAAAAGAATTTGATGATCGATAGATAAAAAAGGGAGTGATCAAACTCGAATACCTCATTCTCTACGTGTTATCACATACAAATTTTCAAGTTGTGGAAATGAGCTGAATTAAGGGAACTGGATACAGTGACGCCAATGAGGAACCTAAGGAATCAGGTAGGAAAGAGAAGAAATCAGAAGAAATTAATACGACACCATCGTGTCATTCCGGCGTGAATTCGATCCAGAAATCTTGAGAGACTCCAGAAAACAATGCTTAGCGGTGTTCTTTGGCTAGAGTGTGCTTCGAAGAGAAGTGATAACACAGCGAGGCATTGACCCTCAATGCGTGGCGTAATTACAAGGTAGGTGAGCGATTGGAAATTGGTGGGTCAGTCAAAAGTGGTACGATTCCTATTTCTTCGCATCTAATTAATTATGCCTCGCTCCGAGGTGTGAAGCAGTGAGTGGGATAACTCAGAGGTCATGATGCCACCTCCACATCCCTATCGACTGAGCAAGCAGCCACTACTTTGGAAAATCAATAAGTGTGGAATGGAAAACTGCCACTCTGAGTGACGATCAGGGTCAAACGTGCGTTGAGGAATCCTCGACATGTCACAGAGGGGCGGGGGTCGTATTGGCCCGCTGGGTAGAGATCGGGCCCGATTGACACAGTAGGATCATCGTCGGAGGACAAACATTAAGGATCTAATCGATACCAGGCCAGAGTATTTCCAATAACAATTGATTCTGTCCACTCAAAATCTTCGTGATTTAGAGGTGTCCGCTTAGCAATTTTTAGTGACTTTAGTGTTTCATCACCACACAAGTCGAAGGATCCGAAATTCGCACGTTTTCTAGGGATATTTTATCTTTCAAGTAGGTCCTCAAATCCAACGAGATGTGAAGCACACGGCGCATCCCAGAGTGGGCCCGGTTGGTTGCGCGCGCTTCAGCTACGGCTATCTTGATAACGAATCCTAATTCAGGAAGAATCAAGAGGGTTCTGAAAGAGTTCATGTTAAATTAAATTATAAATTACAGAGAGGAGTACACTAACAAGAAACGCAGCCTTCAGCGTCAAATTCACAAGCATGTAACCTTTAAAGTTGAGCTCCGCTAAACAATTTTACACTTTTTGCAGAGAGAAAAGAACGAGGACTTCAGATCTGCTCCTGCTTCAGTATGTAATCGCTCCTGCAAGGAGCTATAGTCGTCGGGATAGTGTTAGTGTAGCGAAAAAGAATCTTTCGGCGGTACTTGGGCAAAAATCCTCAACGTGGCCATTTTTTGAGCACTGGACGTATGAAGCTGCTTTAGCAACAGTTTGATAGAGAAAATCTTCTAGTTTTGTGTGACGTGTCAACCTTTCGAATTTGACGGAAATGAAGCAAGTTATTGCTCCGGAAAGTGTAAAAACTCGTGCTCGTCTCGAATTTTCCTCGTTAATTTTGCAAAAATCCTCAACGTGAGCATTTTTTGAGTACTGGACGTATGAAGCTGCTTTAGCAACGGTTTGATAGAGAAAATCTTCTAGTTTTGTATGACGTATCAACTTTTTGAATTTGATGGAAATGAAGCAAGCTATTGCTCCGGAAAGTGTAAAAAATCGGCTCGTCTCGAATTTTACTCGTTATTTGATCTAAATTTGTTATTTCGTATAACTTCCTGTAGTTTCAGTACTGATTAGAAAAAGCTCTTCACAAAACTCCCAAATCAGCTTTCAGATTGAAAGTTCGTTAACTTTGAAGAAAGTTACAATCATTTGAATATTTGTTCAAATTTCAATAGTAAATAAGCTGCTCCACGGTCAACGCCAAAGTCCAGTCAACACACAGCTGGCGAAGGCTTTCACAAGGCTTCCTTTGAGCGAAAGGGGGACGTGTAAATCGAGAACCATGCTCTGTGTAGTACTAGAATTTAGTAAGTCTTGTGGAGGAAGTAAACAAAGAAGAGGTGTTGTTATAGTACGCCATTTCTAGTGACTAGTTTGACGTTTTTTGCTCCGTTTCTCGTTTGCTCATTTGACAGGATTCGTCATTAATGTTCATTCTTTGACTTTTTCACTTTTATGCTTTTTTAACGAATTTTTTGTGTACGATGGGGTAGCAGGGGTTTTTTTATGAGCAGTTTTGGTGGGGAATTAAACAACTTTTTCATAGTTCGGCTTTTGTTTCATGGACTTCGGCCTCCAGCAGAGGGAGGGGGGGGGGGAATCGTATTTCCAAATTTTCCTCGACGCCTCGCTTGACCCTGGTGACGATACTAGTAATCCACAAAAACCTGAATAAGATTAATATAATAATCGTATAAATAAGCCTATAACCCGAACCATTCATATTTCAGGATATAGAAGTCACAGGAAGCGAGTTCAATCCCTGCAGAGGCTCGAACAGGGTCAACCGTCACGTTCGAACATTTTCGGGATTTTGCGGCCCCCTAGCTCTCGATGGGTCCAGTTGCGACCCCCTGTTTTTGTTGATAAGAGTGCTAGGGGAGACGGTCAATTCAATCGTCGGCTAATGAGGTCACGCCGCTAATGCGGCGAGAATCGTCGCGCGCGGCAGTTGGTGCGGCGGTAGCTGTGTGGACCTTTTCTTAGCCATCCATGTCCATAAGTTGGCTAGGTGACTGATAAGACTAGAGCGCTGGACATCAGTAAGCCAGCAAGCGTCACTGTAAGATCCCTGCAGTAATTTAAGCCTCACTGTACAAAGGTTTTACCGTGGAAATGTTGTCCTTTCGGATTTAATTTGACTTCTTTATTGATCAGCTCCCTGGATTTCATCAGGCAGTGATAATCTGGTCCAATCGGAAAGAATATTTCGTATCAAGACACAGAGGAACGGTGAGGAAGGCTCTAACATAAGCGTGATATAATAAGTATGTAATAATGGCGAGCGAAAACGAAACTGCATTTTAAAAGGTAAGGTAGTTCCCATTTCATGTTCCATGAAGAGAAACATCGACTACTCTTACTACTACTCTTTGACTCTACTCTTACATTCCCCAATGCTTGGATGTTGAGTTTTGCAAATTCTCCGCGATGTCGCTGGCTGCGGCGGCTGGCGCGGCGACCTGTTTACTGCCACGATTGAATCGTCACGCACCCGAGTACTAGACATGAATCCGTTGCGCCAGAAAGCGCCTGCGCCGCCGCTGCAGAAAGAGTCTGCGTAGCGGCGTCAGCCTTGGAGCGCGGCAGGTATCACCCGGGCGCTGGAAGAACGGGACGCGGAAAAATTTTTAGAGGGGAATAACTTTCTTGGGATGTACTTTTTTGACTTGTTGAGGTGGATCTATTGTGCCTGAGGTGCGCTTTCAGAAAAGTACAAGGATTGCCTAACTCTCCGGAAAGTACTTCTGTTAGAAGTGGAAAACCCAAAATTCTAAGAAGGCGCACCTTCAACTTTGAAGGCTTAGTGCGTGAGTGGCGATCACTAGAAAGCTCGCACCCTTCTCGGACCTCTGTGGGTTTTGATCTACGCGTTCAATACCCCCGTGGTGCGGCGAGGCGGGGGTCTCGGCCCTCATCTCAAAAATCGATGGCTGAAGGGAAGGCGCGGCGATCAGCAGGTACCGTCATTTTCGCGGGTTCTAGGGTATTGATCTACGTGATCAATCCTGGGGGTCCAACAAATACTATCATTTGACCCTTAAATTCAGATCTCACCTTGAGGGGTCCCCTTAAGCCATATGACCCGACCCTGGAGCGAAACACGTAGAAAAGCAACCCGCACGGTCCTTAAGCATAGGGTGCCTTCCAGCTCTCGGCTTTTGTAAAGGTTAGTGGGTTAGTTTATCGTTCATGGCTTTTATCCCTGAGTTTTTCTTCTTGTAATCTGAAATGGCGTTTGGATGAATTGTTTCAAGAATATGCTTCGATTTGCAGGCTCCGAAGAAGGCGAGTGCGCCGAAACGTAAGCCGAAATAAAGTTGTATATCTATCTCGGAAGTTCGAACACAAACAACTAATACTATAGATGACCATCTGTTGTCGAGTATTTGGTCAACGGCAAGCCCGCGCGCGCAAGAATCGCGAATAGTGGTCATCCATTATTAGTTCTCAACCGCTGCGAGAACAATTCAGTTGCAACGAAATAAAAAAGTAACAATTTGAGCTGAAAACGTCACGTGTTGGGGTTGGAAACCTCACGGAGACTCCTCACGCCGAAAGTGAAGAAATTTTGAGCAATGTGTGGTTTCGGCGGAATCCCCTCTGAAATAATAATGATATGCTTGCAGAAAACATGCGCAATGCTTATGCTCTGACTGGCTGAGTTCACCTTAGTGATCATGCACTGAGCAGTTCTAGAAGAATTTGTCGTTCACGAGCTAATTTATTTTTATTGCCAGTTGTTAAGCAACCATTATTGTTGCATTGCTTGACATGTTAGTCGTTGTCCCTCAGCGTTATCTTGTTGAGTGACATTCAACAACAGTGACTGAAGGTTGTCACGAAAGCTGTCAGCTGATTTCGTGGAAATGTACAAATGTGGCAAGCGTTATTTGGCTCCTATGAAAACCAATCAATTGCTTGCAAATGAGTTTCAAGAATCTGCACAACGGATGCCAGTCGTTAGAGTGAAGTGCAGTAGAGTAGTCCTATTTTGTAAGCGGCGATGATGAGACTATCTAGAGAGAGTTGTCAGGAAAAGAAATACTCATTCGAACAAAACATACCTAGAAACAGGGTCAGTCCTATGTTGCGACAAGTACCTACGGGGGGGGGGGAGGGAGGGGGCGTATCTGGTTGAGCTTGTAGGGGGGTCGTACTCGCTCGGAGGCCGGCAGTGGGATTCCTGGTGGACATGGATTCCAGCCGCGCAATCACATTTGAAACTGAAGCGTAGCTGGAGTATTGCCTGAGACAACATGGATAATATCCGGCACGTTACTTTATACAAGATAATTGATACTAGCGCATCTATGAACCCCCTCCTGAATGAGCTTTCAAATTAATCAGCGAATCAGAGGCGCGGCCGAGGCGTGGCGCGCACCAAGGCAGGGGATATAAGCGCAAGCGCATGCTCGAAGCTTCCTAACACATTCTATGTTCAACAAGAAAAGAAATTGTAACCCCTGGAGGTTACGGCCAGTGAAACGTTATAAAACAGCGTTTTAAAATAGCGTGAAGTATGCCCCTCCGAAAAAAGTCGCAACGGGACTAATTTTTGAACTGCTGACTTTTCAGGACTTTTCAGGAATGTTTGAGTACTTTAAAGTAAGCATGAATCCTGAAGTTTATCACACTGAGTTCAGCTTTCGAAATCGATGATTTTGAACAAAGTTATGATCGTTCAAAAGTTGAAAAGTCGCATTTACACACAAAAGTTTCAACGTATTAACTTTTTATTGTATTAGGTTTCGAAGAATATTTAGCTATAATTGGAGATAGGATAATTTATATTTTCCAAATCAAATAGCTCCGGCGCAAAAGATTGAATATGAAGGAAGTTATAGCCTAGAAGTAGGAAGGTAAAAATTGTAGTGCAATGTTAATCCTTGCTTAAGAACTTCATTTCAAATTGCTCGCGAAGAAATGAGCTTCACTTAGAAAAGCTGAGCTTCAGTGATTCGAGATCCACCTCCATCTTCCAAAGTACCTGAAATTTAACGAAGAAAAATTCCTCTACATTTCAATTCCCAGTTCGTCACCTCTTCCCGACGAGCAAACGTGCTCCATCGTCGGGGCGTGATTCAGCACATTCAAAACGCGATCATTACGCGCTTCGGTTCCTTTGCTACCTCTACTTTTTATATTATTGCACCTATTATTGCACCTATCGGTTTCTTGGGTCTCATGCGGTAAGGGGGCATGTGGTGCCTCAGTTTATATCGCGTGAAGGTGTCCACTTTTTGGCAGGGAAGGAAGCTCCGGCATGGGTGTAAAGTTTGAGCGAAATATCCACGCACCCTCGGGACCCCCTCCCCTTGCACACAAGTATTACACAGGTGAGGTCGTATCAAATCGCCCATGAAGGGGGGGGGTCGTAAAAAAATCCGAAAAAATCCAACAATAGGGTTGACCCTGCTTGGAAACACCCGTTTTCACCACCTCACCTTATTTGAAGAATGTGGTGTCATTGTATTATATTTTATTGTATTCTAGAAAATTCCACAGGTTTTAATGGATATTATTTTATTGCTATTTGTAGTAAATGGCGCTGCCTCAAAGGCAGTCTTGTGCCTAGGATGTGTTCTGCTCATGAAAGATTTTGAGGGGTTTTGATTCTCATCTTAAGGCATTCGAGGGCGTCTGGATAATGATTCAGTGCCTCTTTCTGTGTAACTGCAACTGCACAACTAGTAAGAAATCACGACTATGATGAATCTTGTACTTTCATCTTCTGGTATGCATCAGATGGACAGCAAATCAGCTGTCACTCTGCTGTCCAATGACTACACATACAACCACCAAACTGATAAAATCCCGTATAAAAGGGGTCATGTAGGAGCATTGTCACTTAATCATGAGGCTTGCCCTCCTAGCCCTCGTGGGTGTGGCCCTCGCGGTCCACCAAACACTTGACCTGCTTCCTCTGAAGCCACGCAAGGAGTACGTCTTCCGCTTTGAAGGAGATGTTCACTCCGGAATCCCGCTCCCAACCGACACCACCATCTCTCGCATACAGGCTATGGTACATGTCCAGATCCCTGACGACCACCACGCCATTCTCAAGCTGAGAGATGTTCGCTTTGCTACTGGAGAAGACGAACGCAGAGAACTCTTCAAACCGATCGATGACCTGAAAATGCGCACAATCTCAAGGGAGCACCTCGATCTCCTTGAGTTGCCAGTCCGTTTTGTCTACAAGAACGGCATGATTTCCGATGTAATCTTTGTCGACAAGGAGGAGACCTGGTCCGCCAACGTGAAGCGATCTGTCATCAACATGCTCCAGCTTAACCTCCACAAGATGGGACGAACTGACGAGCTTACAATGGACAGGTACGAGGTGGACCGTGACAACGAGTACTTCACTGTTACCGAGCGAACCATCGAAGGAGACTGTGAGGTTGCTTACACCGTTCTCAAGAAAAAGGACTTTGTCACTGAGGTCACTAAGACCGTTAACTTTGACAAGTGCACTCGTCGCCCAGAGGCAATGTATAACTTCCGCCATCTGACAGAGTGCCTCGAATGCAAGGAGAAGGACGTTTTCGAGCCCACCACTGTCTACACTTACCTGCTCGAAAAGGAGGGTCTCAAGAAAGTCGAGGTTCGCTCCATGTATACTGTCACCATCGAGAACCAGCCAATTATGAAGACTGAGATCCGCACCAGACTCATCCTGGAGGACGTCATGGAGATTAGGCGTGATTTTGAATGGATTGATGGCAAGAAGGAGACTCTGATCTATAACAACGAAGTTGAGAGGCACATTGAACGCTTCTACATGTATGGAGATGATGTTGAGGTCCTGCCTTATGAGCGGGTTAAGGACAAGATCGTGGTTATCCGCAATATCATTGACGAGATCAGGGAGCTCAAAGAAAACAAGCACGAGACTACCCACCTTCTTTCCCGCCTCGTTTCCATGTTCCGGATGTTGACCATGGAAGAGCTGAATACTGTCCACTCGGAGATCTACATGAACGTTGAAGAACGTCTCAAGATCCTGATTGAACACACGATGGCCATTGCTGGAACTAAAAACACAATTACCCATCTTCTTCGCCACATGGAGATGAGGCACTTCAAGGTTTACAGGATTGTGCACCTTCTCAAGTCCATTCAGGAAACTCCATATCCATCCCCGAAGATCGTTGATGAGCTTCTTCACTTCACAGAAACCGAGGTTGTCAAACGCTCGCCAGTCGTCCGTCAGACCATTTGGCTTACAATCGGATCTGTCATGAGAGGAGTTGTTGGAAAAACCATGGACAAGACTCTTCTGAAGGAAGACTACCATGAGTTGAAGCGCAGATATCTCAACATCATGATGAAGGAGTATGAGAAGGTTGACAGCATCTATGAGAAGGTACTTCTTCTAAAATCTCTCGCCAACGCCGGAATTGACCTCTCTGTCTATGAGCTCGAGAAGATCATTCTGAATAAGCGTGAGGAACTTCTCGTTCGCATGGAAGCCATCGATGCACTGCGTCTTCTAAAAGATCTGATGCCACGCAAGATCCAGTCCATTCTCATGCCAGTTTATAAGAGCCGTGTCGAGGAACCTGAGCTCAGGATGGCCGCTCTTGTCCGCATCATGCACACCCTACCTCGCCAGCCCATGATTACCCAGATCATTTCCACCATGGAGCGCGAGCCGAATCAGCAGGTTGCTGCCTTCACCTATGACCTGCTCCACTCTTTCGTCAAAACCACTCACCACTGCTACAAGAAGCTTGCCTCTGAGATCCTTCCGCTCCTGACCATGACCCGCTATCAGCGTGGCGAACGTGTCTTCACCAGCACTTACAAGTACTTGCCCATGTTCAAGGAGGAGATTATGACCGGCGTCAACATGGACTTTGCCACCATTTTCGGAAAGAACAGTGTCTGGCCCAAGGAGCTGATGGTCAAACTTGACACGGTGTTCTCAGGAATGTGGAACAAGTATCTGTTCCAGTTCGGAATCACTCAGCAGAACATTGAAAAGATCTTGGAAAAGCTGAGCTACAAACTAATGAAGATGGAAAAAACCACGCACACTGTGGTACGCGGACGCCGAATTCGTGAAACGTTGACTCTTCTGAAGGACATCGCCAAGAAGCTTGACATTCGTCCTCGTGTCATTGACGACAAGACTCCTCTTGTCATGCTTTACTTCCGCTACAAGGACATGGACTACGCTGTCCTCCCTATCGACGACAAGATCATTGACGACCTGCTCGAGAAGTTCATCCGAGACGGCAGGCTTGAGAAGAGGGAAATCGAGCGCTTCCTCAGCCGTGACCCCGAATTCCACCTTCACACCTTCACCTTCTTCTATGAGACCATTAGAAGGCTGCCAACAACCCTTGGTCTGCCCCTGATTATGAAGCACAAACTGCCAACTGTCATGTCTGCTGTGGGAGAATTCACCGTGGAAATGGTGCCGGTTGGATTCCGTGTCCGTCTTAACACCATGCCATCCGTTGTCGCCACCCATGTTGGAGAGATGAGATTGTGGAACCCGCTCTTCGAACAGGGAGTAAAACTCGTGCGCTCTGTTGAGACTCGCCTTCCCATTGATGTCGAGATTGAGATGAACTACAGGAACGGATTCGAAATCAAGAAGACATTCAATATTCCCACTGATGAGAAGACTCTGATTCACTATACTTCGCGACCAATGACCATCTTCCGATTCTTTAGCGGAGAGAAGATATTCAACACAGAGACCGAGCTGAAGACCATTGTTCTGCCCAAATGGAGACATCTGAATATGGAGAAAGAGTGGGTGTTCAACATCTGGGGAATGAAGACTGTTCTTCGTGGAAACTGGCTCCACACATGGAATGTGCGCGATATCCTCCTCGGAGAGTATGACTGGGAGTTTGTTCTGATTCCAACTCGCGAAGCACCAAAGAGAATTCTTTTCCACTTGAACAGCGGAAGACTTGAAGAGATTCGCCTTGACAGGATCGACTTCACTCACCTCTTCGAGAAAGAGTTTGAAGTTGAGACTAACGAGTATGAGAGATTCGAGGAGAGAGAACGTCGCGAATACTTCCACAAGAATGTGCGCGACATCGAGAGGAAGAACGGATACAGACATCGTCTGCTCATGAAGATCGAAACCGTTGATTCTCCAGTGCACCACTATGGAAATGTCGAATTGGTGACTGTTTGCGACGAGGAGTTCCGCTATTGCAAGCACACCGTAGACGGCAAACGCTCTCCCGTTTTTGATGAACGCCGTGAATGGAGGTTCGTGATGAACGTGCAATTCGTTCTACCGCAGATGCCGAGGTCTCTCATCGAGCTTAAAAAGCAGATCCACCGCGAAATCCAGGGGCTTGTTGAGATGAGGTGGGGAACTGAGGAGAGGAACGAGCTTAAGATGAAGTTCCAGATGGAGCAGAGCAAGGAGCAGAAGAAGTGGCTGAAACTGGTTGAGAAGAAACACGAGGGACTCACCGCCTACGACCTCCTTCTGAGAGCATCTCGCCTAAACCAGCTCAAGGTTGTTGTTGACTACGAACTCACCCCCTACATGAAAATCCTCTTTGAGCACATCTACAACTACATGAAGGGCTACACCTTCTGGAACAACAAGGTGACCAGATTGAACCGCGAGAACAAGAGAATGTTCTTTAAGCTTCATGTGGACCCAATTACCCGTAACCTGATAAACGTTATGCTTGAGATGCCATACGAGCGCTTCGAACTGGTTGATTTTGTTGTTCCTCAGCTGTATTTGCCCACGATTGCCAAGAGGACTCTTCGCGACATCCGCTACGAGGTGAGCGAGCCTGTATGTGAAGTGAAGAGCACCAAGGTCAAGACCTTCGATGACGTTATCTTCCGTGCCCCTCTTACCAACTGCTACTCGGTCATCGCGAAGGATTGCTCGGAAGAACCTCGTTTCGTTGTCATGGTCAAGAAGATCGACAGGCACACTGACATGAAGGCACGTCCAGACGTGCTTTGTAGCAAAGGACTTACTCTAATTACTTTGTTGCAGAAGCTGAAGATTATCAACGAGCGAGAGCAGGTCATCATGGTTGAAATGGTTGACGACAGACTCAGGGTCATGGTCGATAAGCAGATGGTCAACAGGGAGGAACTGGAAAAGTACAAGTAAGTGTGAAACCTCCTGGGCAATTCTGTGACAAATTATTTTAATATGTAGCGTCGAGCTGATCGAAGACAATATGGTCCGCGTGAGACTCGAGGATCTCATTGTGCACTTCGACGGCTACACTGTCAAGGTCTACATGGGCAAACACATGGCTGAGAGGCAGTGCGGTCTGTGCGGACACTTCGACGAGGAGGTATTTCCCGTTGGCTGTGAGACTTTGCCTGACATGAAACCATCGCATTTCAGAAGGACAATGAGTTCTTCACCCCAAAGAGGGAATACACCGACGATATTATGGAGTTCCACAAGTCGTACCTTCTGAATGATGAAGTTTGTAGTAAGCATATTGGCTGTAAGCGCTTTTCAAAAAACTTGTACATTTCAGTGCGAAGTCGAGAAGGACTTTCTCTATGAGAAAAAGCACTACAGGCTCGAGAATCGTGAGGAGCGTGTGGAAAAGGAAGACTTCTACGAAGATGACTACAGGCGCAAGGAGAAAGAGCGCACCTACAACTACAGAGGTGAAGAAGGTCAGCTGTGGGTAAAAAAAAACCCTGACAAGTTTCCGATACAGATTCATGCGATTTCAGAGATACTGGAGAAGACACACGTGATGGAGTTCCCACACCGTGTCTGCTTCTCGCTTGAGCCAGTTCGTGTGTGCCGCAAGAACGAAGAGATGGATGAGGTGATTGACAAGAAAGTTCGCTTCACCTGCCTTTCTCGCTCATCTCGTGAGGCTCGTGAGCTTCTTCACAAAGTCCGTAACAACGTTCTCGACTTGAAGCACTACCCCGTTTCGTTCGTGGAGACTATTCAGATTCCCCGCACTTGTACTGTCTATTGAAGATTATAATCCCAGTAGTTTCACACAATAAATGACTGTTCAAGGTTTGTTTGGAGTAATCTAGACTATTCACCACTCTTGAAGGCAGTTCCAAAGTCAACACATCGACGGCGGCGTGACACGCATGCGCGTCAGCTTTTGAAAAGGATGAGCCTCGTTTTGCTCGATGTGTTTGGTATATTTCAGGTTCCTAAGCCTTCCGTCTACATAATCGAATTTAGGAAATAGTAAATACATTCACCACCCTATCATAATGTCGGAGGAGTAACACACTAAAAAAATGTTTTAAAAATGCACAACAACAAAGAAACAGAACGGGAGACGTGCGTTTCCCCTCTTGAGGTCGCCGCCGCGCCGCCGCACGCGGCGATCGACGCGACGAAGGCTGTGGTGGTTGGATGTGGCGGTGTGGCGGGTGCGTAGCGTTTCTGCTCCTGGAGTCGATCGACGCGGCGATTGCACTCGCCGCGTGTGCGGCGATTTTGCGATGTGGTTTTTTACTCGTCCATGCTGTCCGCCGTTGCAGCCCCTTACATTTGATTGTCAAGTGACGAGGTGGCTAGTCCCAAGCACAGTAAGTCTTTCACTTTGATGTCCCCCATGGACATGAGCGCCAGAAATTAAGTTAGGAAATTAAGAAACCAGCTGCAGTCAGTCTTAATGAACGGACCATAGTAAACTGCGTGGTAACGTCACGTAGTATGGGCGCCATGTGTAAACATACCGCCATACTGCATGATCTACTCTCTTTCACGCCAATGGGGAAAGATGGCTCAGTCAAATTAAAAACAGGTCACTCAAACAGCGCCTAAGTTGCCCATTCGGCTGTAACGAATCGATAAAATTAACGAACTTCTACTCCAACAGCCAAAGGGTGGAAGAGGGCTAAAACCATATTGTTTCCACCGCTAATAAATCTCTATTGGCATTGCGAGTGCATGGAACACAACCTCTATAAATCGACTCCAATTACTTTGAATTGAGCAAACCACCTTCATTCCTTCAGTAAAACAGTAGTGGTACAACGGATAATAGCAGTCTATCAATGGACAGTCCGAAAATTGGGAAAATTCTAGCGATGTGCCGATCGACCCGCCACACCGGGGTGCGTAGCGTTCCTCCTCCTGAGGTCAGCTCATCGTCGCACACGGCGATTGCACTCGCCGCGTGTGCGGCGATTTTGCGATGCGGAGGTTTTTTACTCGTCTATGCTGTCCGCCGTTGCAGCCCCTTACACTTGATTGTCACTTGACATTTGATACAAGTTGTAATTCTATCTCATCCATAAATCACTTGCTTGAGACCCATCGTTAATGATAAGAACAAAAAGAACAAACAAGTTGTAATCGTTTTGGTGAGCAATTCGAAAAACCTTAAAGACTGCTACGACTTTTGACTTACTGTCTTAACATCTCGTTTTTCTACTGCATCCTATTCTATCGATCTTTTATTCCATTTTCCAAAATTGCACTCTTTAACCCGATTCTTCCAACGCGTCGCTTAATATGTGGTTGCCCAAAGGCGTACTTCTTTCCATGCCCCGCTTTGGCTATGCGCGAATTACCTTCAATTCTCCATAGAGGGTAGTTTTCGTAAGTATGTTTCTTTTCGGAAACTGAATCTCATGCGTAAAACTTTGCATACTGCCTCTAGTGATCACAGCAGACATATTCGTGCTGGGAAATAATGTAAGAATTTCCTGGGAAGCATTCCTCCAGGTCCGAAACTGTGGAGCGATGTGTTTTATCAGAACAATAGGATTGAAATGGCCCAAAACCGAAAATAAGGCCCCAATTTTTTGGCAGTTGATTAACCCTCGGCTACGAGTGGAAGCATACATGCGTACGTACCAACAGTAGTCAAAGGCCAATCCGAAGCTGATTCTTTTGAACTGGATGTTTTGATGAATTTTCGGGGCATACAATGGTTAGATCTTGGTGTAGGTCCGGCACAGCACAATGTTACGAGACTACTGATATGGTGTAGTGCCTCACAAGGGAGGTCGTTGAGGGTGTGGGGCGATGTGTTTTTTAAAACGATTTTTTGGGTGCTGTGGGGACTGTCACGTGGACCTTAATACTGTGTTTCATTTTCGCTGAGCGGCCTCTTAAAGGTCAAAGAATGGTCGAAAAAAATTGTTAGGGGTGGGTAGTTTTTACTTCCTTGGAGTGGCGCTTCAAACTTGTAGAAAAGATCACCTGCATAATGGAGGGTAATGATGAAGATGATATCGAAAATGTTGTAGACGTTGTTGTTGAAGGTCGAAGAACAAGAGGAGAAGAGAACATTTCTTGCAAGTCTAAGATAACACATCTAATTACGATAGATCAATAACACCCTGCAACAGGAAACGTGATTCGCTCGAAATTTAAGTACTGTCAGTGGTAGTGCTGGAGAAAGCGTGGACGTTCCATAGGCGTCGTCGGCATCCCATTTCCACTGGTGGCCAATTGGTTAGCGCGAGGGGCTTCGGTTTGCACGAGCTTGTGGTTCGGCTTCGCTCCATAATCATTCCTTGCAGTTTTGATTATCACCTCCAAATCGGCGTCAAATTGCGCCGGCGTCAAAACTAATGCGGTATTCCTGGTCAAGACCATCAGTAGCCCTTGCAAATGGGTTTTCTATCAAAAACTGGTTCGCAGCGGTTCCAGCGGTTCGCAGCGCCAAACTGGCGCCAACAACGAACGCCATATTCGTAATCAGGACCCTAATTTAGCCCCATATGCCAAATTCCAGGAAAAATCGAGGTTTTGACCTAACTTCAAAAAATTGTGACCATGGGTCGTCATGCACGCAGCGGGCGAGTTAAAGACGAGCGCGGCGCGGGGATCGAGCGGAATGCCTTGTTGGTTCACGGAAATCAAAGTTCGGTTCCGTAGGGAACATCTTCCATGCGTCGTAGTCCTTGAAATCGCTCCAGTTATCAAAATGGAGCCTTGCGAGTGCAAGATCCGCGGGGTATACTACGTCTTGATGGATGTAAGTATCCGCTGACCTTAAAATCATGGTGTTGTCCATTACCAACTTGGGTGTCTGCTATTGTCCATTCAGTAGAACTGTAAGCTCAATGGAATTTCTCATTATATGAGAAGGATAACGATGAACTCGTTTTCAGTTCACCGGCGCAGGTACCTATGGGCAACTGACCTATCGATGGCCAATTCTCGGATCTAAGTCAAAATCTCAATTTTCTCCAGAACTTCTAATTTAGAGAATATCGAGTGCCCTGATCACAACTATGATTAGTTTTTCGATAGCTTCAGTTTGCGCCCCTTAGGCGCCATTTGGCGTCTTTCTTGCGCTACAACTTTTTGCGCAAGATTTTGGTAAAATCTTGAGTGCAGTACTTACTCATAGTCTTGATGAAGAATACGAGAACTAATGGTGCTACCGCAATTTTAAGCCAATTTTGAAGCTCCAATTGAAGTGCAAAAATTTTGTCATCAAGAGGGACTGAGCCCTGAACCATTTCTTTACCATTTTTCACCTTCAGGAGACCGCTCGGCGTAAATGAAACATAGTTTTGTGGTCCCCGTGAGAGCCCCTACAGCATGCAAAAAACCGTTTTGAAAAAAAAACCGAAAAAACCCAAAACTGCTCCACACCCTGAACAACCTCCCTTGTTAGACGTTAGACTATGTCATTAATATCGTACACCATTAATGTCGTACACAAGGAGCCTCAATGGAAATGTTGTAGTGGTACATTCAACCATTTCCGGACAATAGGTTTAAATAGGCATATGTTAGCGATAAGTACACGATAGTAGCGGCATTTTCCTCCACGAGGTAGGAAAAAAGACTTTTTGCCTTGGTGGACATCAGCAGACTTTTCGTCGCACAGGATGCCAAAATAGAAGTTTGCGATAAAATGTTCCTAACCATAAGACGTCCCTGCATGAGCAAGAGCAAGCCGTTGTTCGTGGCCCCACCGTTGCTCGAATTTATACCGCCATCATCAACTAACACATGTGGCCTACCGTGATTACTCCAGCGTCAAGGAGCCACTAAATTTCTCCAATCGACTGGCAGGGCGGATAGTTTTCTGAAGAAGATATGTAGTTCTGCCTTACAAGACACTGCCGAAGAGCATTTGAGACAACGTTGCAACTGTTCCCGACAGTCGAGGGGCTCGTTGGGCTGTAACCTTGCACATTATACTTGTGGCTTTCTTCTAACGTCGCTGGAGAATTATGAGCTATATGAGGATAGATACAGTAGCGGTCAAAATTTTGGAAACTTTTTTGTTCTGGACATGGCGCAGCCATTAGACAACGAAATTGTCCCAAATTCAAGTATTACAGGGTGCGACAAAAGATCTGACAACGCTAAATATGCCCGTAAAAACGGTCAAACCGATCGATACATGATACAACTTTAACAGCATTTATCAACAACTATATAGATCACAAAAACAAAGTAGATCTCGAAATAGCCTCTTTTTGCGCGAATACAGGCTGAATACAGGCAAAGTCTCCTAGAAACCGCGTCGACGGCGGCACGGAGGTAGTCTTCGTTCAAATCCTCCAATGCTTTAACGAAGGTTGCACGTAGAGCATCCAAACTTCAATGTTGAATTTCGGCAGCAGGCTATCGTCTTAAGAACTGACTACACGGAGTAGTCCAATGGATTCAGGTCTGGACTGTTTTGAGGGCCAATCGTTCGACGAGGTGAAGTCTGGGAAATGCGTTGCGCATCAGTCCTGCACCTTAGACCTGTGTGCTGGAGCTGAGTCCCGTTGATAAGTCCATGTCCGGTTGCCGAAATGGGATGCCCAGGGGAGTACCTCCTTCTGCAACACGCCTAAGTAGATCTTGCTATCCATCTTGACTTTTTCCTCCAAGAAAATCAGGGGCATCTTGCCGTCCGATGTGATTGCCCCAAAAACCATCAACGACTTGGGGTGTCCAGATCGCTGAGCAATCTCTCCATGTTGGCTGACTTCTGCAGGGCTTCCCGCTATCATCATATCGTTTCGGGTGTTCAGGAATTGATCTGTTGAAAACAGACATTTGTCAGTGAAAAGGATGTTGTTGTGCCGTGCCTGCTAAAATCGCTTCAAAAGCTCCTAACATCTTTCGAGCCTAGTTTTCTTCATACGCTCAGGCAGTGTGACCTTTTCTGGTCTTATAAGAGCGAAGTCGAAGCTGTGACAATCCTTCCAACAGAGAGCAGAAATACCCACCTCAAGAGCCATTTTTCTCTCGGACCTACGATGGTGGCGGTGGATTTCCTCTCGAATGATTTTCACGATCTCCTTTGCCGTTGCACTCTTCGCTTTTCCACTTCTAGGCTTGTCCTCCATAGTTCCTGTCGCCTTGTACCTGTTGACATTGTTGTACACGGTTCTTAAGGTAATCTGGAGCAGCTTGGAGATGGTCTTTGAAGTGCATCCAGCCAGATGTAGGTGCAGGATGGAGGCTCGTTGGTGCTTGTCACCACTGTAAAATGGCATATTTAACACTTTGACGACCGTGTGGTATGATGTCATACGCACCCTTTCGGCCACGTGGGACCGTGTGACATGATGTCATGTCACAGTATTTTTTAAGCTGGTATTCAAACATTTTAGGTAACTTATTTACGTGATGTATGCGCCATACCTAGGCATTGTTACAAAAGGCGTGGTCCCTGGAAAGAAGCTCCGGTTGATGGGCTATCGAGTTTTTCCAAAAATGTTTGAATAATGATCAAATCACAGGAATCGCTAAAATGGACAAAATCGCATAATCGGAGACCTACCACACAAGAAAGATAACAAATACACACTTCCTGAGAAAAAGGAGTTCTCGTGGGACCGTGCGACATGATGTCATGTCACACTCGCGCGGTCCCGCACGCCAGACAGCGAAAAATAACGCCGTCGTCAACGTGTTAAGAACGGCCAATCCATGGAATGTATAGAAAAAGACTGGCAGTAAATAGTGGCACAGATCCTCTCGAGATCGAAGGCTTCATTTTTTATAGAGGACCTGAGACGGGATTTTGCCAGATCTTTTGCCGCACCCTGTACATACAAAAGTGCGGAACATGAAAAGCAACATAATTCCGTCAAATCGAAGACCGCAAACGCAAAATACGCTTTTTTATAAGATTTGGCTCGTCAAAGTTTGGAAATTCCCCAATTTCAAAGCGAGAGCAGTACAGAAGCTTTCGAGTCAACACCCGAACTTAGTGTTTTCTTTAGCAACGCTGAAATCAAATGCTAGAAGTGTCTTTATTGGTATCGAATAGATTGAATGATCGTTCTAGATTTTTTCATGTCGAAGCCTACACTATGCGAACTAAATCAAATTGTTTGATGGGACTCTTTACTGGTGTTTGGACTGTACGACATGCCAGCTCTTCCCTGAAGTGTGAAATTCACTTGGAGTTTAGATCTTGGCTCGGCCGGTTCATAACAGCTTTTTTGGATCAAGGAAGATGGCAATAAGGAGATAAGCCGGCATCGGATCTATCCTTCATAGAAAACCCATTCTGTTCGGCTAGTTCTGACTATCGAAGGTAACCATCGCATCGCATTACTCAGACCATCCTTGTACAGTACGTGCCAAAAGTATGTGGACACCTTGGAATTGATTCTCAGGGGTCAGCTAAAGGCTTCCATGTCAGGAAACCTCTACCAGTCAGATCCTAGTGGTCGATAATCCACAATGATATTTTCGGCTAAAGATTTCGTTCTAACTTAGCGACTTTTCTCAAGGAAAGTTTTTTATTTGTATCAGAATTATGTGGACGCTTTTTGAAAAACGGCAATATCATCAGAATCTGAAATTGGTAGGCCTACCAAAGTTTCTAGTTAGTTGAGCGATTCTGTTTGGCATGCTATGAACCGTGTTTGGATACATGTCTTGCAGATCTGTTCCCAACCAGCAAATTTCACTGACGTGTTAGATCACTTGTGATATTACTCCTTTGTTCAATGAAGTAGAGACCGCGAACAATGATACCTCTAGGTTTTCAATGAGGATGAAGTCTGAGGAATAAGTTAGCCGATTTGCCAATCAAAGCCGTTGCGTTCAGCACTTTTCCAAATGGAATGGTGTCAGGGATCTCCCCTGCAAAACAAGTGATTTGCGACGATGTATTTTCGAAAAAAGTTGTAGCTGGGACGCAAGCACCTCATTATAATCCTAGTTGTCTACCTAACATGTTGGTAAGCCAAACTACAATGTTCCCCACCTTTTAGAACCACCCCAGACCTCTGATGAACATGTTCCGAATTGTCTCTTCGAGGTGCGACTCATCTGCGGGTCCGACCAAAGTCTCTCTAAAAACCACAAGACCCACCCGAATAGTAAGGATTAAGCTTCTTTCTGCCAGTCGAGTTGGTCTATGAAAGAAATTTCCACCAAAGTCTTTTATACTAATTTTACCATTTCCACAAAAGCACTGTCTGCGTGGGTTCAAAGTATCATGTTGTGATCCTTTTTTGAGTGGGAATTCCAACCTTGCCGACCCGAAGCTGCATTCATATACAAAGCCTTCTTCATCTTCTTTCGTGTCGTGTGCTCATTTGATTGAGAGACACCGATTGGTCTTTTTTAAGATCGGGAAGAACATTTAAAAGTAGAGTCGGGTTTTACGAAAAGAAAATTTTGTAAAAATTAAGGCTATTTTTCTGCTGCGTTGAACAAGTAGCGATTGAGTACAACCCTCAGTCAAGGTCGAGAGCTTAGCATTAGGATTTCCGATTTCTCTCCAAACATACGAGAACGCATGACTGGCTGACGTGCTATTTCGCAATAGGAATGTTCAGAAGCATGGGGTCCCATTCTGTGCTCGGTCTTTTTCAGAAAAACACTTGCCGTATAGAGAAATGATGCCAGAATAAGTAACGAAAGGAGAAGTAAAAATAGGTTAGGGAATCGATGCAAAAACTTCATCTGCCCTATGATGTCCACATAATTTTGATACAAAGAAAAAAATTTCCATGAAAAATAGTTCGCTAAATTCAAAGGAAATCTTTTGCCGTGAATGCCGTTGTAAGTTATCGACCACTAGGAGTTGAATGGTGAAGATTTCATAACACAAAAAGCGTTTAGCTGACACCTGAGAATTGATTCTAGGGTGTCCACATACTTTTGGTACGCACTGTGCTTAACCCAGTCCTCATTTCGCTGGATACTAAGGGCTGAAGAACCGAATGGTCGGACACATGTGGGAGAGGGACTTTAGTTAAAAATGACCTCTTAATCACTACCTCGCACCTGCCACCTTATGCCTCCTAGCGATCGCCTACGGAGTGACCTCATTTGATTGGCTGTGCTGTTTGCTGACCTCGTACAGACATACTAAGTTAAGAAACTGTAGACACCAAAATCGTTCTCTCACAAAATGTAAGAGTTTATGTTATGTAGGTTGTTCACTCAATTTTAGCCATTTTTCTCGGTCAGGACATGTTTATTGTAGAGAAGTGATACAGGTTTATACCAAAGAGAATTCCAACTATTATTCAGCTCCTCTCCTATTTTTTTTTACCAATTGGTGATTCTGACCGAGGGTACGATTTCAATTTCGAATGTCAATTTACAGGCTCGCTGGTGCACATATTGAACAATACAAAATCTCCTGTCAGCCAAGTTGTGCTTTGCCAACTTGATGAATGGTAATTACAAAAACTATGTCCTCGATTGCACGAGAGTTTCGTCGAGGGTTTTTTGAAATTTGGCTCTGTTCCAAGTAGAGCCCCGGATAGTGATTCTACATATTCGTGCGGCAGCCCTTTTTCCTCTTTTTCTGAATACTTCCAATTCAAGAGCGACTTGATGAACTTCTAATTCGCTTCAGCCAAAGCATCGCAATGATTGAAAAAAATCTAGCATGGAATTTTGCGGCTGGCCGGGATGTTTTTTGCCAAGACATTAGAATCACCTGTTGAATAGACCAGAACTAGGAGCCCCACCTAAAAATGTTGGAAAGTGGCGATGCCCTCACGGACTCGAAAATGAGTGAAAATGGTGAAGTCAAGTTAATACCATACGTAACGTAACTGACACAAGCCAGGAATATGTCAATGAAAAGTGTTGGAGTATTTGATATAGCCTAGAAGAAATCATTGCCGTTAGCTTTTTTTTGTCACTCCCAAGGTCATGTTCTGTTCCACTATATAAAGTCATAAATGAAAATGTGCAGTTTTCTACGTTACACTAAGAACAGGAAATGAATTTAGTCAAACTAGCACAGACAAAAATATCTGAATTCAAAATGCTTCACTAAAATTTTTCTATGTCTTGCTTTTAACAAATTAACTAAATTTACTTTATTTAATTTATGATATTTACTGGCGTGTTTTGTATTTCCTGTTTTGTTCCTTTACTGTTTTTTAATCCCCTTTTTTTAACACGTGTTTATGTGATAAAGTTCATTATTCATATGATCGATACTGAGTCTGAGAGGAAGAGGTCAGCAGACAACTCAGTGCAATTAACAAGGTCTTCCCACAGGCAGGTGAGTGTAGGTGCGAGGTGGTATCCCCATAATTGCACTTTAGACTAAAGGTGCACACCCGACACATGTTAATCCATGACGACACTTCCACTATTTTTGACTGTTGGAACCCGATACCTTACAGCCTTGAGTCAGGATTACGCAACCAGCAGAAGTTCTTCCCAGGGTGTGATAGTGGGCTCCCCAAGCACTAAGGACACGACACTGTCGTAACCCAAAAGTGCGCGGTAATGGCGCTAAGGCCTTGCTCGCCGCGCTGCCCGCGCTGCCAGCACAGCACACGTGGCCTCTGCGACTCTCACGTATGACGTACTATCTCGCGTTCCCACTCTCCTCGCAGCGCTGTGTCTCTCCGTCGTACTACGGCCGGCCTCCTAAGGGAAATTTAATGCTTCCAAGGGTGCTTTTTGCTTTTTCTCCTCACTATTTTTCCTCATTGCGCCCACTGACTAATGTTCCGACAAAATAACACATCAACTCAATCCCGACCCGTGCCTTTGAATGAGGTTTCCCTCCGACATAACACATCATAGGGCTCACTATATCATCCTCGGTGAGGCAGAAATTCCAGTCGTCGCTGATCACAATTAGTATTTAGCTCTCCTCTTCTGTCCAGGTCAGCAGTTAAGGTACGGAAGCCAGTTGGGCCGTTCGGCTCTTGAAACCCAACAATGGCTTTTTGTTGGAATATCTTCCGTAGTATTCGCCAGGTCCCGACCGAGTTGAGCAGCACTTGGACTTTCGTATGATTAGGAAAAAATCAGAAGGAGTCGTTTCTTAGTTGGATGTCGGGGGTACGGGACGTACCAACCACCCTTAGAAGTCTTTGAGATTCGTCGATTTTCTTGTGAGGTTCGTTTCTAGTTGTTCGTGGCTGCATATTCATCTTATGCTTGCTCGACCCCAATAATATTAAAAACATTCGATAATATTGCTTCCGTAGAAAATGACCTACTAGGAATTAAGTTCCATTTCGTGTTCCGCACTGTATGTTTCGAAAGGACCTCCTGTGGAGAAACTGCTTGCTTTGCATGTGAATTTATTTTGAAACTGCGTAATACTCAATGGTTAAACTGAAGTTAACAAAAGCAAGTGAACATTGAAGGGAACGAATCATAGCGATGAGGAAAACAAAAAGTTTCCAAACTTTTGGTTCGCCGTTACTTGAAAAAAAAATCTTATTGTTCGAATATGATTATAGACTTTTGGAAATTATTCTTACCATCGTATTCGTGGTTTTAGTTTTATGTATAATACTTGAATTTGAGACAATTTCGTCATGTGCCGGCCGCGATAAAAAGGTTCCCAAACTTTTGACCGCTACTGTATTTCATAGATTCGAAGGTGCTCTTCCATTTCAATTCAAGCATCTAGTTTGGAATTAGCAGAGTTTGTTTAATTCAGGGTTATGTGGAAAAATGTTTCTTTCCGCCTTTACCCTGTTTTCGCATAAAATTCTAAACTAGTCGCTACAGATCTTCAGATCAGTGATTGAAGGTACTATGTACGTGATAGAAGTGTTTACGTAGCGAAATGAAGTCTTTTGATAAGTGCACAGAGGTAACGGCAAACTCTCCACATCATACATCACCGGTAGATTACGACAATATTCGCGTGCAAGGAGGAGCTCTTAACATCATACATCAATAATCAATAATCATCATATGACGACAGTGGGGAACAGAAACTCCACAAATCTACGCGATTATGCACTTTATGTAAACGTATTTCGGTGCTTCAGAGAACGTTCAGCGCTCTCTTGATGTGGATAGGCAGAAATTTTGCATATGTGCACTGAGGGCAATCATCTATGTACATATTTATTTGAACTCAAGCACAGCCTTCAAAGTTCTATGAACACTGGTGAATTCACTGTGCAAGGCAAATACTTGGGAAACTTCTCGATTGCGCTGCTCTGGAATTTACAAAGGCAAACTTCAGACGGATCCATAGCTCAAGCTGGGTTTAGGAGAATTAATTGTACAGATACTGTGTTCTCGCTACTTTTTCTACTAGGGTGTGAACAGAGGCAGGCAACATAAGCATTCTTGAGGAAAGCCACTTTTTAGCTTCAAATAATCAGTAGTGTCCAGCATGATGACTACAGAGGAGAATCCCTGACTATAGGTGGTACCTTTGTCTCGCAACATATGTGTACCTTATGGCAAGTTTCGATTTAGTGTGCGTGAGAATTATGAAAATAAATACTGTTTGCTTTTCAGCCCAACACTGTTTGCTTTTCAGCAGTACAGTATATGTTTGCAGAGATTACCATTAATAGTTAGTTTATTAGTTGGAAAAATTCAATACAGTTTAATATACAATACAATTATCTTTATTGTGGACTACGGTGAACGTTACTAACAATCTGACTGTCGCACAACAAATTGGTACTATACGCCCTATTATAAAGCGTTTCCTACCTTCTCAGGCTTTACGCTCCATTGCACTTTCTCTATCACTACTGGTGATTTGGTCAGCCCCACTACTATTAAATTTACTACCATCTAAAATTCAAAAAGTAAGGGAAGATTATGACTTGAAATTAATCCCTTCCAAAATTCTTCGTAGATGCGAGTCAAAAAGTATGCTTCGGGCATTACTTGGGTCTGTGTCTTACGCCCTGGGTTCGTGTTCAGATCAAAGAGGTATCTACTTTGGCCCGCAAGGGAGCAACTTCGTTTGGTTGCGTTGCCCAGACCGACCTGCACTTCTGTGGCCGTCATTCAGTGTTAAGTCTAACGATTGTCTGTAGGTAGTCACTGCCTATTAGAGCTCCCTCACACATAGAAGTGTTATTTGTTAGTTCTGCGCTGACTTGTTTGGGTCCTCTTTTTTGTATACAACAGGCCTGTGATCTGGGAGCGCGATTCCTTTTGTTTTCTTTTTTCTTCACCTATTGCACGAGTTTAGCTATTATTTGATTGTTTGGTTTTCGTTTAAACATACTTGCACCGAACTAACACCTTCAGCCCTGTTGTAGCGCACCATTGCATAATTAAAATTACATAAATAAATTCACTGATATTTTAGTTCGAGCCTGTCCGAGGCAGAAAAATTATTCGTGATTCTGCAGTCTTGGGTCATAGTTTTGACATATGTATCACTTCTTTGTGATAAAGGCTCCAACCCAACAGCAGTACGACTTGACGCCAGCATTTCCCGAGATCTATGAAGAACTCCGCGAGCAGACAAAGCATAATTCGAGTGAAGAAAGTTTACTATTCCTCAGATTTCTCATTCGGTTGCTTTTATGATGCAGCTCCGGTTTCCGGACGGCTTCCGGACAATAATTCTCGTGGCATGCTCCGCCTGCTTCGGAGCATGCTCCGCCCACCAATAGCATTTGGCCCCCTTCCTTTCGCCGACCTCTACCTCTTTGTTTCCCGGTCTCTGGGACCTCTTGGTACCAAACAACGACACCTTTGGCAAATCCCGCCCACTTTAGTGCGTGGGCCGCCCACGGCCCATTTGACCTCCTTTCCTTCGCCGACCTCTACCCCCCTTTTTCCCGGCCTCCTGGACTTCCTGGAGCCCCGTTATGAATTTTCGTTGCAAACTACGCCCACTTTGATCGAGACTCGCCCACCGATGACAATTGGCCTCTACTCCTCCACCCACCTTCGTGCACCTTTTTCTGGCTCATTAACACTTTTCCGGCCCGAATTACGAGGATGTAGAAAATGCTCTACACTTCAGAGCGTGCTCCACCCATTGTGGGCAGGCCTCCGCTACGTCACATATGCTGGGAATACCTTAGACATTGCTCCCCTACAGCAATTTGTTTTCTGCTCTATGGGCTTTCCCCAACCGAGTTATGAAATTTTTCATAAAGCACTGCAGCGCCACGCCCACCGGGGGTGAGTCTCCTTGATTCGATGCGACTTACCAAAGCACACCTTTATCCACCTTTTGGCCCAGTTTTAAGGTCGTTTTCTAAGAGAATTGAAAATCTCGGTCATCAGTACACTTCACGTCGACGCACGCCACGCCCACTGTGGTCGGGGCTCCACTTAGCTGATGTGTTTTTGTACTTCGTGAAACCTTGCCCACCCCTCCCACACTTGATCCGCTCCTCAAGCAGATCCCGAGGAGCTAAGGAATTTCGTGACAGACATACAGAACGACAGACAGAACGACAGACGACAGACGACAGACGAAGCGCTTTATAGTAAGTAGGATAAGGTCACACAAAAATTTGCATTTCCGGAACAAGCAGCAGTTCGATAATTCTCCTAGTATTGCCAGTTCCTCACTATAGAAAACCTCTGTATCGCAATTTTGACAGGAGCAGCTTTTCTTTTAACTTTTTTATAATTATTTTTCGGTTTTGCACCGTTTCATAAGTTTCAAAATATAGGATCACCTTGTGAAAATGAATATTACATCATCAGAAATAACCAATCTGCATGTGAAACTGAATATATGTTACTAACACAGCCATTAGCTAAATTTATAGGATGTTTCTTATTCGTCTTCTGAAGAAAAGGTAAAGTTTAGGCATTTCATGGTGCTTTGTACGGTTCATTGGTCTTTTCAAAGCATTTCGGAAAGTCCTTAGCTCTACTCATGGATAACTGGAAAACTCCCACGTCTTCAGATATTCTACAGGTTTCGAACATTCACAAAAAAGTTTCTACAAATGATTGGAGAAGAGTTATGAGGCTGTCTCAAACAGTACTATTTTCTCTTGAAACAGGCGTCGCGCGCAATTTAATGTTTCTATCATAAAAAATATAAACTGGAGAGCGATGAAAATACGCAGCAACATTGTCAGGAAAGCGACGAAGATGGTCCGAAGATTAAGTGGCTATTACGAGGGGGCACAACTTCAACCCGTAAAGTTGAACTTAAAGAGAGATTGAACAGGGTTGGGCCTGCTCAACAATCGCACCACACAGCTAATAATTTTAGTGAGGTTGGTATTTTTCGGATGAAACTGCTTTGTACAGACAGTTCCTGCGGATATAAACACTTTTTGCAGTGACTTGCGAATTTGGCCGATTCACTTCAGCGCTTGCAATTTTATTATACTTAAAGGAGGATTTTACGATCAGAATGGAGGTGGAGGAAGAAGAATTTACCTGGTTGGGTAACCCACCGACCTCTTGAAGGTGCGAACTGATGCGCAATCCGCATCGAAGAATTTGAGCTCTGCGACCTATTATGCCTCAAAGTTGGCGGGTCTGGCGATCTCCGCCCACCGACCAGCTGATCACTCGCCGCAGATCTTTATGTGGGTTTGATTAGATAGCAGAGAGAACGTAGTGTTGAAGAGGGCACAGCGATGAGAGTCGCATCAATGCCTCAAATCAACGAGCAAGGAAGGGGTCCCATTTCTCGGGTTCTGCGCCGTTTCTCATGGTTCCTCCTTCTTTCGTGTACCACTTACCATCCCTAGGTTAATGTGAAATGGGTTGCCTTCCCAGCGTAAATTCGTCCTTTAAAGGAGGAATTCACGATCAGAATGAAGGTCGAAGAAAAGGAATCTGACCTAGTTGAGGGACTCACGGACCTCCTGAGGGTGCGAATTGACGCGCAATTCGCATGGAAAAATTTGACCTCTGCGACCTATCATGCCTCAAACCTGGTGGGTTCGGCGATCTCCGCCCACCGATCATCTTATCACTCGCCGTAGTTCAATACGTGGTGAGTGATTAGATACCTGAGAGAGCGTAGTGTTGATGAGGGCACAGCGATGAGAGTGGCATCAATGCGCAAAATCAACGGACATGGAAGGGGTCCCATTTTCTCGGGTTCTGGGCCGTTACTCATGGTTCTTCCTTCTTTCGTATACCATCACCATCCCTAGCTCAGTTTGAAATGGGTTGCTTTTTCATCGTGAATTCGCCCTTTAAGGCGAAGTCAAAGCTGTAGGTGCTTTTTGAAATGATGTTGTGTTAAATTTCGCTTCCATGAACTGCATGGACTGCAAAGGTTAGCCTAGTGCCTTGCAAGGACATCTGACCTCTCCCTTGAGCTGACTTCGTCTACTAGTCATACAGAACGGCACAGGCATCCATGTAGGTCATTCAACCAGAAGCAGCATTTCTCTTGAAACATAGACGAACTGAAAAGATTATTCTGAAATTTAGTCGTACTGTAGTAGAATATCTCAGGAGCATCTTCGTCATGAAGAATCATGCGGATAAGCGCCAGCTAAGAACTACGCAAGAGCGTATACAAGCAACCCTTGAAGACGGAAGTGAATCGATGTTCAGCTGACTCGTAATATATACGGTGTTGCCCTTAATAAAGGAGTGACCATAGATTATTGCGTCGTTTTTATCTGTCATTAATATAATATAATTATTTATCTTGGGCAATTGTTCTTTTCAGGAGGACCTTATATAATAATTATGAAACGGTGCAAAAACGGAAAAGAAAATTATAAAAAAATTCGAACTGACGCTGCTTTTGCCAAAATTGCGAAACAGGGGTTCTTCGTAGAGAGGAGTACTTTAGCTGCTGGTTCAGGAAATGCAATAACTTAGGATGACCTTAGAGTTATGAAGCGCACTGTATATTACAGCCTAGGCCAGGTCCCCTCTGATAGTCGCTCTTGGTACGCTCTAGTGGAGAAAACGTTGAGTGGGATAAGATGTAAGAATCCGCAGCACCTTGGTGCTTAACAAAACGGGGTGATCCTTCAGTTTACCATAAAATACCCAGGTTTAAGGAAGCGATTAATAGTGTTTA
The DNA here is from genome assembly GCA_036418205.1 of Ostertagia ostertagi. Lineage (NCBI taxonomy): Eukaryota > Metazoa > Nematoda > Chromadorea > Rhabditida > Trichostrongylidae > Ostertagia > Ostertagia ostertagi. The sequence continues at coordinate 449,341 of MU868338.1, read as the reverse complement.
CTCAATCAGTAATCAAAAGTGTCGTAGTACAAAGGCTAATGGAAACGATGATTCGTTCGTTTCTTCTAGAAAGCAAATGCTCATCAATCTTTGTGAAATGTTGGTCCTGTGTGTATTCACTCCGTTACGTAGTTATGAATTCACTCAGATGATGTCACCGTAAGAACAAGCCGGTTCTTCCCAAGTCTGGTACATTCATCACTGCGAGCCCTGTTAGTGGACTACACGACCACGTGTTCGACGTGTAAATGCGGCTGGAGGAGCTGCACCATACTACACAGCATTCCCATGGAATTTTTGGCTCTGTATGAGGTCCGGTAATCCCAAACCATTCGCGTATCGCGATTTTGTGGTCGAAACTAAGTTTTCGAACAGGCTGGTCGACCAATGACCGACAGATTACGTCCACGCACCAGGGTGAATATCGGTTGAGGAAATCCTCGACAGGGGGGTCGTACCTGTCGGGCTAGGTCATGGGTTGTCCTACTCTTGGGGGTCAGTAACAGCAGTGGTATCGTGGTGCAGATAGGTAAGAGGGTATAGCGCAGCAGAAAATGAAAATATCTAAAAAAAACATGATATTAAATTTTCTTCGCAGGTTCAGTCGCCCCATTCCTCCACCTTCATGAGAAGGGCGTATTTGAAGGCAGTACAAAGAATGAAACTGCATCCCCGTAAAGAAGACTGCCACATGTGCGCACGCGCTGCAAGGCACCTCCTCTGCCTATCGCTCGCTCCTTATCCCTCAATACCTCGCTGAGAATAACATTTGTTAAAGACCCTGTCGTAAAAACGACAACCGTGAAGGAAAAGCCTTGGGCAAATGAAGTTGTTCTTTAGGTTGTAAGAGTTACGAAATGCGTCTACAATGCAGCTTCTGTCAACTGGTCATGATCATACGACACCTTCGAATCGATTCTGCAACTTCGAGTGAGGTCGGATGCATGGCCTATACTCAGACAAAACTCGATGATGACGATGGCCCGTTTTCCTATTGTTTACGTTCTGAGGATGTTTTCTAGAACCATTTCAAGCGTTGCCAACAATTACACTTGCAATGGTGTAAAAGGGAGCGGCTTCTTGAGCGGCTGAGAATCATCCTTGATAGATCCTCGACGGAAGTATCTCCTCAACTAGGGAATGTGAGAAGAAAGCTAAACAGATCATCGCGAAGCGCAAACCTTCCGCTTCCCAAAACTGTCTTCCCTTTTTCAGGACCTTACGACATTAGAGAGATATTGCTTTTGAAGTGGCAAAAACCAGCACGAAAATTTCAGCATCCTCGACGTTTACTGGACGAAATTTGAGAGACCCTACCTTTCTGCATGGGAGGCTTTTAGAGCAATTTCAATACTGCTTGGAAACGCAAAATCCAACTCTATCTAACCCTTCCACAAACTACTTCAGAGGTCGTGAAATGGAGGAATGCAACCTTTTCATCGAGGGTGTAGATCTCGACGGCTTTTTTTGGGATTTCAGCAAATCTGACCCTGTGAAAATCGTGCCGCAGCTGCCGTTGGCATTGGCGCCGACGGGGTTATGAAAGTCAAAAATGGCATTGAGCGGTCAATTCTTGGTGCCCCCAGCGTTAGGCGTTCCTATATGGAACAAACAGGGTAAGCCAAACCCTAGGCTGCAGCCCAGCCAAACCTTCGGGAGACTGCTCTCTGCGTTTGGGTTGGACCACCCTTGCGCTTAATTCCAAATTTAGGCGGGGGACTCGCGTTTCAAGGGAACGAGGGCTAAACCTCTAAAAGTTCAAGTGTCCAAAAGAATTTGTACACTTCAAACTCCTTCCTGTATCTGAGGGCTATGAGAAGACGAAGAAGTCCTGATTAGTAATTAATCTTCGGCCGGCACTATTGCATTATTACAACCCTAGTGGAGGCCGAGATGGGTCAAGAAATAATTTTGCTGAAACTTTTCCTATGGGGGTTATTGAGGGTCCTGATCACGAATATGACATCCTTTTTTGGCACTGGCGCCAAATTGGCGCCATTTGGTGCCAGCTGGCGCCACTACTGATTATCACCAAATTCGCTGTAAACTTCTGAATAGGGGTTATTTGGGGCCCTGATCACGAATATGACACTGGCTTTCTAACATTCGTGTTGTTTAACACATATATTCTGATTTGCAGGCTTTCTCACCAATGGCGCCTAGGTCTAAGCTTATCGTTAGGGGAAGGGAGTGAAACTCCGGAGTGGGTGAACCACGCACCGTGTGGCAAAAGTTGGAGTATATTAGACCACAGGGGAGTGCCCTACTCACTTTGGAGCCCTCCACTATTCAAAGGCTTAGTCTTGATTGCGATATAATTAGTGCGAGGGCGCAGACGAGCAGGAAATAGGCGCCGAATAGCGCTAACAACAAAAACGAATGTCATATTCGTAATCGGGACCTTATATAACCCCTGTACAGAAGTTTACAGCAAGTTTAGTGAGAATCAGTGGTGGCGCCATCTAGCGCCAAATGGCGCCAAATTGGCGCCAGCGATCATATTCGCGATCAGGGCTCTCGATAACCCTCATAGCCGAAGTTTCAGCGAAAATTATTTTTTTGACCCATCTCACCCCTACTGGGGTTGTAATAGTGCAATAGTGCCCTTCGGCCTACTAATTTGAAACCCCAGGGCCCCAATATACAAGTTTACAGCGAATTTGGTGATGTTCAGTCAGGCGCCATCATCTCACATTCGTGATTAGGACCCTCAATAACCCTCACAGGACGAGTTTTAGCGGGAAATTTTTTGACCCATTTCATCCCTACTGGGGTTGTAATAGTGCAGTAGTGCCGTGGTCTTTTTCCTTTTAGTGTTGTGATGCAAGAATTTCACCAATTTTTACTTGGTTCGTTGTGGCCAGGTACTTGCGAATGCGCAGGGTTTAGTATACATGTATGTAAATGAAGGTGTTCGCGCCATTTCAGCTCAATTTGAAAGATTGTTTCTAGCAGTCGACGAACACTCTCTGACGAATAAAAGCTATTTTAAAGATTGTAATAAGCCTCCTCCATCATAAATTATGTTTTAAATAAACAAAGCATCTCAGATGTTTCACTCGTCTGGCACGATTGTTACTAGGCCCCCAATGGTTTCTAGATTTTTTTGGTTACTGCAAGAGTGAATACTTTCCCGCTTTTCCTTTCCTCTGAGCCAGAAGTTTTTTTTTACCGCGAATTTTCCCATTAATTGCGTGCTATTTCTCTCGTGAGCTTAATTTTTTTGTTAACATTGTTGACAGTTCAGCCAGCTGTTTATTGCGCCTGGCACCCTTGTTGTGTTGTAATATTGTCCCACGTGTCGCTAGAGGCCATGCCGTTTTTCGCCGTCATCACCACGTACCGAATTTACTGTTCACTAGCCGTCGGTCGTCTGTGGTTTTGCGACAGTGCATTTTTCTGTCTCGTGTTGCAATGATTTTTGACGTCAGCGTTGAGCGACGAGGGACGGTGATCACTCGTGACGTCATGAGCATTACACCTCCTGCTGCTGCTAGTTGAACGCTGCCTCGTATTGTTGCACCCGATGTTTTCCGACCGCACCTCTGTGACTCTGTGCGCTTAGTTCTGGCACGTGACTACGCCGTCGATGAGAGGTCACACGGGTGACCGTTATTATGGGATGACAGGCAGGGTTAGCTGTTGTCGTGAGTGCAGATTGCGTCATGCTGATGCTTTCAGTTCGCGCCCGCTGCGTGGTCCAGACTAGCGCGTGTTCCTGGACAAGAGCCACATCGTCATCGCCGCCACCGCCGTCACCGCTATAGCGCAACAGGAGGGGGCGGAGTCAGCTGATATTCTCACTCCACCCGGGCTGTGTCGCTCGCTCGGTGGCGTCTCATCTACGGTCCATCCGATTGAAACGACCGCTAGAGCGCCAGCCGCAGCTGCTACCACGCGGTCGCGCGTAGTGGCACTCGGTTTGCGCTCTGCCGTATTCCTTTAACTTTTCATTTGCTTAACTTTCACTCTTCGCGTTTTCTCATATCTCTCATGCTCACGGGAGAGATTGCGAAATACCGCCACGCTACCCGCGACGAAGTCCATGTACCCCGACTAATCGCCTACCGCCATCTTTTAGGATCTTTACGACATTTTCATAATCGTTCACTCGTTCTGAAAAGAAGCGGTTTTCCGAATGCTTTAGAGACTCACTCGATTTCTTAGAGCTTCGACTGTCCGAAGGGTTATGGTCACATTTCAACGGAACTGCTTCGATCCGAGCGTTTTCATCGTATTTTGGCGTTGATTTTGTTTTTATTGTTATTTTATTTAAGACTTAAGTGTACTGCTTCTTTCAGATAATGAACAAACTATTGAAAGGAAGCACTCGTGTAGCCATTGTTGCGCCACGATTTATGGCCACCAGTAGTCAAGCCCCTGAAGTTGGTGAACGGATGAATTTAAAGCCGGCCGGTGATCCGCATAAGTCATTCTATGTAAGTGCATTGTTTTCGTGCCAGTTCACTTTTACCATTCTTTGGTCTTTCTCGAAGTGACCTTTCCGTTTTGTTCCTTCGTCCTCGCCGACGTTTTTGCGTCAATATCGGCAGTAACTGTCAACTCACATATTCACTAACGACGCAGTGGGCTGGCTTTTGTCTGTCTGTGCGTGTGACAATCTGATGTGGCCTCATCTGTGGATGACGGCCCTAGAACTGGAAGCATAAGCACGGTAATCTTTCATTGGTCCCCTGGTCACAGATGTAACAGAAAAGCGGCTGATAAATGCATTTGCACCACTGTATGATGAATAACCAGTCGGATTGGCTTGTTTCCATCTAAGTCGTTTGAGTTTCTGCTTTTACCGCATTGCTAAACCTGCGAAAGTATAACTGACCTCAGAACAACCTCAGAGCAAATTAGGCCAACCCTAGGCTTCAAGGAATGCGATGAAAACAAAATATAACCGGACGAAGTATTTAACTGGAAAACCCACATGACTTTTTGAGTTTCCCTATATCAAGATTAATTGCGAGCCGATCATTCAGATGTTTTTGCCTGTTTCAGCATCAGGACTTGGTGGTAACCCCGGCAACTGGAAGCGAGCTACGTCCAAAACCCGATCCGAATGATGTACTGAAATTTGGTCATCATTATGCCGACCATATGTCGTTTGCCGACTGGAGTGAACGTGACGGCTGGACACATCCTCAGATCACACCACTAAGGAATCTCAGTATTCATCCAGGTTCAAAGGTATCGTTGCTTCATATGGTAGCTTTTAGTGTTTGTTTCCTTTTCACCACCATTGCCATAGGAAACATTGCAAGCTCAGCCATTCTGTAAAACACTTTGAGGCACGATCGCAATTCACGTAAGATTTGGTGCTAACAATAGAGAACATGTCATATAGTGTAGTGTCTGTGTCAAAACATATCGAAGCCATAGACTGGCTTACTTATGAAAACCAAGACTTCTATTTCTCCGTTTTCTCTTTTTCTTCTTGTTTTCCATGTTATTACTAGCCTGTTTTTGCCCCTATGGCTAGTCTCGGGGAGGAAAAATTATTCACCCACCCCGGAACACCTTTGTCCTCAGAATTCTTTTTCTATAGAACTTCGTTTAAGGATTTTGAGCAAACAAAAAACATCACTTCGGCACAATTTGAACTGGTTCTGGTTAACAATTTTTTCTCGTAAAATACAGTAAGAAATCTTGCAAAAAAATCTAAAAAAAAATTCAAGAATAAAGCACACCAATGAAGCCGCTATCATTCCTTGGCTTTAAAGAGCACTTCGAGCAAAATTTGGTTTAAGCAGTTCACAAAGCAGTTAACTGCTGCATTGCAGTGTACTCGTATGTGCGATACGCTGCTTTTCGATTTGTAGGATAAATTGAATTGAACGGCTGAGCAACAGTAATCCTGGGCATGTCGTAATGGAATCATTTCTTGAACCATTCTCTCTTGAAGGATGTTTCTCTGCACATTTGTAGGTCGTGGTGAAACTATAACGTTTTGTGTGCGTGAGATGTTAAAGCCCTTTTCTCATGCTTCTGGACCATTTTTCGCATCCCCTTTGTCTTCGTTATCAGGCTGGGGAAAAATCTTTCATACAATGAAAATTCAAAATTCATGCCTAAACTCAAACAAGAATCAAGGATGATTATTCTACAAAATAACGACCGTCATTTCTGTGACATTCTACCATTGAACTGCAAGCTTTGAGATTTCGGCAAAATGTTATCCCTTTGGTCCTGAGCTAAAGAGCTGTGCACCTTTCCTCAACTTCGTTGAGTATCTGAGGAGTATTAACACGTTGGCGACACGTGAGACAGGAGCGACTTTGCAAGTGCCCCTGTTTCACCTCAAGTCGGCTCATTATTTTGGGTGTTAACTGCGCAAAAGCTGAATCCCACGGAGCATTCAGATGTCGGTCAGACTCGGCAATCGCATCGCGATGGACCAGTGCCGGAGCGACGCGATCGCTCCATCGCTTGTCCATCGCGATGCAATTGCTCTGCCTAGAGCGATTGCATCGCGCGGTGCAGTCGCTCTGCCTAGAGCGATGCAATCGTAGGTTTTGACCGACATCTCAGCGATGATGAATGCGTGAGGTGAATCAACGTGTGAATGAGACAAGTAACAGTAGAATTTTGCCCAAAAGAACGGTCAATGCAATGAAGAAGCAAACACTATCAACTTTCGCTGCAAATGGCGTAAAGTTATTTATCTTCAAAGTGTTTTGCATATTCTACTATAATTTGTATGAAAGTTTATGACCCCAAAGGGGCAACTGACAGTGAATTGATTTGAAAATTCTGAGAGGTTTGGAAAATCTATATTAAATTAATGTTCGTTCGATTACACAAGCGACCATGTAGTTTAGAGCTATATTGATATATTTTCTCCGAACTTAATGCAAAACTCAAAAAGGTGCCTGCGCAAAAAAATGACAACGCTGTGACGCGCATGGCTGTCAGGCTGTTGTCATTATGTTATATTTGGTATGCTATAAATAACGTCACCGAAGAAATTTCTCATGCACATGTACTTGAGGTATTCTCGTAAGTATGCAGTGGTCCATATCGGGTGGATAAGAAAGTTTTGTTGAGGAAACTTAAATTTTTTGCGAGCACAATGGGAACCTTTTAAGCCCAGTATCAAAACGTACATCTTGATGTTTTGTAATCACGGTTTTTTCTGGGACCACGAAATCTCGATTCTCATGAGATGCCCTAATTCACGTAATTGGATTGAGCTTTTCTCGTTGATTTTCACTGCCGTTCCATTTTTGGTTGAATAATGGTCTTCACTCTGTCAGATTTTGTTTTTGTTCTCTCACTCCTCACTGGTTCGTGCAGCTCTTAAACGAAAAGCGAAATGAAAACAGCAAACAGTGCACGATAGTTCCCGCGAAGTTGTCCCGCTGTTGTTTCTTTTCTAACTGTGATTCAAGCAGTTGACTCAATATATGTTAAATTTTAATAGTACCTATTGCTGTTGCGTTGTTACGAAAGCGTCATTTGCACTCACCACTTACCAGCCGACTATGAGGAACGATGTCTTCTACTTCCATAAGGAAGCTTTCAATAGTTGTGTCGCTCACTAAGAAAACAGTTAGAAACAGTCATAAAAATACACATTGTAAGTGGCTATTTCTCTTTCTAAGAAATGACCTTTGAGGTTCTTCATTATGCCACCGAGTTGTTCGAAGGTATGAAAGCATACAGAGGAGTGGATAATAAGATTCGACTATTCCGTCCCGATAAAAACATGGCACGTATGCGACGAACTGCTCATCGAGCTGCACTTCCAGTATGTTCATCCTTTTCGCTATTCCACTTTGTTTTCTATATTAAGATGCAGTAGGGTTTCCTTGCTACACTCATGCCAACTAACTGGTGCTTTTTCCTTCGTGTTGCTGACAAAGTAATGCCATTACGGGAAATACATCAGAGATAATGTCGTACTCACATGAACCGATTAGTGTTTCAACTAAAAAACTGGTATACTACCTCTCATCTCTTCAAAACTCACTTCCTATCACAACAAATCTGTTTCAGGATTTCGAAACTGAAGAACTAATCAAGGTCATTTGCGATCAGATCGCTCTAGATCAAGAGTGGGTCCCATACTCATCAACGTCTTCGTTGTACATTAGACCTACTCTCATCGGCACCGATGTGAGTTATCTACTCTATTTAGTCTGATTGTTTTCTGCTTTTAATCGTTCTGGAGCAAGGAAAACACTTTTTCCATCGGCGATTTTTCAGCCTACTCTGGGAGTTGGTTTTCCTCTGGAAGCTAAGCTATTCGTCTTGACGGGACCGGTTGGGCAATATTATTCAACTGGATTTCAACCTGTTCGTCTTCTTGCTGACCCTCAATACGTCAGAGCCTTCCCCGGAGGTGTAGGAGCCTTCAAAATGGGATGGTAGGTTTCTGTGACATTCCACTATTGCGAAAGGTGATTGGCGCTCTGTTTTAGCAACTACGCGCCGACAATTTGGGTAGGAAAGGAAGCTGCGGCGCGAAACTGCCAGCAGGTCCTCTGGTTGCACGGTGAAGATGAGGAAGTGACGGAAGTGGGAACGATGAACATCTTTGTCTACTGGAAGAATGAGCAAGGAGGCGAGTATGTTGAAGCGTTGAGTACTTTTTGAACTAGTAACATGAAAAAGTCATTTCAAAATGTTGATAATGGCGAGGTCACCGGAGATTGCAACGTTGCTGGCGATAACAACAGTGACGTAGCAAACTGCTATGTGCTGAGTGCCAGTAGTTGTTCGCTACAGGAACGATAGGTGATGGAAAAGACTGAATGGTCTCAATCGGTGGTCCACTTTTCATAGTGGAAGTGTGGGCCATGTGAAACAGACATTCAGTAATGGTGACACATTCCAGAGATTGAGCTGATAACGCCGCCACTTGAAAGAGGTCTCATCCTACCCGGTGTGACTCGTGACTCGCTTCTCGAATTGGCGCGAGAATGGGGAGAATTTAAGGTTTCGGAAAAGTCATTCACAATGCATGATGTCAAAAAAGCCCTTGATGAGGGTCGGGTGAGTGCATCATATCGGTGTTGTATCTCGGGACGTTTCCTGTCTCTACATCAGTGATTCTTGATTTTTAGTTGCTGGAGATGTTTGGTGCTGGAACTGCCTGTGTTGTGTCACCCGTCGGTCAGATCCTTTATTACAACCGGGAGGTGAGTTGGAGCGACCAAGAAAGATACAAAGGCCCGCGGTATTCACGTTACCGTATCGTGTTAGCCATTTGGGCGCGCTGCAGCCAAAGCCATTGCGACCCTATTCTAGCGACGCAAGGTTAGTCACGCCCATATCCACCAAGATTGGAAAAGGTCACAAAGCGCTGAGAAAAGAGTGACAAATGCTCACAAATACAGCAAGTAGCATCCTGAGAAGAGTATAAGGAAAGCGGTTTCCACTACCCTAGCACCCACCGCCCTCACGAGCAAAGCCATCATAGCAACACCTGGAAAACACTCAGATTTACGTCCTCGCTTTCGAGTTCTCATAATTTATGTTAATTGCGAAGACTAATCATCATATTATGTATGCGCACTCCACGTTTAAACTACGGGAAAGGTTTACCCATCATTACAAACTTATCCACGACTATGTCCGATCGCCGCAGATGACTTGACAAACGAAACAATTTTCGTACCATTCCGCACTGGGGCTGCCCCAAATCCCACATATTATATTTTACTCCGGAATTTGTTCATAGGGTCATCATGCCCTGATTACGAATACGACTATCATTTTTGATGTAGCGCCCATTTGTCTTTTATCCGGTCGCTGCCCCCTCACTCACTGGTTTTGATACCGCCTACAGACTAGGCGACCGAGAGCCTCAAGTAGCAAGTACCACTGCACCTTGTGCCTAATCCACATTTCAATCCCTTGACTACACGAGCGCATTCACCCAACGCCCGTATCCCCTTCACCAAAGGCCACTAACCTAATAGAGTCCAGACAGCAAAAGTATCCGTTAGTCACCCCATTCTCAAACGAACTGTATAGAATCTACCTGTAAATGTTAAGTAATTTAAGCGAATGTAATGTACGCCGAATTTAGTAAAAACAACCGCGACAAGGTGCCCCAAAAGCAAAATACGCGCCCATGCATAACAACAATACCGTAATCACTTATCCAACCCGCAGGGCCTGTGATCTCAGGCGTCTTCTTATGTGTTTCTTGCTCAACTCGCCTACTCACACCATATAGCATCTTCTTTCTTAACCTCCTTCCTCGAAGCTTAGTCCCTCTCACTTATTGGTTGAAACCACGCTCCCCGCCTGATACTTGTCTCGTCTTATAGGGCGCGCAATGCCTCATACAAACGCGCACCAAGTGCTAAACGCAGGTTACGGTACAGTGAATCCGCCGCCCTTTGTTTATCTGTCTCGTGTTGGACGACCATTGGTACTTTTTGGTTTTGTACTTCTCTTTTCTGAAAGCATCTCATGTTTCCTATTGAAAAGCACGTCATAAACTGGGATGTTCAACAAGAAGCCCACTCCCCAACCATCAACGTATTTACAGACCATTAACATATCCAGGTCGTCTTTGGTTGCTATTCCATATCATTACTTAGCACTACCTATACTCTCCAATATTTTTCATGTTCATGTTTTTTCCCCTTGCCAGACCGTCGAATTATGCACCCGAACATGACCGACGCGATCTAGAACCCGCCAGCTGTAGTCACGCCGCTCTACCGCCTATCAAAAAAAATCGCGACAGCACATTGAAATGTTTCCCGCTCAATTGGGTCATCCTGTTCGAATCTCCGTCTCGCAGCCATTCAGTTATTCCTTCTACCAATTCAATACCGGCGAACGCGTAATCATTATTACTGTCCACAATTGTCGCACACATCGCCCTGGTTTTCTATACATAAAAAAAATTCTTTACCACACATGATTAAGCTAGATCCTGTAAAAGAGAGAGTATCTATGTTACTGAGTGTTCCCTGCATAGGACCACGAATTGTTTGTCCAATATATACACTTCCTTATAGATATTCAGATATATAATATAATACATACTATTAATATTTTATTTATCTAGATTTCCGTATTGGAAGGTGATGTGAGGTTTTTGTACCTTTGCGCTTCATCCCAGGAATTGTGTAATGTGACGGAAATCGTTCACGAGAGGGTAGTGATGTTTTACTGTGTATTGGTCCTTCCGACGAATGAGTCTTCGAAATTGGCTCTATCAGATAGGCCAACATATCATGTATTTATGAGTCTATCCGGCAAATAAGAACGCATTGCTCATCACATCACCTTAGATGGATCTATGAAGCATAGGTAATGCGTTCATGTGCGCAGTGGTGTCATGTGTTGCATATTGAATGTGTAATCATTCCTTGTTTGAGAGTAGGAATATGTCGAAGATCCCATTGTACTGGTTGTATCAGACAATAAATAAATAAATGCTAAGCTGTTCTGTTCTGAAAGCATCGAGCAATAGTCGAAACTGCCCTGCAGTCTCATTTCAGGAAATTAGTAAACAAATATTCGAAGAGGGTGCAAGGGCGGAGATGTACGTATTAGATCAGATGCATTATCCCATTTTTTCATTGCTTTCGGTGTAAAGGTGGCTTGATTGGTTCGGAAAAAAAGCTCTAAGCAAGCTTGAACAGTGAAATCGGATTCAGCCAGAGACGAGCGTTTATTCTGAATAGCTTTTTAGCTACGATGGTTGTGATTACCGCGCGGCCTAGCTCTCTCCGTTTTTCTAGTAGACAGGCACCGCGTGCCAAGGGCAACCCTATGTTGCTACAAGTAGCAACGGGGGGTCGTATTTTGACGAGTTTGGAGAGGGGGGGTCGTACTTACTTCGGTTGTAAGAAGTTGCATGTGATGAGTGGGGAGCGGCGCGTGAGAAAATTTGCCGTTTCAGCGCGCGCATATACCCCCTCCCCTCCCTGGAAATGGGGCAGTTGAAATATGGGTAAAATACATGGGAAGTGTAGGGAAATGTAATTTTTGCGGTTTCATGGCCTCCCCCCTCACACCATTCGCGTATCCGATTTGTGTGAAGTACGAACTAAGTTTCGAACAGTTGGTCGACAATGACGGACAGATTACCGTGCCACGCACCAGGGTGAAAGTAATCGGTTGAGGAATGGACAGGAGGGGTCGTAACCTGTCGGGCTTAGGTAATGGGTGTCCTACTTCTTGCGGGCGGGTCAGCTAGTAACAGCAGTGGTATCGTAGGAGTGCGCATAGGTAATGAGTTAATAGCGCAGCCAGAAGATGAAAATTATCGGAAAAACCAGGGATATTTTAAATTTGGGGTTCGCGGTTCAGTCGCCCCATTCTCCACTTCATTGAGAAGGCGTATTTGAAAGGCTCAGTTAAAGATGAAACTGATCCGTAAGAAGAACTGCCAATGTGCGCAACGCGCTAGCAGTCAACCTCCTCTGCTGATCCGCTCGACTCCTTAATTCCCTCATACCTCGCTGAGAAGAACATTTAGCTTAAAGACCCATGTCGTAAAAACGAAACCGTGAAGGAAAAGCCTGGGCAAATGAAGTTTCGTTCCTTTAGGTTTGTAAGAAGTTACGAAAATGCGTTCACAAGGGCGCTGTGTCACACTGGTCATGATATACGCACCTTCGATCGATTCTGCAACTTTCGAGTGAGGTCGGGATGCATCATGGCTATCGTCAGACAATCGATGATGACGATGGCCGTATTTCCACCTTGTTCATACGTTTTGAGGATGTTTTCTAAACCATGTCATAAGCTCGGCTTGGCCAACAATAATACACTTGAACAATGCGGTGTTTAAAAGGGGGCGGACTTCTTTGAGCGCTGAGAATCATCGTTGATAGATCCTGACGGGACAGTATCTACTCAACTTAGGATGTTGAGAGAAGCTTAACAGATATCGCGAGCGCACTTCCGCTCCAAAACTGTCCTTTCCCTTTTCAGGGACCTTCGATTAGAGAAGATATGCTTTTGAGTGGCGAAAACAGCACGAAAATGTTTTCAGCAGCATCGACGGTTAACTTGGACGAATTTGAGAGACCACGCTACCTTTCTTGCATGGTGAGCTTTTAGGCAATTTTCAATACTGGTCTTGGAAACGCAAAATTCCACTTATCTACACCCTTCCACATACTACTTCAGAGGTCCGTGCAAATGGAGGAATGCAGAACTTATTCATCGAGGGTGTAGATCTCGCGGCTTTTTTTGGGGAATCCAGCAATCTGACCCTGTTGAATTCGTGCCGCAGCTTGCCGTTGGCATTGGCAGCGACGGGGTTTGAAAGTTCAAAATGGATTGACGGTCAATTCTTGGTGCCCCAGCACCGTTAGCGCGTCCTATTATGGAACAAACAGGGAGTTACGCCAAACCCGAGCTGACGCCCAGACAACTTCGGGAGGAGACTGACTCTGCTGCGTTATGGTCTTGGCCCACCCTCTGCGCTTAATTCCAATCTTAGGGCGGCGGACTCGCGTTTCATAGGGACGAGGGCTACAACCTTCTAACAGTTCAAGTGGGCCAAAAGAATTTGTAACTTCAACTCTCCGGTATCCTGAGGCGGATTTAGAAGACGGAAGAAGTCGGCTGAATTAGATAATTAATCTTCGGCCGGCAATTGCATTATCGGAGTGGAGCCGAGGATGGGTCAAGAAATAATTTTGCGGAACTTTTCCTTATGGGGGTTGATTGAGGTCCTGATCACGAATATGACATCCTTTTATTGCCTGGCGCCAAATTGGCGCATTTGGTGCCCAGCTGGCCATAACTGATTATCCAAAATTTCGCTCTGTAAACGTCTGAATAGAGAGGTTATTTGGGCCCTGATCCGAATAGACCTGGAGTTTCTACATTCGTGTTGTTAACACATCATCATTCTGAATTTGCAGGCTTTCTCACCAATGGCGCCTAGAGTCTAAGCTATCGGTTAGGGGAGGGGTGAAACTCCGGACGTGGGTGAACCACGCACCGTGTGGCAAAGTGGGAGTCATATCTAGACCACAGGGGGGAGTGCCCTACTACACTTTGGAGCCCTCCACTATTCAAAGGCGTTAGATCTTATTGCAGAGATTAATTTAGGGCGAGGGCGGGCGCAGACAGAGACAGGAATAGGCGCCGAATAGCCGGAACAAACAAAACGAATGGCATATTCGTAATCGGGACCTTATAGACCCACTGTACAGAAGTTTACAGCAAGTTAGTGCGACATCCGTTGGGCGCATCTTAGCCGCCAAATGGCCGCCAAATTGGCGCCAGCGATCATATCGCGTCGGGCTCATCGACTAACCTCATAGGCGTAAGTGTCAGCGAAAATTATTTTTGGACCCATCTCACCCTACTGGGTTGGAATAGTGCAATAGGCCTTCAGGCCTACGTAATTTGAAACCCAGGGCCCAATATACAAAGTTTAAGCGAATGTGGTGAGTGATTCAGTTCAGGCGCCATCATCCACATCGGGTGATTAGACCCTCAATTAACCTCACAGGCGAGTTTTAGCGGGGAATTTTGACCAATTTCTCCCTACTGGGGTGTAGGGAGTGCAGTGTGCCGTTGGGCCTTTGGGCCTTTAGTGTGTGTGCAATGCAAGAATTTCACCCAAATGTGGTACTTTGGTTCGTTAGTGGCAGGTACTTGCGAATGCGCATAGGGGTTAGAACTATACGATGTGGTTAAATGGAACGGTGTTCGCGCCATTTCAGCTCCAATTTGAAGACTTGTTTCTAGGGCGTCGACGAACACTCTCTGAACGAATAAGCTATTTGAAAGAGTGTAATAGCCCTCTCATCATAAATTAATGTTTTAAATAACACAGCATCTCAGTGTTTCACTCGGATTCTGGCCGATTTACTAGGGCCCCAATGGTTTTCCTAGATTTTTTTGTGTTACTGGCAAGAGTGAATACTTCCCGCTTTTCCTTTTCCTTCCTGAGCAGCAAGTTTTTTTTTACCCGCCGAATTTCCCATGTAATTGCGTAGCGTATGCTTGTGAGCTTAATTTTTTTTGTTAACCTTAGTTGGACGTTTCAGCCAGCGTGCTTATTTGCGCCTTCGGCACCCTTGTTGTGTTGTAAATATTGTCCAGTGTCGCTTACCGAGGCAATGCCGTTTTTCGCCGTCAGTCCCACGTACCGATTTACTTTCACTAGCGCTCCGGGTCTGTCTGTGGTTTTGCGACAGTGCCAATGTTTCTGTCTCGTGCTTGCAATGATTTTTGACGTCAGCGTTGAGCCGACGAGGGAGCGAGTGATCATCGTGACGATCAAATGGCATTTACACTCCTGCTGCTGCTAGTGAACGCGGCTGTATTGTTGGCACGCATGATTTTCGACCACCTCTGGGTGACTCTGATGCGGCTTAGTTCGGGCACCGTGGACTACGCCGATACGAGGAGTCACCCGGTGACGTTAATAGGCGAATTGAAGCAGGCTTAGAGGTGGCGTGAAGTGCAGATTGCGTCATGCTGATGGCGTTTGTCGTCGTGGGTGGGCGGGCCCCCCCCCGCCTGCTGTGGTCCAGACTAGCGCCGTGTTCTGCGCGAACAAGAGCCACATCGGCATCGCACGCACGCCCGTCACGTATTGGCGCACAGGGAGGGGGCGTAGTCAGCTGAATATTCTCACTCCACCCACGGGCTCGTGGGTTCGCTCGCTCGTGGCGTTCGCATCTACGGGTCATCCGATTGAAACGAACCGGCTAGAGCGCAGCCGCAGCTGGCCTACACGCGGATCGCGAGTTAGTGGCACTCGCCATGAAGGTGTCGCTCTGCCGTATCCTTGAACTTTTTCATGTTGGTAACTTTCACTCATTCGCGTTTTATATCTTCATGCTAGGGAGATGCGAAATACCGCACGCTATGCGGGGACGAAGTCCATGTACCCGACTATAATCGCTACCGCATCTTTGACGGATCTTTAACGACCATTTTCTATCGTTCACTCGTTTGGGGGGGAAAAGAGAGGATTTTCCGAGATGGCTTGGGAGAGACTCACTCGATATCTTCAGAGTTCGACTGCGAAGGGTTATGGTCACATTATTCAAGAGGCATGCTTCGTCGGCGTGTTTCATCGTATTTGGGCCCACCTTTGATGAGTTTTTATTGTTTATTTTTTTTAAGACGTAAAGTGTACTGGGCTTTTCTTTTCAGATTAAGTACACACAGTGGAAGGAAGCATCTTAGCCATTGTTCGCGCACGATTTATGGCCAGCAGTGTCAAAGCCCTGAAGGTTGTGGTTAACGTAGATGATTTAAAGCGGCCGGTGATCGATAAGCGCATTCTAATGTAGTGCCATTGTTTTCGGCCAGCACTCTTACCATTCCTGGTTTTTCTCGAGTGACCTTTCCGTTTTGCTTCCTTCGTCCTCGCCGACGTGGTTTTGCGTCCATATCGTCGATACTGTCAAACTCACATATTCACTAACGCACGCAGTGCGCTTGGCTTTTAGTCTAGTCTGTGCGTGTGACAATCGATGGTTTTGCCTGCAGCTGTGGATGACCCGCCCCCTAGAACTGGAGCAGTAAGCCACCTGGTAAGACTTCTCAAGTGCGTCCCCTGGTCACAGATGTAACAGAAAAAGCGCGCTGAAAATATTTGCACCACTGTATGATGAAATACCATCGGAATGGCTTGTTTCATTAGTCGTTTGCGTTGCTGCGGTTTACGCATATGCTAAACCTGCGAAGTATTAACGACTCAGAACAACCTCAGGAGCAAATTAGAAGCAAACCCTAGGACTTCAAGGATTGCCGATGAAACAAATATAACGGGACGAAGTATTTAACGGAAACCCACATGACTGTTTTGAGTTTCCCTATATCAAGATTAATTGCGAGCCGACTTCATTCATGATGTTTTTGCCTGGGTTTCAGCATCAGGACTTGGTGGATAACCCCGGCCACTGGAGCGAAGCTACGTCCAAAACCCGAGTCCGAATGATGTACTGAAAGTTGGTCATCATTAATGCGACATAGAGTCGTTTGTCCGACTTTGGGTTGAACGTGACGGACACGGCACTGGACAATCCGGAGATCACACCATAATGGAATCTCCAAGATTCTCCAGGTCAAAGGATCGATGCTTCATATGCGTAAGATTTTAGTGTTTGTTCCTTTTCACCACCATTTTTTGCCATTAGGACATGACATGCTCAGCCTTCTGCTTAAAACCTTTGAGGCACAGATCATTCACGTAGATTTGAGGTGCTAACAATAGAGAGCATGTCATATAGGTAGTGTCTGTGGGCAAAAGATATCGAAGCATAGACTGGCATAATTATTGAAACACAAGATCTTCTATTCTCCGTTTCATCTTTTCTTTCTTCGTGTTTCCAGTTGTTAATTTAGCCTCGGTTTTGCCCCTATGGCTAGTCTCGGGAGGCAAAAAGTTATTCACACCCGAAACACTTTGGTCCTCAGAATTCGCTTTTCTAGAACGTCAGTTTAAGATTTTGAGCAAACAAAACATCACTCGGCACATTTGAACTGTTCTGGTTAACAATTTTTGGTCTGCGTAAAAATACAAGTAAGAAAATCTTGCAAAAAAATCTAAAAAAAAAATTCAAGAATAGCACAATGAAGCCGCTATCATTCTTGGTTTAAAGAGCATTCGAGCAAAATTTGTGTAAGCAGTTCCAAGCAGTTTACTGTGCATTTGCAGTGCTACTCGTATGTGCGATACGTGCTTTTCGATTTGCTAGGATAATTGAAATTGAACGGCGAGCAACAGTTAATCCTGGGCCATGTGTAATGGATCATTTCTTGACCTTCTCTCTTGCAAGATGTTCTCTGCCATTTTGTAGGTCGTGGTAAACTATAACGTTTTGCTGTGCGTGAGATGTTTAAAGCTTTTCTCAGGCTTCTGGAGCATTGTTTTCGCATCCCCTATTGTCTTCGTTATCAGGCTGGGGGACAATCTTTCATACAATGAAAATTCAAATCATGCCTAAACTAAACAGAAATCAACAGAGAGTATTTATTACAAAATAACGACCGTCATTTTTGCTGAAACAGTCTACATTGAACTGCAAGCTTTGAGTTTCGGGCTAAAATGTGTATCCCTTTGGGGTCCTGGAGGCTAAGAGGCTGTGCACCTTTCCTCAGCTTCGTTGTAGCTATCGGACGGAGGTATTAACCTGTTGGGACACCGTGAGACAAGGAGCGACGTTTCAATGTGCCTGTTTCACCTCAAGTCGCGCTCATTATTTTGGCTGTTTAACTGCGCAAAAGCTGATCCACGGAGCATTCGTGTGAGTAGAGATTGGTGCAGACTGCGGACATCGCCATTCGCGATGGACCAGTCGCGGGAGCGGACGCGATCGCTCCATCGCTTTCCAGCGCGAACTGCAATTGATCTGCATAAGAGCGGCGGATTGATCGGCGCGCTGCAGTCCCTGGACTAGAGCGAATGCCAATCGTAGGTTTTTGACGACATCTTCAGCCGATGATTGAATGCGTGAGTGAATCAACGTAGGTGAATGCGACAAGCTAACACGTAGAGATTTTGCCCAAACGAAGACGGTCAATGCCATGAAGAAGCAAACACTATTCAACTTTTCGCGCAAATGGCACTTTAAGTTATTTAATCTGCAAAGTGTTTTGCAATAATTTAACTAACATTTTGTATGAAAGGTTTATGACCCAAAGGGGCAACTGACAGTGAATTGATTTGAAATTCTAGAGGTTTGGAAAATCTCCTATTTAAATTAATGTTCGGTTTGATGACCAACAAGCGACATGTAATTTAGAGCTAGATGATATTTTCTCCGAACTTAATGCCAAAACTCAAAAGAGGTTGCTGGGCGCAAAAAATGACAAACGCTGTGGGACCGCGCAATGGGCTGTCAGGGCTGCTTGTATTATGTTATAATTTGTATGCTCATAAATAGACTCACCCGGGTAAGAAATTTCTCGATGCAGCATGGGAATTGAGGTATTCTCGTTAAGTATGCAGTGGTCACATATCGGACGTGGATAAAGAAAGTTTTGTTGAGGAAACTTAAATTTTTTGGCGAAGCACATATGGAACTTTTAAGCCCAGTATCAAAACGTAATCGTTTGAGGTTTTGTAATCACGATTTTGTCTGGACCGACGAAATTCGATTCTTCATGGAATGCCCTAATTTACGTAATTGGATTGAGCTATTTCTCGTTGATTTTCACCTGCCGTTACCATTTTGGGTTGAATAATGGTCTTCACTCTGTCAGATTTTGTTTGGTTCTCTCACTCCTCACTGGTTCTGCAGCTCTTAAACGAAAGCGAAATGAAACAGCAAAAAGTGCAACGATAGTTTTCCCGCGAAGTTGTCCGCTGTTGTTTCTTTTCTACTGTGATTCAAGCATTGACTAATTATATCGTTAAATTTTAAGTAGTACCTATTGCTGTTTGCGTTGATTACGAAAGGTCATTTGCACACTCACCACTTACCAGCGACCTATGACGACGATGTCTTCTGACTTCCATAAGGAAGCTTTTAATAGTTGTGTCGGCTCAACTACCGAAACAGTTAGATAACAGTCATAAAAATACACATTGTAAGTGGCTTATTTCTCATTCTAGAAATGACTTTGAGTTCTTCACTTATGCCCACGGAGTTGTTCGAAAGGTATGAAAGCATACGAGGAGTGGATAATAAGATCGAACTTATTCCGTCTCGATAAAAACATCGCACGATAAGCGACGAAGCTTCATCGAGCTGCAGCTTCAGTATGTTCATCCTTTTCGGTATTCCACTTTGTTTTCTATATTAAGATTGCAGTCGGGTTTCTTGACTACCACTTCATGCTCAACTAACTGTGCTTTTTCCTTCGTTGCTTTGCTGACAAAAGTAATGCCATTACCGGAAAGACATCAGAGATAATGTCGTAATCACATTGAAGCCGATTAGTGTTTTCAACTAAAAAACTGGTAATATACCTCTCATCTCATCCCAAAACTCAATTCTATCAACAACAAATCTGTTTCAGGATTTCGGAAACTGAAAGACCTAAATCGAAGGTCATTTGCGGATCAGGACTCGCTCTTAGATGCAAGATGGGTCCCATACTTGCATCAACGTCTTCGTTTACATTAGACCTCTACTCATCGACCGATGTAGTTATCTACTCTATATTATGTCATTGTTTTCTGCTTTTAATCGTTCTGGGGAGCAGAGAAAACACTTTTTCCTCGGCGATTTTTCAGGCCTACTCTGGAGTTTGTTTTCCTCTGGAGCTAAGCTATTCGTCTTGAAGAGCGGACTCGGTTGCGGCAATATTTTCAACTGGATTTCAACCTGTTCGTCTTCTTGCTGAACGCCTCAATTCACGTCAAGCTTCCCGAAGCGGCTGCTAGGGCCTTCAAAATGGGATGGTAGGTTTCTGTTGACATTCACCTATTGCGAAGGTGATGGCGCGCTCTAGTTTTAGCAACTACCCGCGGACGGAATTTTGGGGTAGGAAAGGAAGCTGCGACGGCGAAACCTGCCAGCACAGGTCCTCTGGTTGCAGCGGTGAAGCACTGAGAAAGTGACGGAAGATGGACGGATGAACATCTTTGTCTCTGAAGAATGAAGCAAGAGGCGGTATGTTGAATTAAGGCGTGAGCTACTTTTTGAATAGTAACAGAAAAAGTCATTTTCAAAATGTTGATAATGGCGAGGTCACCGAGATTGCAACGTTGCTGGCGATAACACAGTACGTAGCAAACTTGCTAGTGCGGTGCATGCCGTAGTTGTTGCCGCACAGGCAACGATAGGGATGGAAAAAGACTGAATGGTCTCAAATCGGTGCGTCCACTTTCATCAAGTGGAAGTGTGGGCCATTGTGAAACAGACATTCAGTATGGTGGACACATTCCAGAGATGAGCTGAGTAACGCCGCACTTGTAAAGAGGTACTACATCCTACCGCGTGATGACTCGTGACTCGCTTTGCGAATGGCGCGAGATGCGCGCGAGAATTAAGTTTGCGGAAAAGTCATTCACATGATGATGCTCAAAAAACCCTTGATGGAGGGTCGGGTGAGTGCATCATGTCGTGTTGTATCTCGGGGACGTTGGTCCTGTCTCTACATCAGTGATTCTTGATTTTAGCTTGGCTGTGAGATGTTTTGGCTGCTGTGAACTGCCTGTGTTTGGGTGTCACCGTCAGGTCAGATCTTTTAGCAACCGGGAGGTGAGGTGGAGCGGACAGTTGGTTTTTTGGGCTTTGTACTTCTCTGTTTTCTGAATGCTGTTATTGGTTTCTATTGAAGAAAGGACGCTCATGAACACTTGGGATGTTCAACAATGAGAACTCCCGAATCTCATGCACGGTTTTTAGCGAGGCACATTAACGATATAGGTGAGCGGCTGTTCGGTTGCTAGGGTTGAATTATATTACTTAGCACTTACAGTATATCTCATACTTTTGCAATGTTTCATTTTTTTCCCTTGCGGTACGGTCGAATTATTCACCCGACCAATGGACGCGCGCGCGATTCTAAGAAGCCCGTCTAGCTGTAGTAAGGCGCTACGCGTATGCAGAAAAAAATCGTGCGACGCATGAAAAGTTGTCGCCTGCTCAATTGGTCATGCCTGTTGTAGTCTCGTTTCGACGCATTTTCGTTCATTCTCTCCAATTCAATACCGTTACGGCGTGCCATTATTTGTCCATCGTCGCCAAGCCGTGGTTGCTACAATTCGTTTAACATGTTCGCTAAGATTGTACAGAATGAGATATTCTCATGTCTAGTGTTATCCCTGCATAGGATCACGAATTGTTAGTCATAATTTTTCCTTATTGAGATATCAAGATATATTATATAAATATATTATTATTACTTTATCTAGATTTCCGTATGGGCATAGGTGATGTGAGGTTTTTGTACGCTTGCGCTTCATCCAGGAATCTGTGGTAAGTGACGGAAAATCGTCACGAAGAGCGGTAGTGATGTTTCTACTGTGTCAATTGGTCCTTCCGACGAATGAGCTTTCTTCGAATTGCTGTAGCAGATAGGCCAACATTATGAATTTATGAGTTCTATCCGGCAAATAAGAACGCATTTGCTCATCACATCACCTTAAGATGATCTATGAAGCATTAAGGTAATAGCGTTTAGTGCGCCAGTGGTGTGATGTGTTGATATTCGAATGTGTAATGCATTCTTGTTTGAAGTAGGGAATATGTCGAAAGATCACTTGTACTGGGTATCAGACAATAAAATAAAATAAATGGCTAAGGCTGTTCTGGTTCTGAAAGCATGCGAGCTAGCAAACGAACAACCCTGCAGGTCTATTTCAGGAAAATTAGTAAAACAAAATTGCGAAGAGGGACTGGCAGGCGGGAGATGTACGCGTATTAGATCAGATGCATTATCCATTTTTTCATTGCTTTCCGGGGTAAAGAGTGGCTTGATGGTTCGAAAAAAAAGCTCTAGCAAGCTTTGAACAGTGAAAATCGGATTCAAGCAGAGCACGACGTTTATTGCTGAATAGCTTTTTAGCTACGATGGTTGTGGATTACCGCGCGGCCTCGAGCCTCTCCGTTTGCTAGTAGACAGGCACCGCGTTCGCCAGGGCAACCTATGTTTGCTACACCGTAGCAACCGGGGGTTCGTATTTTGAACGGTTGGGAGGGGGGGGGTCGTAACCTATGTCTGTGTAATAAGTTGCATGCGAATGCGGATGGGCCGAGGCGCGCGTGCGAGAAATTGCCAGTTATCAGCCGGCGCAGATATACCCCTCCCCTCCTGGAATGGGCAGTGAAATATGGGTAAAAATACATGGAGGTAAGGGAAATGAATTTGTTGCGGTTTCATGCCTGCCCCCCCCCCCCC
>MU868338.1:372359-426483 GCA_036418205.1 Ostertagia ostertagi | reverse complement strand
ACCCTTCGCTCGGCCGCTGACCGGCGGAGCGTATTTTTAGTGCGCGGGTGGAAAATGGCTTTGAAGTAGGAGTTGTATGAAAGGATTGTCATGGCCGCGAAGGGGGCTGCTCTCGTTAAAAGAAAGATAGAACGATACGAGCGAGCCCTGCGCGGTGAGCCTAATGCAGTATTGTGAGGTGTTAGGTGTTTTGCAAGAGCTGTCGACGGCTCCTTAGCAAGACCACGCAGCAGGATGCACAGCGATATTCACATAAGGTGCTAGTAATTATGATGTACGGATATTTCATTAGTATGAGGTGCACTATGTTTTGAAGTGTTGTACGGGTAAAGTTAGTTGTCCGCAAAGCATCGGTATTCTCTCGTTGCGTGTCTTTGCTAAACGAACGTGCCGGTCGATCGTGGTGTGCACATACGTTGTGCAAATGATTCGGTGTGCTCATTATCTAGTAAATCAATGCCTTCTAGGTCCTGCCAGAGGTCGTTTAGCAGTTACTCTATGAATAATTCATTGAAACGATTTATGCCTCTGTCATGGTAAGAGGTTTGCATTGAGTTGGGGCGTGTCAATGCACCAATAACCGGAAAGCTATCTATTGTGAAACGTGTTCATGCCTGAAGTTGAAGCTTATTACCTAAAAGGAGAGACCATAAGTCGGGCTCACGTAGAATTTTCTGATACTCCGCTTTGACCCGTAAGGCTTCCTCTTCTATAGATGTGTTAGTTTTAGCTGACTTATTAGGGTGAAGTATTCTTTCGTAGACTGGTTGTATGTCATCAAGCACAAGAACACTACCTCCACTCCAAACAGCGCAGAAAGTCTTTCGGGTTCAGACAACACACAAAGGGACAGACGGAGAGGAAGATCGCGACAACCGACAGGAAATTCATCACGTGGTTGCAAGGATCTGTATTCTATAGGCTATGTTTTCGTGTTGCTCTTCATCTATTTTATTCAGCGCACGAGTGATGATTTGTGTAGAATTCCAGCGGATTGTCAATATTCCCGGCTTACTTCGAGATGTTGTGTGGTGAAGTTTCGGCAAATTTAAGTATTATATCGTGGTTCTGTGTTACAACAATCCCCCCCGCCGCTCGACGGTAATTTTTAGGGTAAAAACTGTTTTGAAAGAGGAGGTTGTATGAAACATTTCATGAGGGAGGGGGGTCGTAAAAAGAAAGTAGCAACGATAGGACCGACCCTGCCGCGTGCAATGGCGTACTTGTGAGGTGTAGTTTTTTGCAAAGAAGCTTCACGCCCTAGCAAGAAACGACAACACGCACAGATGCACAGCGATATTCACATAAGGTGTACTAGATTAGAT
Organism: Ostertagia ostertagi; assembly: GCA_036418205.1. Classification (NCBI taxonomy): domain Eukaryota; kingdom Metazoa; phylum Nematoda; class Chromadorea; order Rhabditida; family Trichostrongylidae; genus Ostertagia; species Ostertagia ostertagi. The sequence goes on along the minus strand of MU868338.1, from coordinate 425,158 downwards.
GATACGGATATCTATTAGTAGGGCTGCACTATGTTTTGAATGTTGTAGGTAAAGTTATTGCCGAAAGCATCGAGTACTTCTCTTCGTGTCTTTGCAAAGAACGTGCGGTCGATCGATAGTGTGCACATCACGTAGTGAAAATGATTCGGTGCTCATATCTATTAAATCAATGCCTTCTCAGGTCCTGCAGAGCTCGTTTAGCCAGTCACCTCTATGAATACATTCATTGAAACATTTATGGTCCCTTCCAGTAAGGGGTTAGCATTGCAGTTTGGGGTGTTCAATGCACCAAAAACCACGGAAAGCATATCCCTTTATTGTAAACGTTCAGCACTGAGCCTTACAAAAGGAGGAGACCCCAAGTCCGTGAGTGAACTCCGCTTTGCCCCGTGAACTTCCTCCCCCTTCTTAGACTTAGTTCTAGCTGCTTATTAGGTGAATATTACTTTTCGTAGACGTTTATGTCATCAAGCACAAGAACACATACCCTCCCCTCCAAAAAACGAGAAAGTCTCGGGTGCAGACCACACACCACAAATGACGACGGCCGCAGGAAAGCGGCGACAACCGACAAGGAAATTAAGTGGTTGCAGCTGTATTCTAATAGCTATGTTTAATCTTTTCGCTCTTCATCATTTTATTCAGGTGAATTATTTGTAACGACACTTCCAGCCATTGTCAATAATTCCACTGCTACCATCGAATGTTGTCGTGGTGAGTTTCGCAAATTTCAAATATTATATCGTGTTCTGTTGTTACAAACCACTCCCCTGAATAAAATTATGACAAACGAAGTGAAATAGAAGCGGCAGCAATTAACGAGTATCGTTACGTAGAGGTCACGTAGAGGTGGTATGATCAGGCGATTCGTCGCCACGGCTTGATAAACACTTGTTATCTGTTGGGTTAACTAGTGTGACCAGTTTTCTTAAGTAAAAATAGAGTAGAACCAGCTAGAGAGATCGTGTCCAGTAAGGCGTAACACCGTGGCATGCTGGTCCTCTGTACGCCATTACCATTTTGGAAAACACGGCAATTCAGAGAAATCCCCTCCCCCCGGAACGGAATGTGCATTGAAGTTCCCTTAGGCCTACGAATTTGAATGCATTCACTTAACCGATGAAAGACACTCCTAGGATTATGCACGTTCACCTGTTCCATCCCCGATCGTGGCAGGTAGTCGGACAAGCGCTGATATCGTACACGCTTTGTGGCTCAAGAGTAAGCGACAAAGGCGCCAGAACCGCGCTTATCTCACAGTCCTCCCCAGGGTCAAGCGAGGCGTCGAGGAAAATTCGGAAATACGACCCCCCCCCCTTCCCTCTGCCGAAGGCCGAAGTCCATGAATCAACCCTCTTTAAAAGCCGAACTATGAAAAAGTTGTTTAATACTCCACCGAAACTGCTCATAAAAAAGCCCTGCTACCCCATCGTCCACAAAAAAACTCGTTTAAAAAGTATAAAAGGGAAAAAGTCAAAGAATGATCATTAATGACGAGTCCTGTCAAACGAGCAAACGAGAAACGGAGCAAAAAACGTCAAACTAGTCACTAGAAATGGCGTACTATGACAACACCTCCTCTTTGTTTATTTCCTCCACAAGACTTACCAAATTCTAGTACTACACAGAGCATGGTTCTCGATTTACACGTCCCCATTTCGCTCAAAGGAAGCCTTGTAAAAGCCTTCGACAGGTGTTGGTTGATCTGGACTTTGGCTTGTTGACCGTGGACTAGCTTAATTACTATTGAAATTGGAACAGGAGTATCAAATATCATTATAACTTTCTTCAAAGTTAACGAATTTCCAATGTGAATGGTTTGGGTTTTTGTGAAGGCTTTGTCTAATCCGCTACTGAATTTACAGGAAGTATAGGAAGAAACAACAAACTTTAGAGCAAATAACGAGAACATTCGAGACGAGCACGAGTTTTACACTTTCCGTCGACAATAACTTGCTCCATTCCGTCAAATCAAAAAAGTTGGATACGTCGTACAACACAGAGGAGTTCTTTACAAAACGTCGTCTAAAGGCGCTTCAATACGTCCAGTACTCAAAAAAGGCCCCGTTGGAGATTTTGGCAAAAATTAACGAGAAAGTTCTGATGAGTCCGATTTTACGCCTTCCAAACCATGACTTCAATATGCAATCTGGAAAGTAATACGTCACTAACACTAGATAACTCGGCTGCTGTGATTACTCAAACAAGCAAATGGTTAGGATCTTCAATCGCAATCGTGCCTAGAGGATTTCGGGGCATTTTCTGGAAGGGATGTGCCTTTGGAACAAACAAGTTGATTCTTTCTTTGCGCTCTTCTTCTTCTTCTTTCTTCGTTCCTCTCTCTCTGGTCTGTTCTTCTTCTTTCTTCTTCTTCTTCTTTTCTTCTTTTCGTCTTTCTTCCTTTTTTCTTTCTTCTGCTTCTTCTCTTCTTCTTCTTCTTCTTCTTCTTCTTTCTTCTTCTTCTTTTTCTTCTTCTTTTCTTCTTCTGTTTCTTCTTCTTACTTCTTTCGGTTCTTTTCTTCTTCTTTTGTCTTTTCTTCTTCTTTCTCTCTGCTTCTTCTTTCTCTTCTTCTTCTTCTTTCTTCTCTTCTTTCTTCTTTCTTCTTCTTCTTCTTCTTTCTTCCCCCCTCGTCTCTCTTTTTCTTATTTTTCTTCGTTCTTCTTCTTCTTGCTTCTTTCTTCTTCTTCTTATTCTGTGTTCTTCTTCTTCTTCTTCTTCTTTCTTCTTCGTCTTCTTCTTCTTTTTCTCTTCTTTTCTTCTTTCTCTGTCTCTTTCTTCTTTCTTTCTTACTTCTTTTCTTCTCTCTTCTTTTCTTCTTCTTTTTCTTCTTCTTCTTCTTCTTCTTCTTTTGCTTCTTCTTCTTCTTGCTTTCTTCTTCTTCTTTTCTTCTTTCTGCTCTTCTTCTTCTCTTTTTTTCTTCTCTTTCTTCTTCTTCTTCTTCTTCTTTCTTCTTCTGGCTTCTTTTCTTTCTTCTTCTTCTTCTTCTTCTTTCTTCTTCTTCTTCTTCTTCGTGTTCTTCTTTCTTTCTTCTTCTTTCTGCTTCTTTTTCTTCTTTCTTCTTCTTGTTCTCTTCTTTCTTCTTCTTCTTCTTCTTCTTCTTCTTCTTCTTCTTCTTCTTTCTTCTGATTCTTCTTCTTCTCTTCTTTCTTCTTTCTTTTCTTTCTTCTGTCTTCTTCTTCTTCTCTCTTACTTCTTCTTCTTCTTCTTCTTCTTTCTTCTTCTTCTTCTCTTCGTTCTTCTTCTTCTTCGTCTTTCTTCTTCGTTCTTCTTCTTTCTGCTTCTTCTTCTCTGTCTTTCTTCTTCTTCTTCTTCTTTCTTACTTCTTCTTCTTCTTCTCTTTCTTCTTCTTCTTCTTCTCTTCTTCTGCTTTTTCTTCTCTTTCTCTCTTCTTTCTTCTTCTTTCTTCTTCTTCTTCTTCTTCTTCGTTCTTCTTCTTCTTTCTTCTTCTTTCTTCCTTCGTCTTCTTTCTTCTTTTCTTCTTCTTTCTTTCTTCTTCTTCTTTCTTCTTCTTCTTTCTTCTTCTTCTTCCTCTTCTTCTTCTCCCTAGCGTCAGTCCCGCGCAGTCGTAGGGGTCCGCTGTCTTGGTCAGTCGTCACCACTTTAATCTGTCCAGGGCGTCCTCTGCTGTGGCCATGACTTCACTTAGATCCTTCTTGATTACGTCTCTCCACCTCTTCTTCGGGGCTCCTCGCGGTTGCTTGCCTTGCACTTTGAAGCCCATCGCTTTCTTGATCGGATGATCCCCTGGCCTCCTTAGCACGTGCCCATACCATCGTAGGCGCTGCTCTCGCATCTTTAGCTAGACAGGACCAGTCTGCATGACCGCCCTTACAACCTCGTTTCTGACTTTGTCCAGCCGTGTCTAGCCGCAGGCCCACCTCAGCATCCTCATCCCAGCAGAGTGAAGCTGCATTCCGTGGTTCTTGTTCAGGGGCCATGACTCGCTGCCGTATAGCATCGCAGGCCTGACTACTGTTCGGTACACCTTCCCTATGAGCGTTCTGGAGCATCTTCGATCACAGAGAATTCCAGTGGACTCCCTCCATTTCATCCATGAAGCGTTGACTCGAGCTTTCACCGCCTGATCCACACCACCGTCGGCTGCCAGATCGCTCCCGAGGTAGCGGACGTCCCCCGCTCTTTCGATGGTCTCACCATGGCCGTCCACGATCGGCTCTGCACCCTCTTTGGAGCTCAGGGACTTGGTCTTCTCAACATTCAGCCGTAGCCCACCTTCTGCCAGAACGTTCTGTCATTTCTGCATGTTGGCTTGAAGTTCCTCTCTACTATTCGCTATCAGGGCTATGTCGTCAGCGTAGAGGATGGTCTTTAGTGGTCCTTCCATGAGGTCCTTCACCATGGTATCGAGCGTTAGGAGAAACAGGAAGGGGCTCAGAGCTGACCCTTGATTCACCCCAACCGTGATGTTTATCTCCTTTGTTAGGCTGTGAGGTGTGCGTATGGCTGCGTTGGCTCCCTCGTACATGTCCTTCACCAACGAGATCAGGTGTTCTGGCACTTTCCGTTCCCTGAGCGCCCTCCATAGCACTGCTCGCGGTAGACGGTCGAACGCCCTCCAGGTCGAGGAAGGCTAGGTAGCAAGGTCGGCGTTTTTCTCTACACCTTTCCTTCACTTGCCTGGCGATGAAGATGGCATTAGTTGTGGATCTTCCAGGCATGAATCCGAACTGCTCCTGGGAGACCAGGACCAGCTCCCGTAGTTTCGAGTTGACTAGGCCCTCGTACAACCTCATGGCATGCGTAGTCAACTCGATCCTGCGGTAGATAGAGCAGTCCATTGCGTCGCCCTTTTGCTTGAAGATAGGGACGATGGTACTTGTCCTCCATGCATCCGGCATCTTTCCTTCCACTGTTACCTTGTTCAGGAGGCTGGTGAGCCACCTTATGCCGTACTTTCCGGGCCCCTTACATGCCTAGATTGGCACCCCATCTGGGCCAACCGCCTTTCCAACCATCATGCTCCCAAGTGCACACCTAACCTCATTCTCAGTCCAGAGTGCGATGGGACCAGCTGTGGCCTCTGCCCATGAGTCGTTCTTGTGGGGGAACTCCTCGTTCAGAAGCCTTGTGAAGTACTCTTCTCACCTCCTCTCGACTTCGGCTGGCTTCCTTAGGATGACACCATCGCTGCCTTTTACACTCTTCACCACCCTTATGTCTTGAGTGGGACGATGCCGGGCCTTAGCCAGCCTGAAGACGAATTGCTCTGTGTTTCTGTTCTCCAACTTCTCGTACAAGGCGTCCATCTCCGTGTTCTTCGCCCTGGCGACAGCAGCCTTGGCGAGTCTCTTTCAACTCTTGTAGGTAGCGAGGTCTTTGGGGCTCCGGGTCTTCTGCCTGCGCTTGTATGCTTCCTTCTTCTGCTTCACGACTCGCTGGACCTCCTCGTTCCAGTACCACGCTGCCTTGTCTTCTCTGAATCCACCTCGCGTCTCGCCCAGGACCTCCTTGGCACAACGCAGGATGGTATCAGCCGCGCTGCCCCAAGTCCGCTGTACTGGCCCGTTATTATCTGGGAGACCGACTTCCATTATCTTTCGCCTGAGGTCATTCTCCGATTGGTGCAGCTTCCACCACCGGATTCTCCCCTCGGTTCTTACCCTTGTCTTCTTGGGAGGTCTATTACAATGTTTGCCAAGAGGGGCCTGTGCTGGGGAGCCAGATCTTCGCCGGGAAAAGCTTTGATATCCTTCACAGTTTTGAGGGAGGATCTTCTTATCAGCACATGGTCAATTTCCGTTTGTCTCCCTCCACTGCGGTAGGTTACCTTTTGAGACTTCCTTTTCGCGAAGAACGTGCTGGAGACTGTCAGGTCGTGGGCTGTATCCAGGTCCAGAGCCCTCTCTTCCTCAGCGTTCCTCGTTCTTATCCCTCTACCTCCGTGCACCCTTTCCATGCCACTTCTGTCACTGCCGACGTGACCATTCAGGTCACTTGCTATGATTAGGTAATCCCCTTGCGGAATCGATCTTATGGCCTCGTCCAGGCTTAGATACAACTCGTCCTTCTCGGTATCGGGGCAACCGGCTTGCGGTGCGTATGGTCCAGTACACCTCCTTCGTGTCTATCCTTACAGCCATGATCCGATCGCTGATCCTGTTCACAGCGGAGACATAGTCCTTGAGCGACTCCGCTACCGCTATGGCCACGCCGTTCCGCTTGGTTTCTTCTCCATTGTAGTAGAGCTTGACACCTTCCTCATCTCCCTGATCTTAGCACCTTTCCATCGCGTTCCCTGAAGGCATAGGACTTCGATATTCCTGCGCGTCATCAGATCAGCAACCTCTTGGGACTTCCCAGTTAGCGGTGCTACGTTCAGAGTCCCAAATCGAACTAGCTTCTTTGGCCGAGGCCGTCACTCCTCGGTAGCCTTCTCATACTGACCCAGAACTCGGGCGGGGGTTCCGTGCTAATGTCCTAGCTTTATCACTGATTCCTTTTTCTACTTTAGACATGTTTGTTACGATGGGGTTCTTCATCAGCCGACCTGTCAACCTGGGCCTGACGCTGGTACTGAAACATTTTTGCAATTTTTTCTGCAAAGCATGGTTGAGAGCCTCGACAGGGATCGAACTAGCGGTTACTTATGCACAGCAAAAGCCGTGTTCAGGTAAGCGACTAACTAAACCAAAGCTAGCTCGTATCCGTTTTGCTGGCACTTGTTATGGTTATTACTTTTTTTCTCACGTCATCTCATATGGCGTATATAATAAATAAAAAAAAGCTAAGGCAAATGAACAAAGAATCAGCTAGGCCACTGTAGCTGGAGGGTCATTTCTTTACAAGTTTTTAGAAACTGAATCACTCACTCCACACCACGCAGATCAGATCACTGTACTTTCGAGGATTGATGAAAGTCGACGGAATCGAAGAACAGAATCCAAAACGCCAAAACCTGCCGAGTACACTTCCAATAGCATGATAAGTCCTCCTATCGGGTCTCATCCAGAAAGGGATCGGTGCACCGACGCTAATGTCATTTTAGCAGGAGGAGTTCCCTGAAGCTACGAGCTGTCGGCGTCTTCATTCTTACACTACATCTACCACCACCACATGTTTTCTTGTGTGCAGCTTTTCTGTACAATATGGCGAGAAGAGCCTATGTGAGTCGGACGAGAATTTTCGAAGGACTGAGTCTGGAGAGGGAGGAACTCCGGGGAAAAATGAAAACTTCTCACAAACCTTCTAGTCATTTCCTCCTCCTCTAACCATAAGACTCAGCCTCCCACGTCTCATAGTAGAGGTTTTCGTGGTTTTAAACGCGTTGGGTGATCTAAACCGCGGGCTGCGTCGCTGGATGAGGGCCCCACTATGTAAGATGAATGCAGAATGACTCCAACATGCGTTGCGCACAACCCGCCAAACGCATTGAACGACTCAACGTGTGGCGCCCATAAATCAAGCAAGAACAACGCGCCCCACACCGGAGCCGCAACGCAACCGTCGAACGAACGCAGACGTCCACATTGGCATTTTAGTTCATGTGACTGGGGTGGGGGTGGGTGAATCAATTCTCTCGTGCAAAGAGAGGTTTTGCATATCGTGGAAGTGATTGACATGTCTCGAGCTCATTCTCTTCCACCAGGCTTGGGCGAAAATTCCCATCCAATTTTGCTCCGGGGGTTCTGTAACAATTGCTTCTTTTGGATGAGTAGCGCTTAGAATTCCACCTTACAATTCATTTTGGGATCTCATGATGAATGCCGCTGCCGATGACAAGAACGATTTCTCAGTATGGTTCCTTAGGTTCCATCGTAATCCACGTCGGCGCTGGGGCGCGCAGTCAAATTAGAGCAGGGGAGGCGCCCCTTAAACTGCGCGTCTGTCGCGTTGATCTCGGGATTGCGGTGTTGAAATCGCCATTCCAACTTAGTGTTAGATTCTGAAAGATCATGCTGCACATTCCTTGTCACCAAATAAAAAAATACATGAAAATTTTTTCGGAGTTGGAGGCAGCCGCAAAGTTCTGCTCGAACCGACCATGCGCTTTTGTTTTCACGGCGGAGGGCCTTCTTACTGTTGACATTCGAAGCTATATTATGGGGCCCACATGCCCTGGATCGGATTTTGGTTGAGAAAAAAAGAAAAAACAATGCAACTATTAGGTTGGTGCATAATGTCGTAGCGCGTGTGTTCAGCACAAAAGTTTCACCAATGCGTTGCAGCATAAACTAGTCAGCGTTTTTCTCTCCGTCACTATTATGAGTTTGATTTCCTTTCTACAAGAAATTTCTAGATCTAGAATCAAAAAATGTGGCCTCACTTTGGAAGTTCTCATGATTATCAATTTGAACGACATTAACTCATAAATTAAAATACTAATGTTACTATTTCACTATTACTGCTCCAAAACCATAAAATTTTATTTCTCGACTTTGCTTATTGATAATTCGATGGACCGATTACGAATGTGATATTCATTTCTGACACCGGCGTCATCCTGTCGACCAATGATCGACGGCAGTTTTCACCAAATTAGGTGCAATGCATATAGAGCTTGTGGTGTGTCCTGATTTCGAATATGACATTTATTTCCGGCGTTGGCGCCATTTAGTGCCTACTTTCTGCTTGTTTGCGCCCCTCACTTTTGATCGCGACAAGGACTAAAGAAGAAAACCATAAAACGAAATATTGAAACGGTTCGTTTTCCTCCTTCCTCGGACGAATCCTATTATTTCTTCAATCCCGGAGCCTTTGAGGAGAGTAGGCTCAGACGTGAACAACATGCTGACCCTGTGATCTCACATACTTAATCTCTTGCCATACCATGTTACCTAACGCAGTGTCCCCCTTCCCAACAAGTTTACCCTACGAGCGAAGTTTACCCTTACGAGGAAAGGTAAACTTGTTGGGAAGGGGGACACTGCGTTAGGTAACATGGTATGGCAAGAGATTAAGTATGTGAGATCACAGGGTCAGCATGTTGTTCACGTCTGAGCCTACTCTCCTCAAAGGCTCCGGGATTGAAGAAATAATAGGATTCGTCCGAGGAAGGAGGAAAACGAACCGTTTCAATATTTCGTTTTATGGTTTTCTTCTTTCCTAATTAGTCCTTGTCGCAATCAAAAGTGAGGGGCGCAAACAAGCAGAAAGTAGGCACTAAATGGCGCCAACGCCGGAAATAAATGTCATATTCGTAATCAGGACACACCACAAGCTCTATATGCATTGCACCTAATTTGGTGAAAACAGCCGTCGATCGTTCAGAGCGTGCCAAGCTTTTTTAGAATGGTTTTTTGCATGATATAGGGACAAATGCAAGACCCACAGGTATGCGGCTCATTTTTTCTAAATGGCTCTCTGAATACTAAAAAGGAGCAAAGAAAAATGATTTTGGGAACTGTCATTTTTACTGTCATTTTTTTACTGTTACTATTGTGAAACCATCCACAACGTTGACTGACGCCATATTAGAGGGTTACCGCTATCCGTACATTGAAAACAACGCAAAATGGTGTCTTTGTCCACAAGATTATAAGCTCAGGAGGTTAGGGTTGAATACCGTATATCTAATGCTGCGCGTCAAGTAGCGTGTCTAGTTGGTGCGGCCGCACACTTCACAACCTAACACACGGCAAACACATACAATCACTCGGTTCGTCCTCATTTCCTTGATCTGACTTCGATTTGAGGTTTCGGTTAGAATTGGAGGATTCGTCCCGATGGAATTCCGAAGTTTTTCCGAAATTTTGTAAATGTTTGACTTATCACAGTGAAAATGTGTTTAGATTTCTACTACAGTTCCAACACTGGTGCCAAGTTGATTTTAAACTTTACGTACAATACTTTATCAATAGTTTCAGCACACCAAGTATACAATAGCGGTCAAAATTGTTCGCCGAAACGATTTTTCGTGCTTCTTTTTTGCTAAAAAAATCAATGTTGTCCTCGACAATTTTTTCTTTTGAATATCCTGATTCTTTGAGTCTTGAAGATATAGAAACACTAGACAACATAGTATATCAGTCTTTGGAGGACGGAGAAAAAGTAATGCACCGAAAATCGTTTTGGCGAACACTTTTGACCGCTACTGTATATACTTCACACTCAGAAACTAAATAAAACATCGCCTATTCAAATTCTAAGTCATTACAAGTTCCGGTTCTAGCAAACTAATACAATAACGAAGTCTCAAAATTTTACTTTTCGTTGAAGTTTTGCCCAGGTAAATCGATGTCTTGATTTCGGAAATGACATTTATTTTTGGCGCTGACGCCACTTTGTCATAACGGCTGCTTTCACCAAATTAGCTATGAATTCGTATGCAAGGGTTATTTGGTGCCCTGATTACTTGTGTAACATTCATTTTGGTACCAACGCCACTTCTGGTCTATTTTTTGCTGCCTCACTGTGCCCTCTCATATTAGGTCGTGGTCAGGATTATCTTATGGAGCTGCAAAGTGCATAGTTTGTCCATCCCGGAATCCTCTTCCCCTTAAACAGTCATAGGTAGTAAACCTGAGAGAGCTCAGGGAAGCATAAAGTAAGCGCCAAATGGCGCTAGCATCAGCAGTGATGTCATTTTCGTGATGGCGGCGAACTACTATCTCTACGGGTAGTAACATTTTGAGACTTTGGGGTTGTAATAGTTATTGTTCTGAAGTTTCGATACACCATGACCTCATGCAGCATCCATGAAAGAGTCATGGAAGATCTGAAAACTACGCTGACAGCAATTCTTCAGTTATCATTTTGGTATAGGCAAACCAAGATCACTATGAATCTCATACAATCCACATGCATGCACTGAACTGAAGCAGTATGAGAAGGCAATAAAGTAGAGGAAGAAGGACCTCTCATATCTCAGAAGAAACCTTGAAAAGAAATAGATTAAGGAAGTGGGAACGAACCCAGTGTCAAAGTGTTTGCTGTTTGTTAGGTTGTGAAGTGTGCGGCCGCACCAACTAGACACGCTAACGCTGACGCGCAGCCTTAAATATACGGTATTCAACCCTAGCCTCCTGAGCTTATAATCTTGTCGTTTGTCCAAGCTATGTGCTTAAGAAAGTGTGATGATTTAATAAGGAGTTTCGGTGCTAAGGTGTCGAAGACCTGGGTGGAGCTACTTGGTTTGAGAATGAGGACGGTAGCGTAATTAGCGGATTACTGTACCGCACGGCAGGTCACTTCGCACGTCCTCAAAGTTGCCTGCGGGATGACCCCATTTAATTGATTGCGCTTAATACTTACATTTGTGAACAACTCCAAAACAAGCAAAACAAAGCGAGGGGAATGATTTTTGAGTGAACTACTGTTTCTGCGCACCTGTTTGTAGCGGAATACCTCTGTATTTTGGTGTCATGGGCCCAACATCCATTTCAATGGCCATGTGAGAAGGAATGACAGGGTGGTCCAAAAATATGAGGACCAAGACATTGTTTCGTTAGAAACGCATAGCAGCTTGATGGAGCAAACAAACTACAGGGAATTGTTTGTAACTATTATCTCAGAGTAATTTCAGAATAGAATTGAGATCTGCCACCTACAGCGTTTACACGAACCTTCAGACGAAGGGGGTGGCGTGTGCGGTGGCACGCAACTGAGGCGTGTCAAAATGTTTCCAGGCTTTCTGCTCTGCTTTCTTCAGGAGATCAACGTTTCGTGGGGCGTTTGTTTATCCATGTCTCCAGGGTGTAAAATACAGAAATCTAGAGCTCTTGGGCGGAGAGTTCCATTGTAACAATTCTTCGAAAGCAACGAAGTCAAAAAATCGCCTTTCAGAGAGTTCTTGCTCTATTCCTGGGTGCTCGGTCCAGTAAAACGTCCCAAGTATGGTACTCATGTGGCTTTCTATCCACTGCAGGTGTGTAGTCTTTAGAGTGCCTGGCTGGGTTTTCACATCGACTTTTTCATTTTTGAAGTACGAAAGTCGACAAGGGGAGAGCGAGTTTCTGCATCTGATAATTGTCCTGGTGGTGACTGCAACTTTCGAGTCTCCGAATTTTCCATCTGTGGTGGTTCCAAACTTACTGAATAGTTTAACTGTTTCCCACATGAGCTTTCCTGATGCGTTAGACTAACGCTAGATGTAGCGTGCCAGAGCGCTTAGTGAGTTCAATTCGAGGAATGATATAAGGAGATGTTGCTATTGCACTAGTTTTGAGAACTGCATGAAGTTTAGTTTCGAAAGGAAGAATACACTGTACCCTCTCACATGGTGCACAGAAAAGGAAATGAAAAAGGAGTGACTCGGGAAAAAGTGGATGTAACCGCGCGCGCACGCGGTTCTCATAATTTTGGACCACTCTGTAAAGTCGTCGTAAGGCACACCTTGGTGCGTCTACAGTTGCACGAGCAGTTACATACACTTCAGCTACAGCAATCCACCTCAGGATTCCTTCACCTGAACATTTATAGCAGGCTAGCGCGATGGGCTCTGGTTAGCAGGGTGCGGGGTGGGGTTGTTGGTTCGGCTCCGCACGGCGTGCACTTTTTGCATTTTTGGCTGGCACCTCAGTATGAGTGCCAAGTGGTACTCTCTCTATGTTAGACTCCATGTTCATGAATAGGGTCACGAATAACCTCACTAGGGTAAGTTTTCTACGACAACTGTGGGAAGCATGTCGTGGCGCCAAGATGGCGCATAATTGCTCTGGCGTCAAAAAAGTATACCATCTTCGTGATCAGGGCGCTGATCTTGCCCTAACAACGAAGTTTTGGAGGGAATCGAGGTCTTAACCATACTTCGAAAAATTGGACTGGCCGCAGGGACAACCCGACGTGTGTCCTCGAACGGCTTGGAGGCGAGCTCGGAGCGGAAAATTAGGGGTATCCTCTAGTGGTAAACGAGGACGACGTTTCGTCTCTATAAGACACGTGTCACACTTCCTTGCATCTTTGACGGCGACTTGCTACCGACAGAAGGCCTACCCAGGGGAAGGATCGACACTTCAACATTCCACTATTGCACGGGAGAAAACATAGCGACCCAGTCTTCGTGCGTGGCCCCTCGGCCATCACCGGCATGGCTGTCTGCCACTGCTCATTTTAGCTGAAGATTTCTTTCTACATTCCGATTCTAGATGACGAGGAGATCGCTTTCATATCATCTACCATCAGGCCTGATAGCTATTGACGAACCCATGGTCCAGCTCCTCGAAACTGGGTCAAAATCCTGCTTTTCCTAAAACTTCGGTTATAAGGGTTATTCAGTGCCTTAATTACGAATATGCCATTCGTTTTTGGCGCGGACATAGTCTGATGCCGTAATAACGCTATTTTGCGCTACATTGGTGCCCTTTTGGGATCACAAATTCCACGACCAGTTTTTTGAACAAAAGCTACTTGTGAGAGTTGCCGGTGGTTCTTATTATGCAAATGACGTCCATCCTTGGAGCTGACGCCATTTTGCGCAAATTCTGGGTCGCCAACTCGAAATGCAAAAATTTGTCATCGCAAGGAATCGAACCACGAACCCCTTTATCACCATTTTTTTGGTTTTCAGGAGGTCGCTTAGGAAAAACGAACCATGGTTCCCACAAGTGCCTCTATGCCATGCAAGTAACCATTCTAAAAAAAGCTTGGCAACACTGAACGACTTTCCTGGTTAGGCACTGTACCTATGTGAAAGCTCAGGAAAGCAGACAGTGCCAATTCCAAAGAACGTCGAATTCGTAATCAGGACTCCAATTAAACCCTGTACACAAGTTTACACCGAATTTGATGAAAACAGCCATCGTTACAAAGTGGCGCCACCAGACGCCGGCGTCAGAAATAAATATCATACTTGTAATCAGGGCATCGAATTACCACTAAAGTCCCGACGAAGATAAAGTTCCGTGATCTGGGGCAGTAACAGTGGAACAGTGCCTACTAATTGACTAGAAAACCCAACTTGATCAATTAAATTACACATTTAATAATGACCTGTTCGGAAATCAATACGAAACCACTGCACCCCATTCGGGAAAAGCGATGTGAAGGATTGAAATTGACGAGAAATGTGCAGCGCGTTCTGTCAGGATTTTAGACGAAGTTAAAATGACGATTTCAGTACCGCAATCCCGACATCAGCGCGACAGACGCGCAGTTCGAAGGAGGCCTACTCTTTGTTCTATTTTAACTGCGCGCCCCAGTGCAAATGTGGATTACGACAGAGTCCAGGAAACCATACTGAGCAATCGTTTTTATCTGCCGATGAGCCTTATCTAAATGTAATAACCTCGACTCAAGTGAACCTCGGCATACTGGTCATCTTCCTAGCGCTTATGAGGTGAGTTTGATGGCATCGAGGATCTAATGGGGTATGTGGTATCTCTTTGATCGGAATTCAATTTTCACCTTTTAAATTACCGAATAAGGCGATCTCATCGAACGTTAGCCAATAAAGTGTTAGTAGCAAACTCGTGTGCGGTTTGAAAGAAAAGCTCAATGATAACGGGTTGGGAACGCCGATTTCTTGGATGATAGGCGCGAAATGTCTGTACGTAGGGACTGGTACCCACTGCTACGACGTGACGAGATACTATGGAAGTGAGTCACACATTCCAACTTTTCGCACACCTCAAGTGACGGCCCTTACCCCTACCCCGTGAAATGGGGGCGACACTCCCCTTGGCTGCGAATTCCCTTAATTCTCGTGAGAATATAGCAATGGGCAGAAGTCCTACCTACGTACATTTTGCGCCTATCGTATTCAAAAAATCTGCGGACCCAACCCACTTGCATTGAGCCCAAAAAATAGTACCTAACCTCTATTAGAAAAAAAAGAGAAGAGCGTTGGATGGAGACCACACCACAGTGACTACGGCCTCCACAAAGTGTATATGTTCTGCCAATGAAATGATTGGCCTGCTACAGTTGTATTCTATCAGATTTCATTAAGTACAGCTATCATTTAATCATTACCACCAAATTAATTGAATAAATTTGCCACTGAAAGAGAAAGTTAGAAGTTCAAAAACATTGAAATTAAAATAATGAAGTGGAGAGAACAGAAAAGTAACCTTGACTTCCCATATCAGCACTGAACTCGCTCACAATGAGGAGCGAGCCGGGTAAATTGATCTAGGGCTGCGGCCTGAATCCCTCGAGGCGGTACTCTGTCCTAAGAGATCGTTAAATCGGGTCAGCGATAGTGATCTAGTCGTTTCACATGCCTTCAACAGTGTTATTTCCATGACGCTCCACCTGTACATTGTACCTTTGTTAATGACATTCAAACGCCATCCATCACTGATTCCCCCCATGTATGGAACGGAATTTTCCGTCCTATGATGAAGTTTCTGAAGTGTATCTCTCGTGCTGAGGAAGTTGCCCTACTGATTTCATGTCATCGAAAGTGCTGAGTGGATCGGGCGCTTGATATGGTAGAGTTATTTCGAAGGATGTTTAGGTTCCGAAGAAGACGGCTACGCAGATCACCGCTTGGAAGAAAAGATAAGACAGGAATACAATGAATTATGACCAAAGCCTTTGCGCCATAAGTACACTTAGTTGATGTCATCGCTATGAACTTTTACTATTCTCAAGGGCACAGGCACGACTTTTCGCACCTCCTCTCACGTTGGCTTACGTTCAAAGGTAAGTCAGTAGGCAACGAGATTGCGACCCACGTGGAAGATGATAAGATTTGCATGACGCTGGGAACGGGTGCGTCCGTGTGTTTGATGTTTGATTGATGGACTGGTATGGTTATGTCTCACACTGTGACTGCATCTGCTCTAACCGTCTCTCAACACTACCACGTGAGTTCGATGTGCAAACAGACACTGTCTTGGACACGAAGTAGAGAAAAGATGAGAGCTCGTGGAAGACACGGAGTGGAGCGACGGAGATGGATGCTGTTAGAGCGCGGAACTGAAGGAGACCGCGCTAGTTCGCGATCAGGGAGAGATACGAGCAGACGACGAGCAAGGACTGCGGCGGCGAAATCGCACATCGACCGCGTCTTTTACTGCTAACGCTAATGCGATTCAAGCCACTCGTGAGACGCTGAAATGAATGGCTAATGGGGACGAGGTGATCGTTCGTGTTTAGTACGGGAACTGTTCTGTAACTCAAAAAAATCACTCAAAATGTCCTTCGCCGCATTTCGACGTCACAGAACTAAGGGTGTACGATGATGTACAGTAGATGGCCCCTTGTATGGCGCGATCGGCTGCAAACTTTAGGTTGGAACGATTGAAATGTCGCTTCCGTTTATGCCTTTGTTTCTCAGCTTAGACACAATCCCTCAGGATAGGACACCATTCATTCGAGAGGGCGATTCAGCGCGCAAATTACGAAATCTTAGGCGCCACTTAGCGGACGTTCTTAGAGCCAAAACTTTTGCTTAAAGATGACTAATCAGAAATCATCGTCGGAGCATATCTATTCCAGCAAAGAAAAACGGAAAATGAATCTCACCTGTGTGCAAAACATTGAGCAGTAGCGCTTAGTCTTTGATGCACTTTCAGCTGTGGTTCTAGCTCTTCCAAGACTGAGATAAAGGACCTGGCGACGAAGCTCGTGGATTTTGACCTCTAGCTTCAGATGACGGGGAAATAAAGAAAGCCCACAAAATTGAATCTCCGAAAAACCACATAGAAATTGCATGAAGATTCAGTTGTGTCAACAGAAAAATTTAAAAGTTCCTATGTGCGACTGTTAAGGCCTTTCAGGATAGACAATGGGTATGGCCTATTCTGAGCGACGCGAGAAAGCAGTACTAGTTGCCAATGCTGGACCTTCGCTCCATAACTTCAAGAGGAAAAAGGTTCTTGTCTTCGTGTTGACCGCATTTTACAAATAGATGTTTTTCAATTACAACACGAGAACACGTGGTTGGCGGCTGATTGACAGCTGAGGGTGACTTTGAAACCAGACATCCACGGAAACAAAGTCATGTTTTATATGGTGATATAGTATAGCAACGGTGAACCACGAAATGCTGATTGTGAGTTATACAGTTACAGCTGAACTCTGCGTATAACACGTGGGCCGCCACGTGGGCCGAGCTCCGCGTCGAATCTACCAACAAGAAATAGTGGAGTTGGGCTGGGACGTTCTGCCTCTCGCGCCATATAGCCCATGTCTGGAGCCTTCCGACTATCCCTGACCCAGGTCGGCGCAACACTCCTTAGCAACAAACCAATTCGATAACCGCGACGACATCAAAATTTGAGTGCCCAACTTCTTCCTAGCAAAATCCACGACAGATATTCATCGCTGCTTCCAAACACGAAAAAATGAGATGCATTCAAAGATATTCGTGTACTCCAAAGGGTTACCAAACAAGGATGAATGAAATAAACTGAACCAGTGGCCGGAATATTGGCAATATTACCTGACGAAAACCTGTGAGAAGTCAGAAAAAAATTATCGCTTCAATTGAAATACTGATATCCTTCAATTGCAACACAATTTTTACACCCCTCTTTCTAAGGTGATTACTTCCTTCATATTCGAGCTTCTACGCCGAAATGATTTGATTTGGAAAACTCAAATAATTCTCTCTCCAATCACGTGTAAAGATTCTTTGAAAGTTAATTTAATAAAAATTTAGTACGTTGTTACTTTTTTCTGTGCAAATGCGACTTTTTACCCTACAAACGATCATAACTTTGTTCAAATCATTCATTTGAGAAGCTGAACATGGTATGACAAACCACAGGATCCAAGCTTTCTAACTAGCACCCAAGCGTTCCTTAAATATCAGCAGTTCGAAAATTAGTAATGCTGTTACTTTTTTGGATGGTTTGCGTTACTATTTTTCTGGAACAGCGACTTTTTTTACCTTCAAACGATCATAACTTCCTTAAAATCATTCATTTGGGAAGCTGAACACGGTATGACAAACTGCAGAATTCATGTTTTCTTACGAGTACCAAAACGTTCCTGAAAAGTCAGCAGTTAAAAAATTAGTCCCGTTGTTACCTATTCTTGAGGGGTATTCTTCAAGCCGTTTTCCCGAAAACGCGGGTTTCTTAGGTTTCACTGCCCGTAACTTCTTGGAAGACCAATGTCATATTTAACTTAGGATGTGCTAAAAAGCTTCTAGCATGCGCTTGCACCACAATCCTTGCCTTGGTGCGCGCCACGCCTCGGGCGCCCTTCTAATTCGCTCCTTCATTTGAGAGCTCATTTAGAGGGAATCGTGATTCATATCATCTTACGTAAACGTAACGTGCAGGCTATTATCAGATATTACCAGGAATCCCACTGCCGGCCACCGAGAGTACGACCCCCCCCCCTCCAAGCTCAACTAAGTACGACCCGCCCCCTTGTTACTCGTAACAACTTAGGGTTGACCCTGCTCCGCACCTAACCTGTTTGTCTCACCTCGAATCGTAATGTGCTGTTCTACCCACGGTCAAGCGTGCGTTGAGGAATCCTCGACATGTCACAGGGGGGGGGGTCGTATTGGCCCGCAGGGGAGAGGTCGGGCCCGATTGACACAGTGGGATCATCGTCGGAGGACAAACATTAAGGATCGAATCGATACCAGGACAGAGTATTTCCAATAACAATTGATTCCGTCCACACAAAATCTTCGTGATTTAGAGGTGTCCGCTTAGCAATTCTTAGTGACTATAGTGTTTCATCAAGAAACGCAGCCTTCAGCGTCAAATCCACAAGCATGTAACCTTTAAAGTTGAGACCCGCTGAACAATTTTACACTTTTTGCAGAGAGAAAAGCACGAGGATTTTAAAGCTGCTCCTACTTCAGTATGTAGTCGCCCCTGCAGGGAGCTATAGTCGTAGGGATAGTGCTAATGTAGCGAAAAAGCACCTTTCGGCAGTACTCGGGCGAAAATCCTCAACGTGGCCATTTTTTAAATAGTGGACGTATTTAGCAGTTTTAGTTGCCTCTAGAAAGAGCAAATCTTCTAGTTTATGGCGACGTATTAACTTTCCAGATTGCATGAGTTTGAACGGAGTTATGGCTTGGGAAGCGTAAAAACTCGCACTCATCACAAATTTTCCTCGTTAATTTTGCGAAAATCCTCAACGTGCCCATTTTTTGAGTACTGGACGTATGAAGCTGCTTTAGCCACCATTTGATAGAGAAAATCTTCTAGTTTTGTATGACGTATCAACTTTTTGAATTTGACGGAAATGAAGCAGCAAGTTATTGCTCCGGAAAGTGTATAAATTCGTGCTCGTCTCGAATTTTCCTCGTTATTTGATCTAAATTTGTATTTCTTATAACTTTTTGTAATTTCTATACTGATTAGAAAAAGCTCTTCACAAAACTCCCAAATCAGCTTTCAGATTGAAAATTCGTTAACTTTGAAGAAAGTTATACAGCTGGCGAAGGCTTTCAAAGAGTTCCTTTGAGCGACAAGGAGGGACGTGTAAATTGAGAACTGTAATCTGTGTAGTACTAGAATTTAGTGAGTCTTGTGGAGGAAGTAAACAAAGAAGAGGTGTTGTCATAGTACCCATTCCTAGTGACTAGTCTGACGTTTTTTTGCTCCGTTTCTCGTTTGCTCGTCTGACAGGACTCGTCATTAATGTTCATTCTTTGACTTTTTCACTTTTATACTTTTTAAACGAATTTTTTTTGTGGACGATGAGGTAGAAGGGCTTTTTTTTTTAGCAGTTTTGGTGGAGCTGTTTCATGGACTTCGGCCTCCGGCAGAGAAAGGGGGGGTCGTATTTCCGAATTTTCCTCGACTCCTCGCTTGACCCTGGTTCTACCTAATCTTGGCTGCAAAGAATTGTGAAAGGTCGGTTTTAAAAGTAACTCTAACGGCTAAAATAACTGACTAGCAAAAAAGGTACGAACTCTGCTAACGCTGCTATTTTGTTGCGACTGTGGTGGAACCTTCCCGGTTAGCGTAGCAGATTTTATAAGAGTTACCGTGGTCGCTGTTACTACCAGCTTCCAAAGAGCCATCGTCGTAAAGGAAAACGTCGCTGTTCGCTTGTTTAGGCCTTTGCCGTCCGATGGGCACGGACTGGCAAATCGATAGGACAAGCGGTCACTCGCCGTAAGGCTTCCGGTCGGTCAAGACCCCATTGTGCCGCTTTTACTCTTCCTCATGCTTCGTTAAGCCTTTATGCGTTCCATTAGCCGGACAGGTTCATCTCTTTCTTCCTCGTTAGTGAATGGCACACATAAGTAGCCAAGCGCATTCCTTTATAGGTGGTTCTATCGCTTGACTGAAAATTGTTAGCATTTTCAAGTTTTTATAATCCTACTTTTGTTCCTAATTATTTCCTCAGTCACTTGGGTATTACAATGTGTAGTCCACCTCCTTTCTATTTCTTCTCCTACTTCAGTTTTCCATGTCTATTTTTTAATTTTATTGATTCATTTTAATTTTAATTAAATAATTGATCTTTTCTATTTTTAATTTAATTTAATTCATTTTATTGATTTTTCATGATGAGAAATTCGAAAACGGAACCAAGGATTTGTCCAAAACAACTACTTGTGCCTGAGCGGCGTTTCTCAGTCCATTTCCCAACAATAGAATTGAATCATTGTTAGATCGTGAAATGAGACATACGCTGGCTATAGTCAGTCAATCTCCATGATATGGCCCCAGAAATCGAGATAATCTCTTGCACACATTCGCTCATTTATGCATTTTTGGGCTGCAGGAAATGTCACACAAGGTTCGTCAGGTTTGTGATATTATTTTTGCACAGCTGTAATGCAAAATGTTAAGTGCAACAACAACTGAGTGGAGCAAAATCAACGGCTGATTTCCAATTTGGCTCCTTTGTTTGGAGAATTATGATCGATTCCCTTGCTTCCTTGCATTTGAAAGTGTCTCTGCCGTTTATCATGAAGGAGTGGAAAACACACGGGGGGGGGGGTGGGGGGAGTGGGGGAGAACTAACTTTGCCCATGGTGCACATCAGCAACACATTTCGTCGCCCAGCGTGCCGCCATTATGAAATGCCTACGTCAAAATATTTCTGAGATGTTTTTTAATAAGCAGAAAAACTCCTCCTTTACTGCTTTCACTACTTTCGCAGATAGAACTCGGACTATTCGAGACCTCTGCAGTGAGCGTTTCGGACAACGTCGTAATGGTCCACGACTGGTTGAGGAGGTAGAGCTCAAACGTTAAACATACATATTTTTGTGGCAGATTCTTCTAATGTCACTCATATGGAAGACTAGTATGTGGTTGTTTAATATGTATATGGGGATGTTCTCTTCAATTCCCGGTGGTAAGCCTCTAGTTTGAGTCTAGCCAAATGTGATTAATTCAGTTTCAAAGGAGGGAGATAATTCTCATATTGTCTTCCCCCTGCATTGTGCTCATGTTACACTGATCTTAGACAGTGGCTTCAGATGTTCACTGAGCTTCTTTGGACTCCCGTTTATATTTGCACTTACAAGCAATGAAATATATTTCTCTGTAAGTATTTCGTCTTAGAATCTCCTAAAGACGAATCATGAACTTCTATCTAGGCTGAAAACGTCGGCTTATATATTTATCGTATCCGTTCCCCTGCTTTCCTGTTCCACACTTCCCTCTTTACGTTTCTACACTTGCATCTTTCCATTTGTTGGTTGCTGCCTTTTTTTTTGAAAGCCGACTGCTCGTTAGGCAAATGCGAGCAGGGTCAACCCTATCGTTGTTACTATTCGAAAAATTTTTACGACCCCCCTCCCCCAAGGTGGATTTGGTACGACCCCCCTTCCGACACCTCGATCACCATATTCCTCTCTATAACACTAACTTCCACTACCACTCAACCCTCGAAACTCCGCCCACTTTTTCCTCCAAAAATGCCGTCGAGCGGGGGGGGGGTATAGTCCCTCTGAAACAGTAAAAATTTTTCCATAATTTCCCACAATCCCCTAAATTTTCCACCAATTTACCCTATTTCTACCTAAATCTCACTGTTTCCTTTTCTAGGGGGGGTATATACACCGACTGAAACGGCAAATTTTTATCTTGCGCGCCCTCTACTCGCACAACCTACTACCCACGGAATCTCGCTTTCTCCTCACTCCCACACGTGATATCGAGCGACTAAAGTGGGTACGACCCCCCCTCCTACAAACTCAACCAGGTACGACCCCCCCCCGTTGTTACTCGTAACAACGTAGGGTTGACCCTGAATGCGAGCCCAGATATGTTACTCGAGCTTAAAGGCAAGCTTGGGGATAAAATAGGTGTGGAATAGCATTCACTGATGAAGCTAGAGGTGGGGAGTGATCTGAAAAGAAGAAGAAAGCAAGAGACACCCTGGCAACGCCCCCAATGAGGTTCCCTATATTTCAGTCGCATTCCACCTTGGGATAGAGAAGACATGTCGGACGAGTTTCACGAGCTTGGCTCCTGTTGCCAATGACATTGATCCACAATGGAACCGGCAACTACGCCCGCGCTTTTCAAGCAGCATCACGTGGCAACCGCCAGCATAAGGCGGGGCTCGCGAACGAAGGATTGAATTGCATGACGGGCGAGCTTCCAGCGCCGTCGCGCACTTTCAAGCCGCAGAAGGGGATCCCTAGGGTGAATACCGGTCGAGGAAATTCTCGACAGGAGGGTCGTTTTTGTCAGAGTGGGTCATGAGGGAGGTCCTACTTGTGGGGGTCAGTAGTGCAAGTGGCATCGTGCTGCAGATAGGAGAGAGATGGTGTGGCGCAGCAGAAAGCAAAGATATGTGAAACATGATAAAAGTTACTCTTCGCAGGTTCATTCGCTCCGTCCCTCTACCCTTGAGGAGGAAGTATTTCAAAGTACCGCAAAGAATGAAAGTGCATCTTAGCAAGGAACAGGGTCACATGTGTACACCCGCTAAAAAGGCTTCTCCTCTATCTACCGTCAGCTCCCTCGCCCTCAATACCTCTTTGAGAATGACTCTGTTGTTAAGGACGCTGGCGCAAAAACGAAAATAGTTGTGGAAAGACCCTGGGCAAATGATGCTGTTCCTCAGACTACAGGAGTTACGAAACGTGTTCAGTACAATACACTTTCTTACAACAGATCATCATCATGTGTAGAACACCTTTCCATAGATTCTACAACTTGACTGGAGGTCGGATGCATGGCCTATACTGAGACGAGACCGTACGATGACGATTCCCTCTTTTCTTGTCGCTTACGTTGAGAGAATTCATTCCAGACACATTTCGAGAGTTGTGAACGGACAACTTGCAATGGTGAAGAAGGGAGGAGCCTTTTAGGTGACCGAGATCCGTCCTCGACAGATCCTCGTCGCGAATATCTCCTCAACTAGAAAATGTAGAAGAAAGCTAAACAGGCTATTAGAAAACGCAAACCATCCTCTTTTCAGAACTGTCGTCCTTTCTTCAAGTTCCCACGAAATTAGAAAGACACTGCCTTGTGAGTGGCAAAAACTCGCATGAGAAAGTATCCTCGACGCTGCCTCGACGAAATTCGAGAGACCCTCTCCCTTCAAGCGTAAAGATTTTAGATCAATTTCAATACTGCCCAGTAGAAGCAAATCCGGCTCTATCTATTAGGTTGTCTCATAAGTAGTGTCGCTTTTTTTCAACCAAAAATTTTTCATTTGAATTCCCATTCTTTTACATCGAAGCCTTCGAAAGAGAATTGTCTGCTCTACAAGGTGTTGTGTTCTTCTTCCATCTATGTTCCAAGGTTTTCAAATTTGAGGCCTGCGAAATGGGAGGTCCCGCCGACAAAAATTCACCAAACCGACAACTAGCTCTAACTTTATTTTCCCTGCGGAGAAATCAATCAATGATGTACCCTCTACTTACTCATGAACTCTTCTGAACATTCCACCTTTAGATTGCCGAAAAAGGTTTGCCCTGTTTCTTTTCGAAATGGCCGACCGATAAGCCTTGGCAATTTTCAAATTGAAATTCTTCCTCTGAAACGCGATTGTTTTATATCAACTGGTGCATCTTATGTGAGCACTTCTTCTGCTCTATTCGCTCTTTTGTTTTGTTTCAATGCTTGCTAGGAATTAGCTCGAATTTTAGGTGTTCAGGAGTAAGGTGCTTTATCCACGAAAGTGACCGCATTTCTTTGAAAAAAATTATCCTTGAGGAGATGAGAAAATCAATCAGGCGTACATTCCTAACTTATTCATGACTTGTTCTTTGAATTCTACTAGTTTTTCAATGTCTCGGCTGTAAAAAAATTTCGACCTCGATCTCAGGTAATGGTTCTTGACCGTCGAGTTCTGGTTGAAAAACCAGGTCTGAAAATGGAATGACACTACTTGTAGGGAAATCTAATAATGTACTATTTAGGAGAGGTCATGCATAAGTAGAGGGTACACTATTGATTGATTTCTCTCGAGGGAATATAAAGTTAGAGATAGTTGTCGGTTTGGTCAATTTTTGTCGGCTGGACCTCCCATTTCGCAGGCCTAAAACCTGATAACCTTGACACAGAGGTAGAAGTGGAACATCACATATTGTAGAGCAGACAATTCTCTTTCGAATGGTATATGAATCGCTGTAAAAGCATGGGGATATAGATGTAAATTTTTTGGTTGAAAAAAAGCGACACTATTTATGAGCAACCTAATAACTTCACCATATGCTGCTCCAAAAGTTATGAAATGGTGGGATAGAACCTCTTCATCGGGAGTGTAGTTTTCGACGGTCTCGAGCGGGTTTCGGCAAATCTGACCTATCGATTAACCTTGCATTTGAATGCTTTGCTGTACATTGATGGAACTCGCTGATTCACATCAAATCACACTTGGAGAATTCGTATCAAAATCCGTTCTGGAAGGGGGGGGGGGCGGGGGGTCGTGCCGATCTGACCACGTCCTCAACACCATTTTCGCCCTTCAGGTGGTGCGACATCGCGACATCAACGCATGTTCGCCTGCACACAGTGATCGGGAGTGGAACAGGTAAGTTCGCCTAATCCCGACGTGCCTCTGAGTCGAGTTCACAATCGCGCAGTTCGGGAGCCGTTTTACTGCCGTTTGATGGATCCCGCCGCCAATTTGGAGGTGTAGTGACGATTTTAATTGGTTTCTTGTCAGTTCTGGGACTTCTAATCGCTTCTTCAACTCAGGCAGCCGAACATATGCCCTTGTGGGTACTCCGGTTCTCGAACAGCTTTTGCCATTTCTGCTTTCATTATTGACGCATTGTTTTCTGCTTCAGTTGCACTCAAGAGTCTTCGGCCAAACGCTTGTCGGCAGTAACTTTTCTTCGGAATTAATAGATTAAATCTGTGCACATTTTATTATGTTTAGGAGGCAAGCCATCGTCACTAAGTTAGCATATTGGATGGGAGGAGTTAAGAATGAAAAAAAAATTTCACTAGAAATTTCGAGTATGACCAAATTCTAAGTAAATTTTAAGTTATTCTAGAAAGTTTACAGCTCAACAAATCATTCGACACATGATAAAACATCATGCAGATCCATGCATATGTTAATATTGTAGTAATAGCCTTCCGTATGCTGAAAGCTCAGCGGGTCTCATTGTGCAACCAGTATATGAATGGAACAACTCCTCAATTTTTCTAATTTGATTTTCTCTCGTACATAAGAAACGAAACGAAGTCACCTTAACAAGGGGAGGGGGGACGGTCATTCAGAGGGAGCCCCGCTCAGTGTTTTGCAAGTCATAGGAACTCATGCGTGAAAAAGAAAAAGGTCCATTTTAGCGGAACGCGAGAAATTTTTTGCATTTTAGCTGGAGCTTCCAAATTTTTTTTGAAAAGAGCACCGATGCTACATATAAGTAGGTATTACACTGATTATTAGAATCGTCAGTAACTATTATTTTAACTAGAAAATTAACTAAAATTGACTAGAAAACTAGAAAAAGGATATTCCTCAGAGTAGATTTTAGAAAAAATGAGATTTCAAGTCATTTCCGAAAAATGGCCCTCGACAGACAGGTCAGTCAGTAGCCCGTGGGATACTTCAGCTGGCGATTGGAAAATCCTCCTCAAATAATAAAAAATTCCACTACAGGTCGGCAATGGCAGACACCAAAGCTGACGGTGGACATAGGACCCGCGTGAGTTGAAGTCGACGGATTCTTCTCTCTTTCAAGATGTGGTATGTTAAGCCGTCGGCTCTTCTACTGGTAGGGCCTTATCTCCATGGTTTCATCGCTTTCAGAGACCGGGGGCTGGTGGGAGATGATCCTCATGGAACCGAGCTCTGGATTCCGTGAATCGTTAGGGTCTGCTTGGTTTCCGCGCTGCGCTCGTCTTCAAGTCGCTCGCAGGCGTGCATCTGGCCTGTGGCTCATGGTCACCTCCTTTTCCAAAGTTATTTCAGGATCTCGATTGTCGTTAAAATTCTATATAGGTAAATCAGTGTGCTGGTCACGGACATAGCGGCCTTTTTTGGCTTCGGCGCCAGTTTGGCGCTGCAAATTTATTCTGCCAGTTTCTGACAGACCCATTTGCAGAGGCTGCTGATGGTCCTGATTGAGAATATAGCGCAGTAAGATGCCGACGACGCTTATGAAACCTCCTCACTTTTCTAGCACTACCACTGTCAGTACTTCTTAGGAAATTTCAGTTTGTCTTCGACTTTCGAAATGCAGATGACCTTCTGTCCTTACCTTCAACACATATTACAATTTGAACGGTTTGATACCGAAAAAAAGTCACGACGAAAAAAAAACATTTGGCCGAAGACTTTGGAGCGCTATTGTATGTCTGGAATTTTTATTCAACTTAATCATGGCAGTAGAGTTCCAACAGATTGCGAGGTATCTCTGAGAATTATCCAAAACTTGGGAGGTGTGGGTTATCAACCCCTGCAAGGTCAGGGTTACCAGGTCCTGGGACCATTTTCCTCTCTGACAGCTTCATTTAGCGTGCGCTAATACCTAAGTGTATGTATTTTCATTTGAAACACATCAGCTATCCGCTGAGGCATTCCGCTGTGTATCTTCTCTTCGTGCTTCGCTTCTTATAACTACTATTTAGCTTTTCTACCTACTTCTAACTCTTTCTATCTGATTCAAGTTGCGAATCACAAAAACAATAACCCGAACTCCACAAACCCACTTTCCGATCAAATGAGATTCCATACCCAAGAAGTAATTTGCCTACGCTTACATGCTCATTTGGGCCTGAAATTGTTGTAGTCTGCTCGAGGCAAGACCTTAGCACTTCTAGGTATCTTGAAATGCATGGCACAATTCGAGGGAATCCTCATCAACTCCACACACTTGTAGCTTTATTTTTTCTATTCCACTATTAAAAGTCTCCATAATGGAGGGTTACTTAAATGCTTAGCATGTTATACCTCTTCGAACGTCACCTTACTACACTGACCCTTCTGGTGAGCCCTTCCTCAAAAGCCTGAGAAAGACTTGATGCAGCAGGGAGCCTAACCGTGGCCTCAATTTTTCATTATAGTTATCCTTTTTTACTTAAAAAGGGCACGTTTTTCATCCTGAGCTTTCCTGCTGCAACTGCACTTGCAAAGCTGTGGCAGAGATGGCCTTTTCTCGTTTGATGTAGTCTAGCATGAGTGTAGCAGAACAAGCGGCTCTTAACCTTCTATTACAGCTGGTTTCCATTACAAATATTCCCAACGAAAAGTTAGCTTCATCTCTAACCACGTGACGGCCAACGCGCGTTTTGGGTTTTTGCGCCGCGTGGGACCACGGCGATTTTGCAGGCGCCGCCGCCTCACATCAAATCCGTGAATTTTGAGCTTCAAATACCCCAAACTTGGATGCAACAAAATGTTTAGAATGATATTCGATGTGTCAAACCTATCAGAAGGGGCAACTGTAAAAAATCGATCGAATTGACGTTTTCTGGCGATGGAAGGCAAGTTTCAGTTGTTTTTGCTGCAGTGAACCTCGAAATTATTTTTGACGCGGTTGCTCCACTAAAAACATATGTCTTGCTATATGTATGGGTCTAAACTTACTTCTACTGCTCTTTTTTATGACCAAGATTATCACAATATAAAAGAAACTAGGAATGAACAATTGGAAAATTCGTAGGGTTTAGAAAACCTTCGCTAAAAAGGAGCATATCCAACCATTCAATGAACCATGCCGTGTCTAGTCATATTATGGTGTAGTCTATGAAATAGATGCAAAAAAAACTAGGAAAGAAGAAGAGCATGCGCGAATAAAATAAATATTTCGTGTGTGCAGCGCATGCGCTGCACACGGTCCCACACGGTGCTCAAGGTGTGATGCGCATGCGCTGCACAATGTCGTCAACATGTTAACGGCATTTTCGTCCTCCACGGAAGTCTAACTCTCTTATCAACATCCGCCTAGGCTCGTTGTTCAACTAACAATGGACTAAGAATAGTTTGAGATTACTTAATGCTGAGTTGGGGCGGTTCAGGTATAGGCGCGAAGTACACTAGGAGCTCAAGAAAATATGTGGGAGGTTGAGGGGGTCTGTAAGTTGATTAGCGAACTAAGCGTGAATTCAAGAAATCGTCCCCGGGACATTCTGCGTTCTTCCCGGACGTGTCTTCCATCGCAAGTAATCTAGTGATCACGCATTTTTATCATTTTTTGATGGTCGCCCCGTGTTGCGCTATTCTCGTCGCCGCGCCACCGGGTAATGGACAATCGAACAAGGTCAAAGTAAAAACTACATCAAAGCCACAACCAATTGAAGGAGATCTTGCTGTGGACCCACCACATCCACGTAAAGTAGCATCGAAACCGAAAGAGAAGGATGGAAGGCTCGGTTGGCCTGGGCGACTAGCGACCCAGGATTTGATCCCCGGACCGTTCGCGTGGTGAGCGTGTCACTTGCCACTACACCACTCCCGCTCGATTAGCTAAATAGGCCTAGTAAATTTGATATGTTCCTTTTATCAATTGACGACGAAAGGTGCCTGACGTAGGGTATAATTTTTCCTGTGGTAGCCAACCGCCGCGATTGGCCAATTCAAATTCCTTATGACCTTTCGCTTCCTTCCGCCCTCATTCCCCACCCCTCCAACACCATCAGTCACCACCATAATTGTTTGTATTCATCACCATCACTGCTTTTAAAATGTCTGATTTTCAGGCCATCAGTACACTCCAACTCGCCCGAAATTCCCTCAGAAAGTACCGTCGAACGGAGGAAGGAATGGGGTGGAAGAGGCGGCGGCGGGTCAACCCTACGTTGCTACGAGTACCGACGGGGGTCGTATTTGGATGAGCTTGTAGGAGTTTCGTCAGGGTCAAGCGTGCGTTGAGGAATCCTCGACATGTCACAGAGGGGGGGGGTCGTATTGGCCCGTATTGGTTTTTGGAGAGATCGGGCCCGATTGATACAGTAATATCATCGTTGGAAGACAAACATTAAGGATCGAATCGCTACCAGGCCAGAGTGTTTCCAACTAACAATTGATTCCGTCCACACAAAATCTTCGTGATTTAGAGGTGTCCGCTTAGCAATTCTTAGTGACTTTAGTGTTTCATCACCACACAAATCAAAGAATCCGAAATTCCCACGTTTTCTAGGGATATTTTATCTTTCAAGTAGGTCCTCAAATCCAACGTGACGTGAAGCACACGGCGGCCAGAGTGGGCCCAGTTGGTTACGCGCGCTTCAGCTACGGCTATCTTGATAACGAATCTTAATTCAGAAAGAATCAAGAGGGTTTTGAAAGAGTTCATGTTAAATCACAGAGAGGAGTACACTATTCAACAAGAAACGCAGCCTTCAGCGTCAAATCCACAAGCATGTAACCTTTAAAGTTGAGACCCGCTGAACAATTTTACACTTTTTGCAGAGAGAAAAGCACGAGGATTTTAAAGCTGCTCCTACTTCAGTATGTAATCGCCCCTGCAGGGAGCTATACTCGTAGGGATAGTGCTAATGTAGCGAAAAAGCACCTTTTGGCAGTACTTCGGCGCGAAAATCCTCAACGTGGCCATTTTTTAAATAGTGAACGTATTCAGCAGTTTTAGTAGCTCATAGAAAGAGCAAATCTTCTAGTTTATGATGACGTATTAACTTTCCAGATATGGAAAGCGTAAAAACTCGCACTCATCACGAATTTTCCTCGTTAATTTTGCAAAAATCCTCAACGTGGTCATTTTTTGAGCACTGGACGTATGAAGCTGCTTTAGCAACCGTTTGATAGAGAAAATCTTCTAGTTTTGTATGACGTATCAACTTTTTGAATTTGACGGAAATGAAGCAAGTTATTGCTCCGGAAAGTGTAAAAATTCGTGCTCGTCTCGAATTTTCCTCGTTATTTGATCTAAATTTGTTATTTCTTATAACTTTTTGTAATTTCTATACTGATTAGAAAAAGCTCTTCACAAAACTCCCAAATCAGCTTTCAGATTGAAAATTCGTTAACTTTGAAGAAAGTTATAATCATTTGAATATTTGTTCAAATTTCAATAGTAAATAAGCTGCTCCACGGTAAACGCCAAAGTCCAGTCAACACACAGCTGGCGAAGGCTTTCACAAGGTTTCCTTTGAGCGAAAAGGGGACGTGTAAATTGAGAACTATAATCTGTGTAGTACTAGAATTTAGTAAGCATTGTGGAGGAAGTAAACAAAGAAGAGGTGTTGTCATAGTACGCCATTTCTAGTGACTAGTTTGACGTTTTTTGCTCCGTTTCTCGTTTGCTCGTTTGACAGGACTCGTCATTAATGTTCATTCTTTGACTTTTTCACTTTTATACTTTTTAAACGAATTTTTTTGTGGACGATGGGGTAGCAGGGCTTTTTTTATGAGCAGTTTTGGTGAAGAATTAAACAGCTTTTTCATAGTTCGGCTTTTGAAGAGGGCTGTTTCATGGACTTCGGCCTCCGGCAGAGGGAGGGGGGCCGTATTTCCAAATTTTCCTCGACGCCTCGCTTGACCCTGGGTTTCGTACTCTCTCGGTAGCCGGCGGTGGAACTCTTGGTAATATCCCTTTTGATCATAGGTGGTGGTGCGGAGGGAAAGAGCAAACGCAGCACAGAAACTGAATATGTGAATAGTTATAAATTGCATTATTTAATGCATATGTATATTATGCATCTACGAACCCACGCTTCCTCCTAAATGGGCTTTCAAATGAATCAGCGAACCAGAAGCGCGGCCTAGGTGCGGCGCACACCACAGCAGGGGATGTCAGTAGAAGCCCGTGCATGAAGCTTTTCAACACATCCTATGTTCAGCACAAAATTTCTTTCCCTGGAGGTCACGGCCAGTGGAACCTGAAAAAAAAACCCCGTTTTCAAGAAAATGGGTTGAAGAATGCCCCTCCAAACAAATCGCAGCTGGACTCATTTTTGAACTGCTGGCGTTTCAGGAGCGTTTGGGTACTTTTTAGAAAGCCTGAATCCTGTAGTTTGTCATACTTTGTTCAGCTTTCCAAATCAATAATCTTGGACAAAGTTATGATCGTTTGAAGGTTGAAAAGTCGCGGTTCCAGAAAAATAGTTCCGCAACTCCCCAAAAAAGTCGCAACGGGACTAATTTTTAAACTGCTGATTTTCAGGATTGTTCGGGTACTTTTTAGAAAGCCTGAGACCTGAAGCTTATCACACTGAGTTCAGCTTTCGAAATCGATGATTTTGAACAAAAATAAAAGTAAGAAGTAATTTTTAACAGCTTTATATGTAAATGTAATGGTGGGGAAATGTGCAAAGAAATAGCTTGACTTCCTTTTTGCACGTGTCGCTTAGACGGAAGTTAAGCAGTGAAATACCCTATCTCCGTGCTCATCAGTAAGGAAGACAGTAAAAAGATTGTGAACATACATAAACAGAATACATGTGAATACAAGAGATTTTCCTTGCTCCTTTTTGGTATTCAGAGAGAAAATGAGCTACAGCTCTGTATTCCATGCACGTACTCCTATATCACGCACAAAATCGTTCGAAGAAGCTAGGCATTTCCTGAAAAACTTTTGGTGAGTGAGTTTAGACAGCGGACCCTGCGATTGCGCGTAATTGACGCTAGGAAGAAGGAGTTGGTTTCGCTTCTGCCATCACCTGGAATAGAAGGACTGATGACACTCGAGAAGTGTGAATGATAAAAAATGAATTGCGGAGAAAAATGCGGTGGAAGTACAATTTTGGGGAACAGGCACACGCTTTTTCCAGAACAGTGCACAGTTTTTGTTCGTTTCAAACTGTACTATGTAGATATGCGAGCATGTTCTTGTATGTTATGCAACTACACTTTGGAACCTCTACTGGAAGCACCATGGATAGCGAGTTTCGAGAAACTTGTATAATTACGAGGAGCAGTGCAAGGAGGAATACCGGAAAATATGCCATGCACAGATTGGGTTTGACCGCAGCTCGTATGGATGACTCCTATTATTGTTTATGGCGACTTTTGTCCTTGACGAATACGATTAGCGGTCGATTTCACGAGATTCACACTAGCTCACCCTTCCCCGCCCCTCCTTCAACCAAAAAACGCCAATCCGCCATTATCATCACAACTACCGCCACAACCACTGGGGGGCAAGTGGCTGAAGTGACCTCGTCACCCTCGTTTTTGTTTCACAACATGCCATATAATTGTCGCCATTGTCACACTGTTCGGCCTCGTCACATCTTCACAACACCGAATACGCCTAATTCGTCCAAACAGTTGCTTCACAAAGTTGACCTCCCACGCTTACTGACTGTTTCCAGCGACGTCCTATAAGATTTTAATTATATGCCGACACGAATACATCGGGGATCTGTACTGCGCACATGCGCTTCTGCCAAGGCCGATCCATTCTATTTCCGTCCCTACCTTGTATGCTACTGTTGAAGACCTTCGTAATATACAAAACTGTTACACTTTTCATTGACATGGAAAAGTTCTTTTGCTTGTCATTGACTGAAAAGCACTGCAGTGTGGATGCGTTGGGAGACTGTGGTTTGTTCTTACTAACCATCTAGCAGCGCTTCGTCATGTTTCTCCTAGGCTTCACCAGCAGTCAGGTGAACCCCTTCAAAGCCTTCGAGAACCTGAAGAGAATATCGGTAGTTGCGTTCGGAAGTTTGGCAACTTAAAGGTGGTTCAGTCTCAAGAATCAAGATACATGTATGGCGAACAACTGAAGTGCATATTTAAAGGCAACCTTCGGGATGAAATAGGAGGGGAAGAGCGTCCATTAATGAAGCTAGAAGTGGGAAGTGGCCAAAAAAATGAAGAAAGCAAGGGACTTTCCTACCACGCCAGTAAGGACCCCTATATTCCAGCCGCATATTGGACGCGTTTCACGAGCCTGGCTCCTGTTGCTCCAGTCCCAATGACATCGAACCGCAATGGGACCGGCAACTACGCCCGCGCTTTTCAAGCAGCATCACGTGGCAACCGACAGCGGAAGGCACGGCTTGCGGATGAAGGAGTGGATTGCAGGTTAAGCGAGCTTCCAGCGCCTTTGTCGCACCACTTTCAAGCCGCAAAAGGGGCGCGATAACGCTTGCATGCCTGCCCACTAGGCTGAGGAATGGAAAAGATGAGCGCGTAATCCTGGAGCGTGCCTTCAACCAAGTCAGACCGCCTACTGTTTCAATAATACAGAAAAAATGGAAAGCTCAGTGTGGTGACACGTTTTGGACACATGAAAATGCGGAGATTTTTGTTCTGGCGCACCAAAGTTGGAGCTTTCACCATCAACGGCTTTGATTGTTTTTTTTTTATCTCGAATTTGTTTCTTCACTCTCTTGTTACTCAACCTCGGGCCACCGCTATCCTTTTCGGAATTACTGCAGATTGCATGAAACTCGCCGCTAAACCTACACGGGAAAAAACGCTGGACGAGTTTTTTTGCGCCAACATACTTTGAATTCAAGGCGAACGATGCATTTCGTTGCGGGACAAAGTGCACTGTCCCTCCATTGCCAATCGATCGGGGATTATGATTCCGAATTAAAATGCGGTAGTGATAGTGGGGAGGGCTGCGAGGCCCTAGTTGAAAAGGATGAGAGAGGGACTGCGAAAAGTAATCAAAATCATTACTTAAGCGAATAAAGAACATGACATTGGGTGGTAGATACTCGAAATAATGGGATTTTAACGCTGTCTCAAATCTTCCCAGCAATTTCGCTAACTGGAAACAAACCGCTATGACAAGTTAAAAAGAGAATTTGCTCTGCATGATTTTAAGTTCAGCGTACACGTACGTACGTACGCATAGCTATCTCGCTTCTGTAGACATATAGTTTTCCACTTCAAATCCTGAGAAAATAAGAAAAGTAGACCTAAATTCCATTCTTCCCTTCTGTATAACAAAGGCCAACAATTACTGGAAGGAGCTGACGGGACTTTTACCCAAAGAATTATGTGGATTGCATTTTCGCAATAAATTCCCCCATCTATTTGTTCTAGTGGTTCGGGCCTTGCCTCGCTCAAGCATGTTTACAGAATATATAAAGCACCAAGAACTAGCAATGGATATATTATGCTTTGACCCATCTCTTTTCAGTTGTTCCCATCAGTCTTTTCACTCAATGTGCACTTGTATTGCACCCTTTCCTAGTTTAATTCTAGCTTTAGCTAACTCTACTATCATATCGTACCCGAGTGAACTAGACTACTTTTCATACATCTGTGGACGTTGCCCTTTTGCTTTTTCGCCGTAGTCCTGTTGGCGAGTGAATTAGCACCTTAGCAAATTAGTCTGTTGAGTACTTGAACCAAGCCGCGCTTCCCCACTCCCTTCTTCTTTCCGATAACGCAGAATGCACCCATATACATGTTGAAACTATTCGGGCTTGAGAATCCCTGACTGTTGCAGCATACAAAGTGAGTTAAAATGCGGTATGAAGTTGACTTCCTTGGATGTCTGAACTCCGTCATTCTAGGGCAATGTGCCGTAGGCTTCCTTCGCACTAAGCTGTTGGCTACCCTGTGTACACTGTGCAGACTTAGGCGAGCGGCGTGGGTAAGGCAGTTTCTTCGCCTAATCTCTCGAAAGAAGGGTTTTTGGTTGATGGTAACCTAGTAACCCGCTTTGCTCTGACTCGGTGATCTAAGGGACGAATGTAAGCAACTCAGTTTCAAGTAGTGCTGAACAACAAATGAAAAGTTCGGAATGATCGACGTCTCGGTAAATAAAGGATACTGTGCGTTAAGAGAGCAGAGAAACCGTGGCTTCCGCGCAAAATCTGAACGGTGTCGCTGTGAATGTTTACGGCTCATTTTTTCGAGCACTTCCTTTTGTCAGGATTAGAAAAGCTCTGAAAGATTTGCTTTTGAACAGTAGCTATTCTTTTCCTACCTCTCATTAGTTATTGCTACTGAAGTTCGATACGAAGTCTTATTGAATTGGCCGGAAATCCTCATTCGATTTCGTGCAGGCGTGGTCGCTAGTGATCATGTCAGCCTATCATATGCAACGTAAATTCGACGACTTGCTTTCGAATTAGTTTCCCTTTGGCTGTACCTCCACCTAGTGTTTTAGTGTTTCGCTAAGCCATTCCAGCAGTAGCCTTAAGCTCGACATTTACCCATACAGCATTAGAATTTCTGACTCCTGTATAAGCACAGTACTGAAACGAATTCCCCCGCCGGACCATTCGACTGCACGAGACTAATGCTACGGAGAAGAAGTAGGCTGGAACAAAACGCAATGTACCGTGCGTAAGAAAAAGTAAGTGGACACCCTAAAACCGATTTTCAGTGGTTCATTGAAGTTTTTTCTGCCGTGAAGACTCCATCATATGATTCTGGTCGATAGTAGGTGTCGGGATCGATAACTTGCACAATATTTTCGCAAACTAATTCTTTCTATGAGCACGCTTTATTTATTTATTTATTTATTTATTACTATGCACTCGTAGGTGCGCTACAATAATTAGTCAGAAACCAAATCGTTATAAATCGGAAACATCGATTCGATGGAACCTTTTTCAAACAAAAGTTGCAGACACCCCTACATAGATCAAGTTTTCACCCCAATCAATTTCATTTTTCCTTTCGTCACTTTTTCTCACATCGTGCCTATTCACGCATGCAGTAGCGGTAAGAAGTTTGGAAACTTTTTTGTTTTTGATCTAGCGCGGCCAGCACATAAGGAAATTGCCTCAAATTTAGATATTACCTACAAAATCAAGTCCAAAATACGACGGTAGGAATAATTTCCAAAAATCTATAATCATAGTTGAAAAATTAGATTTTTTTTTTGAAAGAACGGCGCGCCAAAAGTTTGGAAACGTTTGTTCTCCTCATCATTATGATTTCTGCTCTCCAATGTTTACTTGTTTCTGTTAATTTTAGTTCAACCATTGAGTAACGTGTAAATTCAAAATGAATTCATATGCAAGGGAAGCAGTTCATACCTCCGTTCTGAACTATTGTTTATAACTTCAACGGGGTTGTACATGCAGCATTAACTGGCTTTGGGCGCTATGTAGCTTGAAAACCCACTAAGTGTCCTCCAGCGCCCAGCTTGCATTACATCAATTTGATGAACTCCCACACTGAGCGCTTGCGTGGCTGCCCCACCTTTGAAAGTGTGAGACGTTAGGTTGAACTGCTGCAAGTGGGCCTTGCCGAAAAGATGCATAAGCCTAGCCTGAAGAGTGGAATCAGATAGGGGTAGCCCCATAGGTGCGGACTGAAATAGGAACGTAGCTTACCCACAGAGATGAGATACTTATCCCAAAGCTGTGCTTCTTAGCGAAGCGGAACGGTATGATGGCTCCCTTTGAGAATTGGTCTTTCTTAGACTTATTTACTTTTACATGTAATACACCATTGCCTATGTGCTTGACGACGAACGCAAGTGTTGAGCCTCGTTGATTCTAAGCAACGCTTCAAGGTGAATAAATGCTAGGGCAGCTATTTGCGTAACCTTGGGGTCATTACTTGTTATGCCCAAATTTATCAGCTGTGACATGTACATGGGCTGAATTTTAGCGCGATATTGCCCGGGTGGTAAGAATCGCTTGACTGCTTGGAAAAGAGAGTTTTGAATCTCCTTATCTACTCCCAGAAGTAGACCGCAGAAATAGTTCAGCGCCGCTGTGACTGTGGGCATAGATCTGTGCCTTCCTTCTGC
The DNA here is from genome assembly GCA_036418205.1 of Ostertagia ostertagi. NCBI lineage: Eukaryota > Metazoa > Nematoda > Chromadorea > Rhabditida > Trichostrongylidae > Ostertagia > Ostertagia ostertagi. The sequence goes on along the minus strand of MU868338.1, from coordinate 388,325 downwards.
CAAACATCAGCCAGGTATAGACTCCTAGCTTGTGGAGTGGGAATTCTACTCATATGTGTGCTGCTCCCCACGCTTGGAATTTTTGCATCCCGACGTGTACACTCTGATAAATGATGGTGTCCTGTTCAAAATGACAGCATTTATTATGGTATCACTGATGTGGAGCATCTCCAACTCAGGGTCAGCCGCCACGCTTGAACATTTTCGGGTTTTTGCGACCCCCTAGCTCTCGAGGGGGTCCAGTTGCGACCCCTGTTTCTATTAATAAGAGTTCTAGACATGAATCCGTTGCGCCAGAATACGTCTGCGCCGCCGCTGCCGCAGAAAGCGTCTGCGTTGCGGCGTCAGCCTTGGAGCGCGGCAGGTATCACCCGGGCGCTGGAAGAACGGGACGCGGCGAAGAAAACAATTTTAGGAGGGAATTCCTTTCTTGTGACGTACTTTTTTGACTTGTTGAGGTAGGTTTTGGCTGTGCCTGAGGTGCGCTTTCGGAAAACTACAAGGATCGCTAACTCTCCGGAAAGTTCATTTTGTTAGAAGTGGAGCCCAAAATTCTAAAAAGGCGCACCTCCAACTTTGAAGGCCCATAATATCTTCCGTATGCTACCTTTTGCAAAGCTGTAAAAAGTTTCAGAAACATCAAATATTTTTCTATCAAACAGTATAAAAAGTTTAGTGATTGACCCCTCTTTAAAAAATTGTCCCGTTCGAACATTTTCCGTGCAAAAGCAAGTTTTTGGGCTTTCAGCAACCATAACTCACTTCATTTTCAAATCTGTGATTCACTTTTTCATGGGAAGAAAATACAGGATTTTCTCTTTCTAGCAAGCACCAAGCCGTTTCTCAAAGTTCATTTTTCGAGAAAATCACACGTTCGAACATTTTGGGGGGTTTTGCCGAACACTTTTTTTGAAATCGAGAGTTTCTGGGCTTTAAGCGGGCATAACACTTCATTTTCACTCCTGAGATGCACTTTTTCTACGAGGTGTAAGTACTCGTTTTGCTCTTTCTAAACAGGAAAGTACTCGATTTGCTCTTTCTAAAAAGCACTAAGGCGTTCCTTAAAGTTCATTTTTTGAGAAAATCACACGTTTGAACATTTTTTCCCATGGGTTTTTGAGCAGCACATGCGAGTTTTTGAGCTTCCAGCAATGATAACTTCCTTCAAAGAGTTTGTCGGAGAGGGATAAAGACATTTGTGAAGACTAAGAGATTTCCGCTTCCTCCCATATTTACAGTACATTGGAAGAAGCATCTCCAAAAGAAATAGATCTCCAAAGAACTTGTTTTCAGCCCTGAGAAGTCAAACCTTCTATAGGGATGCATCCGACTGTTCTTTACTCTTGAAAAAACACTGTAATTTGCCGAAAACTGTCTCTCTGTGCATAATAAATCGAATCTAACGCGGTCTGCACAAGCAAGTCTTGCCCTCGGATACGCCACGCATGCGCCTGTTACTGGCAGTCCTCGAAATTGCGACCTCCTTCCTACCAAAATGCGACCCCTCCATTCGAATACTTCGAACGGACGGTTGACCCTGCCCCAACTGTTCCGCCTTTTCCCCCAGCGTTGCTGCTTCTTTGAATCTCGGTGCTCCAAAATATGAAATACGTGGGTGGGTGGGCGAGCAAACCGCTCACGGCTTGCGCACTAGCCTGGATGACTCTCCATCCAGGCTATCCAGGGATCACACGTCTTTGCACCAGAGATCACGCTCTTGCAACATCGCATGATCTCATGTTGTTATGGTACAACGTTTGATCCCTGATAACATGAACTGTACCAATTTCACAATAGTTCAGAATATCACTTTTTTATGGTGATCCTTTTTTAAACCTGCAATCCGCAATACGAAATAGAAATTGTTTCTTAGTAGTTCATCTCTATGAAAGCAATATTATCGAATGTTTTTAGTGTTTTTGAGCCGAGTAAGCATAAGACGAATGATCGTTCACAAAAAAGTATTCTCACAAGAAAATTGGACCTCCTCAAATACTTCGAAGGGTGGCTGGCACGCCCCGTTTCCCGGATATGCCCAACTGAAAGACGATTGTCCTCGGTTTAAACCTAATGGTATGAAAGTCCAAGCACAGACCAACATCGGCTACGACCTAGTGAATTTCACGGATGATATCCCAACAAGAAGCCATTGTTGGGCCGGATTGCCCAACTGGCTTCCGCACGCTAAAGGCTAACACGGCTAATAAGACTTAGAGCGAAAGGTGAAACTTTGTGCTCAGCGACGAGCAGGATTTCTATCTTCCTAAAAATGATGCTATGGACCCTGTGAAGTGTTCTGTCCTATGGAAACATTGTTTAGAGTATAAGATTCCAACACTTAGAAATAGTGGAAGTATTGTCATGGATGGAGTGTTTCCGACCACTCGGCGATTCGTTCTATGAATCCAGCAAAATGTGGGTTTTGTCAAGTACAAGGACAGTCCATAGAATACAACGCTTCTCTTCGATAGTCAGAACTGGCCGAGAAAGATGGGTTTTCTATCATAGAAATAACCCAATGCAGGCCTACCTCCTCACTGCCGCCTTCCTAAACCCAGAAAAAGAAGCCGTTATGAAGCGATCAAGCCGAGATCTAAAGCCCAGTTGAGTTCTACATCCCACGAAAGAACTGGGATGTCGCTCAACCCATTCCACTTAGGAATCCCACCAAACAATGCGATTTAGTTAACAGTGTGCAGGGTTCGACTCAGTCCTGAAATTATTTTATAGTTAACTCCGTGTCAATACGAACGACGCTGGAATAGAAATTCACAGCTACTCATCGAATAGCTAATTTATCATGTTGACTCGAGAGCCACTTTGCCGAATTTGCTTTGGATTGAGAAGTTTCCAAACGATTGACGCGCCATTTCTTATGAAAATTCGTATTTTTCAAAAACGAATCTCGTTTCCAGAAAATTATGTTGCTCATCGTAATTTACACTTGATTCTGTATGAACTTTTTGGGAATTTGAATTTGGGACAATCCATTGTCTATTGGCTACAGTAGATCAAAAATAAAAAGTTTTCAAACTTTTGAACACTGGAAAGAAGAACAAGTACAGATTGGGGTTCGTCACCTTTATGGACCCTATAAACGGGAAGTCACACGTCAACTCGGTCGTGCGCTTTCGCGTGTTGGAAACAGGGTCGACTCTACGTTGCTACAAATAGCAACGGGGAGTCGTATTTAATTTAGCTTGGAGGGGGGTCGTACTCTTTCGGTGGCTGGCAGTGGGATTCTTGGTAATGTCGGATAGTAGCCAGCACGTTACGTTTTCGTAAGATGATTGATGCTATAGCATCTATAAACCAGTCTTCCTTCTAATTGAGCTTTCAAATGAATCAGCGAACCAGAAGGGTGCCCGAGGCGTGGCACACACCAAGGCAAGGGATGTAGTGCAAGCGCATGCTCGAAGCTTTCTAGCACATCGTGAATTAAACATGAATTTGGTCTTCCAAAAAGTTACGGGCAGCGAAACCTAAGAAAACCCGCGTTTTCAAGAAAATGGGTTGAAGAACACCCCTCAAGAAAAGTCACAACGGGACTAATTTTTAAACTGCTGACTTTGTAGGAATGTTTTGGTGCTCGCTAAAAACGTTTGAATCCTGTGGGGTCATACCGTGTTCAGCTTCCCAAATGAATGATTTTGAACGAAGTTATGATCGTTAAAAGGTTGAAAAGTCGCATTTGCACAGAAAAAAGTTCAAACGTGCTAAATTTTTGTTAAATTAACTTTGGAAGAAAACTTAGACATCTCTGGAGAGAGAATAATTTGAGTTTTTCAATTGAAATCACTCGGCGCAAAAGCTTGAATATGAAGGAAGTTATAGCCCTAGAAAGATTAAGGTAAAAATTGTGTTGCAGATTTATTTTGCTTAATAACTTATTCATTTCTAATTGTTTGAGAACAAATGAGCTTTACTTAGAAATGCTGGGCCCCGGCGATCCAAAATCTGTCTCCATCCTCCGAAGTGCCTGAAATTTAACGAAGAAAAATTCGTCTACATTTCAGTATACCCGTTCGTCACCTGTTTCCGATCAGCAAACGCGCTCCATCGCCAGAGCGCGATTCAACATATTCAAAACGCTACCTCTAGTTTTCATATTATTGTCCTTAATATAATATAACACCTATCGGTTTTTTGGGTCTCGAAGGGGGGTCGTACCAAATTGCCCATGAAGAGGGGATCGTGAAAAAATTTCTAAAAACTACCAACGATAGGGTTGACCCTGGTTGGAAGGTAACGGAATCAATGCGCCAACCTCTTGACACTGATTGAGGGTCGCCGTCATTCTTTATCCGTTCAGGGCCAGCGAGAGAACAACCTGCATTGCCTCGAAATTGTCATCACCTGCCATTCATGTTCGCCCTGAAGTGACCTTTCCGGTCATAAAAACGACTAATTCGAATTTCAATGGTGTAGCATACGACACGTGAGAAAATGAAGAAAGCTTCGTGTATGGATGCGTAGCAGAAGTTGGCACGATGGGTTCTCACTCAAAACAGGACTCCGGGGAACGTTAAGCCCGGGCAGAGAATGCTTTTGTGCGCATAAGACTAGAATAAAAATTTTGTGGAAATTTTCTGTTCGCGTGGATTTTGCGCTGTTGGATCATCTGCGTTGTGATCCCCAGAGACGTAATAATTGAAGAGATGTTTTAGGAGAGGTTCATTAATGGCTTCAGGTGGTATCAGAAGCAATGGGAAATTGGAGCTCGGCCGCTAGTATGTCAGGTAAAAATTGGGATTATAATGAGGCGTTCGATGCCTGACTGCAGCCTTTTGCGAGAAGTCAGCTCCGCCAAGCAACGCTCTTGCAGCAATATCAATTGGACGTTCATAACACACACTATATTTGAGAAAGTGCAAAACGCAACTATTTCGGGTAATAGATGGCTAGCGTACTCCTCAGGCCGCATTCTTTTCGAAAACATAGGAGGATAGAGGTTCACTCTCCACGCCATCAAACGCAAGAATAATATTAAAAGTGATCTGCACGTGAACTTGGCTTTGAAGCAAATTGACGAGGCAGGTTGCGGAGCATGTTCCAGATTATGATAAATGAAATGTCCTAACATATCAATGCTTCGGTAGGCCTACCGCTTTTCGATCCTAAGAATATTTCTGTTTTTTTTTTCGTGGAATTGGCCACATACTTTTGTTACGAGGGAAAATTTCCATTGATTGAAAAGACTGAAGCTGCATAAAATTGGTGATAAATGAGCAATACTGAGGTTTTCGCATATGAAAAATTGAATGGTGGCGAACTCATGGTGCTGACGTGAAAGCTGTCTCATAGTAGAAAAATTTTTACGTGTCCACATACTTTGACACATTTATTATTGTTGTAGTATAATATATTAACCGTTTGACTAGTGTTGCTACACATGAGTGCTACATATTTCCGCAGTCAAAGGCACCAAAGCTTTTGGACCTACTGAGGCAGGAGCGCCCGCTTGATGGCGTAGCTAATCACAAATGGAACTTTGCAATTCTTGTTCTGATACTAAGTCGTCACAAGTCAAGGCGAGTTATCCTAGCGGAGTGAAGCATGCCTTACCTTAGGCTGCTGGTCAGTGAACGCAGCTTCCAAAACAGTAGTTTTTAGGTTTCGCGCAGTCTTAGCACCAAATGGTGAGCTCGTTAATGGTGAGTAAGTAGACAATTCATATTTCAGAAAACCATTCGGGCGGATGTGGTGCAGTGAGAAGGGGGGCTGCTACCGCATGGATCAAATTCCTGGTGAAATCCAGCATACGGCAGCAGATATTCGTAGATGAATATTATTGCAAGGAGGGTAGCTCTACGCACACATTGATATCGCAACTTCAAGAAAGTCGTAGTCTGAGGATTAAAATATGCGGAAGAATGCGGGCTGTCGAATAAGATCGGAACTATCAAATGTTCTAACTTGGAACAGCCAATTAACAACAATTTTCGTAAAATTTACGTAACGTAAAATTTCTGGTAAAGCTAACGCTGCACTTATAGCTTGTTTGTTAGTTCTCATGTGAATGCTCGGCTGTTTAGGCACTAGAAACATCTTATTCTTCATCACTGAGAGTGTATGCGGGTATATTTAGATAACCAGAAAAACAATTGGAAGAGAATAATTGGGGTCCATCATGTGGCACGCGTAATGGTCAACCAAGGTGCGTTACTCTACTCCGTGGCACACCTTATCCGTTATGATTTGATCAGTTGCTGGGGTATTCAAGCGATTCTAACGCGAAACTCTGTCATACTACCGCGTAGTCGTTCCAAAATGCCTGTAGCACGGTACAAAGAAGCTGTTTCTCAAACAGACCTGCTAAGTGTTGAAGAGCTGAGGTGCATATCAGTTCGCCTCGCTAGGTCAGGCCTTTGACCTCTGACTGCGCGTAGCAAGCTTTAGCCTAAGCCTAATCTTAGGCTTGAGCTCAAGTCATTTGTAATTATAAGCCTAAGCCCAAACCTAGCCTTGGGGTCAAATCGTCGCGTAGCTCTGGAGACCTGGGGCCGTAAGGTATGCTTCCCCGAATAGTTGAGGAACAAGAATCCCTTATGTTTCTGTTCTGAACGAGACTGTTTCTTCTTTTTCAGTGCATGCTTACTTCAACCTATGCTTCAACCTATGCCTCAACCTTATGTATTAAATATAGACCCTTTATCAGGACCATCCCATTTGGGAAGACAGAAAACTTGAAGGGATTTTTGTCCCCCAATCCTTCGGGGAAGCATACCTTACGACCCCTGACGTAAGTGGGGACCTGAACGTGTCTCAGAACTAGCAAGCACTAATGCCGCCAACTTCTTCACCATCCAAACAAGGAGTTTTTAACCCATTCGTGACAATGGCAGCCACCGGTGGCTGACAAAGATCTCACTTGTGCAATGGTATCCACCGGTGGCTGCCGTGTTTCAAATGAAGTTTGGAAAGTTTTCCTCCCTGAAAAGAATCTTCATACCCTCTTTCATCTATGCCAGCCTTGTGCACGGGGAATCTCTATCCACTCAAATTTTATTGAAGAAAAATCTCCAGACTCTCCTGCTAATGCGCAAACCGGCGCGGTCGCGAATGGGTTAATCATGGACCTTTACATTAGGTGGCCTCCACAACTGTTAGCAATGGTTTATAGGTAATGGCTTTGCAAGAGACTGATCACCGTTACTTGTTCTTGTTCATATTATTCGATCCTTTTCCGTAGATAATAAAGAGGGACGTAAGCAAACCAGCCCTTTTGGCACTGGACCGTATGTGAATGTGATTGAGGAGGGGATGTGTCCCCGACGGGACGGACAACTTCAACGCGGTCCTTAGAACCGCCGCAATTTGGCGCTTACCTTAGAACTAAGCCTTAAAGAGAGGACGGTCCGTCCCTCTATTAGGCTTAGTCAAGGAGAGCAGACCGGTCTCTTCTGGCGAAGCTACTGGACCAGCTGCACCACTTGCGTCAGTACTCTCCTATCGTACCAACCGAGTTGAAGTAAACCGTCGCCCGTTGGGGACGGCCCATCCCATTCAGCATACGGTCCCAGCCGATGTGCCAAAAGGGCTGGTTTGCTTACGTCATAAAGAGGGGCTTATCAATCCATCGGCAGGTGCAATCCTCACGAACCGATTGCTCTGTTGTTATACCCTCTAGCCGTGGGATCTGACTGATTGTTAGATCTCTGAGGATTAGTAAGTGAGCTATTTGAAAAGGATGACAAATGACCATATATCGAAGTCTGCCGCAAAAAAGTCTTGTCAGGCACACAAAGGGCGCATTCCCACATGATTTTACTAGTTATGAGTTTTTGAGCTTTGAGAACCAGGCAAGTCAGAGTTTAACGGAGGGGTAGCATCAAGAGGGACCGTTTTCAGACTTTCTGTTTACGGATTTGCTCATCTAAATGAGATTCATGACTGCTTGTTCACCCGCACAGAGGACTTTTAAGGTATTATACAATGGCGTGCATATAGCTACTAGTGTGCTATTATTTGAGGGAGACTAAGGGGCTTCACTGAATTGCGCAATTATTGGTGTGTTGTATGCGAGAGAATATTTGAATGGGTTGCTATTGTACATGTGATTAGTAAGAGGTCAGGCAGCGTGTGTGCGTAAGGTGCGGCGTGCGTGGCGTGCGTGCGGCGGTGTGTGTGTGGGTTGTGTGTGTGGTTGTGTGTGTGTGGTGTGTGTGTGTGTGTGTGTGTGGTGGTGTTGTGTGGTGTGTGTGTGTGTGTGTGTGTGTGTGTGTGTGTGTGTGTTTGTGTGTGTGTGTGTGTGTGTGTGTGTGTGATGTGTCGTGTGGGGTGTTGTGTGTTGTGTGTTGTGTGTGTGTTGTGTGTGTTTGTTTGGTTGTGGTGTGTGTGTGTGTGGTGTGTGTGTGTGTTTGGTGTGAGTGTGTGTGTGTGTGTGGGTGGTGTGTTGTGTGTGTGTGTTGTGTGTGTGGGTGTGTGGGGTGTGTGTTAGTGTGGTGGTGTGGGGTGGTTGTGTGTATGGGTGTGTGTGGTGGTGGGTGGTGTGTGTGTGAGAGTGTGTGCGTGTGGTCAGGAGAGGGTCCGCGGGTGAATAATGGCTGAGAGAGTCGGGAGTGAGGGCAGGGCTGAGGTCCGTGTCGCCGCTGCCTCACGACCCACAGCCGGACATTGATTAGCACGTAGCTTGTGCTTAGTCGCATTACTCATCCACGCCCTCACCTCAACAGACACTCGCTCAGTTCCTTAGGCTCCTATGCATCACGTTTCCATTACGATCTCAATTCATCTGTCATCGCTACTCACACAGACCAATCCAGCTTAACGCCACATGTGTTTTCTATCGCTTTCTCATTTCTTCGGGCATTTTCAACTTCAACCCTGTGACCGCACTTGCTCTGCTTCACACCTCTCCTCAAAGCAATAATTTTAGTCGCGAATTCAGCAACACTCACAATTTTCATCAATTTGTTGGTGAACATCAAAGGGATCAAAAAACGGCAAAGTGAATTTGATTTAATTTTTAATTTTATGAAAAAATAAAGTTAACAGCCGATAGAATCCTTTCAATGGTCCAGATGATGTACAGGGTGCTTTATTAGCTTCCTCTACCGTTTCCTTCCGTTGACAACATTTCTATGCTTTTTTCAAATTACTGTGTGGAAATTGCGTTGTGATTTAGTTGTTCGACAACACATTTTTGCAGCTGTGATGTTTTTTGTTCAGATGTAATTTCTACTGTTTTTCACAGGGCTGACATTACGTAGTGTGTATTAATTTTCTGCTCATCTCTTCCTTCCAATGTTAGCTAAAAACCCTTTTGAACAACTTCAGCCGAAATGGATTTCACTGGACATCATACATCAACTACCGAGGAATACTATGAAAGTTCCAACTTCATTTCCTTGGGCATACGTATCTCGTCTGAACCCCATTCTTTGTTGCCACTTTCCAGCTGATTCCACTCTTAATTCATAACATTTTCGGCGGCATCTCCCTCCTTTTAAATTTGTTGAGCTTCTGTGAAACTTCTGAGTAGTATGATTTTTTGTTGGGATTCTTTGAAATGAATAGGAAAATAAAATAAACAGAAAAATCGTAGAAATTCATGCAAACGAAAATTGAACAAATGTCTACTGAACCTTTTCTGAACGACTTCATTACCGGTAGTTATTTTTCAGTACTTTAACATTTGTAACATTGTAACATTTTCGTCATCCTTTCAAGCGATTTATTGAACCCTCTACGTCAAAAGATATCGCGTTCTACTCCAGAGGTTCTTGCAATTTTTCTCTTGCAAAAAAAGTCGTTGCACTCACCTTTATCGTCCTTTTGCGTTTCATTTAATTGCAAAACGTTTTTCTCATCTGTGTTCCCTTTCCTTTTTTCTCATGCGCTTCCGAGAAATCGAATAGTTTTTCAGCAATTCGTTGTGTCCTGTGTGCGCCAAAATTGACGTGTGATATTTTCCGGCTCGTCGATTGTCATTTCAGATCAGTGTCGGCGCCTGATGTGACTGGTACTCTGGTGTAGCCTGTCATTTTCCATTTGCAACGATAGTTTCAAATATTCGGATAGTGGAGAAAGCTAGAAAGCACTTCGTGGTGTTGTTCATTTTCACGTTCGCGCTACAGATCACGGTACAGAATGGGTTGCACATTTCGTGCACGACTGAATCAGATCTGCTCCATTTGGTACACCATACTAGTGTTAAGTATTCAAAGCTACCTCCTTTATCTAGGATTTGAGAGGTTTGTAACTTCTATTTTCGAGTCTTTTTTTTTGAATAATTGCATGTAAATATTGGTGTGCAATGGATTATTCGGTAAGTTCTTGTTATTCCCGCTTCAGAATTGCCCTAGATACCGTAATATTCCCAAATGCTCTAGTCTACCTCAAGTGTGAATCACTGGTACTCAGCCGTTACTGTAACTTAGCATCACTTTTCCCTTCTTCATTTCAACTTCACATAATTGATTCAAAATTGCGGCATCTATTCGAGGATGCCCTCTATATAAATGAGAATAATCAATGTTATGAACCTTAATAGATCTTATCTAATTGTTGACTCTACATTACACTTTTTATTTTCTATTTATTTTGGACATAACCATCGCAATGTCGATGGCCATTTTATTGACAGAAAGCCAAGCATTGCCAAATCTTCCATGCTCAGGCATTCTTTCACTTCATTTTTCTCTTCGTTTCTCCATCCACATCACTTTTTCTAATCTTTCTTTCTCATTCTTTGGTTTATTCTTTTTTGGCGGTATGGTGCTTCATCGAAAATGTGAGACTGTTGGTGTTCTACTTTGAAAGTTGACTCTATTGTTATCTATTCATATTTATCAATTCTAATTATTCGATTCAACTCATATTAGATTCCAACAATATTTAAATCTGATCTAGTACTCGAATATAATATATCTAGGAATATGAAAATTTATGAATTAATCTAGTAAGCGCTGTTATAAGCGTTGTCCTTGTTCCGTTGTTAACCTGAAACTTCTGGTTAATTCGCCCTCTAATTGGACGAGTATTCCATTCAACAGTTCACGAGGTTGGTCGTGTTCGTCAGCTAAAGTTTGGGCGTCCTCTTTTCCGAAGCCTAGAAAGGTGTACACCAATTCACGAGATCTGGGGGTTTTGGATCCTATCAGGAATCCATAAACGATTGCAAGAGAGATCTGTGTAAATAGCCCGGGAACTAAAACATTATATAAGGTCAGCCTTCCAGTCGAAATTCTGAAGTGATCATTCTGTTATCCGCTATGCTACCGTTCCTTAAGCTGATTACGCTAATCTGGGAAAGTACGGTACTTTATCTGCCTGTTAATATGTGATGACTTGGCTTTTCTCGAAGGTTCGTAGGGTAGTGAGATATTTGGTCTGAATTGGTCTCCACCTTCTTAAGCTCTGACGAAGGCGGAATCGCCATAATGTTGGACGGCGGAATATTATCAACCTCGTGTGCTGTCATGTCGAATAGTGTCGTACTGTGTATAAACTCGCCAAATTCCCCCTTGAGTCGAACAATGCGTACAACACTGGCACCACAGTTTCACCGCTTCTTCATTATCTTCAAACTGCCAACATGTCGTTTATCTTTGTGACTCCAAGACTTACATAATACCAGTTATTTATTCGACATAGATAAAATCTAGAAGAGTTCTATTCATTTGAACTCTCGAGAATTTACAAGAATGTCTATTTTGCTACGAAAACCATGCCGCCTCATCCACCCAGCAAATACACACCGCTAGTTTTCGATTTAGTTTAGACCAACTCAAAGATAGAAAACTCCTCCAGCTGTAAATCGTTCACCATAAAGAAATGTCATTCTGTGCGGTAGTTTTTGCCCTGAAATGCAATTAAGGCTGGGAAAACAAAACTGTGAGGAAAGAAAAAAGAATTCTTGGGATAAGAAACTATTTGGAAACCCATTACTAGTTTTTTGAATGTTGTTTACATACAAACACCATCGCATTAATCCGATCGTATCCAAGGTGAAAATCGTGTCGAGTACGTGGTCGCGCAGTACGACCCCCCCCCCTCTCGAATTCGAGATCCTGGCACGACCCCCTAATACAGAGCAAATTAATTCAATTGATCAATCAAAAAACCCTGCAAAATAAGTAAAAAAAATCCTGCAAAATAATGTTATGGACGCCTCATCTTCTCATCTGTGCACTGTCTTTCATTGCTGCACACTTTCGTGTATTTACTGAAGTATCGACTCGAGGAAAGAGGCATTAACGTTGTTTGACCTCAAAGTCAGGTTCGCTCAGAAATGCACAGAAATCCTGAAGGCATGGGGTTGCGATTTAATCTTATTTCCCGCTTGAGTATATCAAAACAGCCGAGTGTATTAATCAACGGCCGATCCAACGGCAGCTGCAGCGCGGTTGTCACTGGGGCGGATTTGCTGATATCCCTTAAAAAAAAAAAACCGTTCGAAATCTCCACCTCGATGGAAAAAGAGTTGTGCACTCTCCAGTTCATAACCTTTGCATAGCAGTTTGAGGAAGTGTTAGGTAGAGCTGGATTTCCCCGTTCAAGAAGTATTGTAATTGCTCTGAAAGCCTTCCATGCCAGAAAGATAGGTCTCTCAAATTCTCGTCGAGTTAAACGTCGAGGATGCTGAAATTTTCATGCTAGTTTTTGCCCGTTCAAGAAGCAATATCTCCTCAGTATCGTAAGGTCCTGAAAAAGGGAAGGCCAGTTTTGGACAGGCGTGAAGGTTTGCGTTTCCGTGTGATCTGTTTGCTTCTTCTCGACATTTTTGGTTAAGAGATTACTTGCGTCGAGGATCTATCAAGGATGATGTCTCGAGCCGCTCAAAAAGCCGCTCCCTTCTTCACATTGCACAGTGTAATTGTTGGCAACCTTGAAATGCCGTCTAGAAACGTCCTCCCCAATATTAAGCATAGGAAAAGGACAATCGTCATCATCGATTTTGTCTGAGTACTAGGCCATGCATCTGACTCACTCGAAGTTGCAGAACGATTCGAAGGTGTCATATGGATCAATGGACCGTTGCACAGAAGTCTGCATGGTATATATGACGCATTTCGTTAACTCTTACAACCTAAAAGAACAACTTTAGTTGCCAGAGGCTTTTCCTCACGATGCCGTTTTTGCGACGAGGGTCCTAACAACAGTGTCATTCTCAGCAGAGTATTAAGGGAGAAGGAGCGAAGCGATAGCATAGGAGGTGCTTGCAGCGCGGTGCGCACATGTGGCAGTCTTCTTTCGGGATTGCACTTTCATTCTTTGTACTGCCTGTCAAAATACGCCCTTCTCATGAATGTGGTAGGAATGAGCGACTAATCCTGCCAAGAAATTTTAATTATCGGTTTTTTTTTTCAGATATTTTCATTTTCTGCTGCGCTATACCCTTTTACCTATTGCACCACGATACCACTGCTGTTACTGACCCCCAAGAGAACGACCCCCCTTGACCCAGCCCGACAGGTACGATCCCCTGTTGAGGATTTCCTCGAGCGATAGTCACCCTGATCATATCTTGTCATATCGTGTACACCTGAGATCGGTGATCAGGAGGTCAGAATACATGTGTAGGACTTTGTTGTTGTTGAAAAATGAAATTTTTATTGCTGAATGAATCCGCTGCGGTTTTCTTTGTGAAATCTGTTTATTGCGCTTCAATGAGCGTTGTTTCGCAGCTCATGACTAAACAAAACTTAAGTAAGTGATACACATTTAATTTGAGGATAAATAAGATTAGAATAAGATAATAAGATAAGATTAATTGCTGCTGAGGATTTTATTGAGAGTTGCTGTCTACCTTCCTGTGCAGCGCAGTAGGAAGAACTTGAAAAAAATTGCGGAATGGACGAATATTGATGAATTCTGAGATTCATTTGCTCAAATCTCGACTGCTATCCAAGGTGTGCGTAGTTGCTTGCAGATCATTGAGGATATGTACTTCGTGTTTCTTCAGAAATGAATCTATCGCTGATTGCAATAACGAACAAAAGTCCACTTGGAAAATACTGTGGCTACTCTGAAGAATTCGTTTTAATTAAGCCTTCCTCGATATCGTTGTGAGATACAACTTCAGGCTTATTACGTCTGCAATGGGCACGCGTTAAGACAACACAGCACTAATAAGTAACTTATTCGACCGTGAAACATCCGTTTATGAAAAAAATAACATATTGAAATCATTAGCGTCTCGCCTTTCTCAAATATTCCGACTTATTATGTATGCATTTCAGGCGTGTAAGAGTAGAATATTAGGTCTGAATATGCTAGTATAACTGGGAGGTTTACAACGCTCTCATATCCCCAGGTGTAGCCTTTGGTACTTAGACATGCATCCTGCTAAATCTTCTGAAGTCGTTCTAGTTTAATAAAAGATGTATGCCACATTTTGGAATTCATCATAGACGGAGCAATCCAGTGGTTTCTTTCTTAACCCTTTTGAACCACTTAAAGGAATGCTTTCCAAAAAAACGTGACTACATCTCTCCACTAAATCAATTGCTTGAGAACCATCGTTCACGATAAGAACGAAAATACGCACTTCTACAGCAAATTCTATCGATCTTTTGTCTCTATTTTCCCAAATCAAAACCTTCAACCTGATTCCTTCAGTGCGTCGCCTGATGACCGGCGCATGTCCTGGCCGTCCGAAGGCGCATCTTTCTCACCTTTGACTCCGCGATTTACCTTCGACTGTCTGCAGAGTATGGTTTTCGATAGTTTGTTTCTTTTCGGAAACGGAACCTTCTTGCGCGAAGCTTTCTATGGTGTCTCTTTTGATCACTACCGACATATTCGTGTTGGGAGAAAATGCAGTAATGTTCCGGAAAGGATTCCTTTAGTTACTAGTTATGGCAAATCGACGATTTGCAACGGACTGATCCCGCGCAATTCTCCGGCCAGTGTCAGGCTTTGCAAATCCACGTATCGCGTGGTGCGGGCGATGCACCAGAGTTTGAGCGATGTAACATCGGCTTAGTAGCGCGGAAAGTGGTTAGAATCCGTCACATGTGAACGCAGACCCTCACAACTTCGCGGACCCTAATGCTCTCTTGCTCTGTCATGCTCACGTGAGCTGGGAAAAGTGGAAAAGTCTATGTGGACATGAGAGCGCATCGCTCGCACCCCCCCCCCCCGCCCGATTCGGTGGGTTCACAGAGTTTGGCACCTCCTTTCATTTTTGCGAAAATAGGGGCGATATTCCAGGGCAGTATTTCGTACATAAAAAATCTCATCCATGTTTTGATTTATTCCATCAATTAAAGCTGTGATAATCGAAATCGATTTCTTTTATGTACTTGTTGCGTTTCAGAGTAAGCAAGTGCTACTGACAATGTTAGATTATTTGCTCGAAATTATTGTGTCATTCTGCACATCCCTAAAATCGCTCAACTTAACATACTTCTGCTGTTTCTTAAAGACGAGATTGTATAATGGAATGATACTGGAAGTCTGTTCCTGACAATCAAGTTCTGTTTTCACATGAAACATAATCTCTTGAACTGCATTATGCAGGAATTTAGGGGTGCGTGACTATACAATCGTGGCAGTAAGTAGGTCGCCGCACCAGCCGCCGCAGCCAGCGATATCGCGGCGAATTTGCAAAGAACTCAGCATCCAAGCATTGAGGAATTTAAGATTAGATCATGTTTCCCTTCATGAAACATGGAATAAGAACCACCTAACCTTTAAAATGCAGTTTCGTTTTCGCTCGCCGTTATTACATACTTATCATATCATGCTTATGTTAGAGCCTTCCTCGCCGCTACTCTGTGTCCTGATACGCATTATTCTTTTCGATTGAACCAGATTATCACTCTCTGATAGAAATTCAGGAAACTGATTAATAAAGAAGTCAAATTAAATCCAAAAGGACAACCTTTACACGGTACAAAGTTTCTACTGCGAGGCTTAAATCACTGCAGGGATCTTACAGTTACGCTTGCTGGCTTGCTGATGTCCAGCACTCTGGTGTTANCTAGTCACCTAGCCAACTTAGCCAACTTATGGGCA
>MU868338.1:277311-372259 GCA_036418205.1 Ostertagia ostertagi | reverse complement strand
ATGGATGTATAAGCCAAGGTCCACACAGTAAATACGGCCGCGCAACTCCGCTACGGTGGCGTTTCTCGCGCGTGAGGGCGTGACGTCATTAGCTCGATAGATTGTATACGTGTCGCCCGAATTTAGACAAGGAAATCCGATAATGTCTTCTGATAGTTGTTCAACGGTCGTGTAATATCATTGTGGCGGCGTAGCCAGATTTTTGTATAATTGATTAGATTTTTCATTTTGCATAGTATTATTGCGACTCGTAGAGGTCTTAGAATATTGTCTGAACTATTTAATAGGAGGCCAACGTCTTTCGAAAATATTTGAAAACTAGTAAAAAATCAAGTAAAGGTCGTTTAATGCAGACTTGAATTCATATAAGCATTAGAGGATATTCTTATTTTTAACAAGTTGAATTTAACTCGATGAATTGGCATAGTGCAGGCTTAATCTACTCTATTCGGATATAATTTTGTACACGGAAATGAAAGGCCAACTGTGGCTATTCACACGCGTGCTGACAGTTACATTATGCTCTATCGACTGTATTCCACTATCGTATTCTGTTTTTCGTCGTATTTGGTTTTTTCAATCTGGCCATATTCGCCGGAGTTGAACGGCTCGCGCGACAGGGAGGATCGTGTTTTGAGATGCTCACGTAATCGCAAAGGGAGGAAATAGTGTGAACGACGAGAAATTAACTATTCAATACCATATTTGTTATCCGTATAGCACCTATCTCTACTTCTTTGCTTTTTACTATTCTTCAATTCACTGGGCTTTGTGGCTGACTCGCGATGAATTTGTTGACCCTTGCGCGATGCCTAGCAAGTGTGATAATTTCTCTGCGCTGGAGGTCAGAAAGAAAGGATAGGTATATTGGCAGCAGAATGCTTGTCTCGCGATGCAATATGGACGAACTATGCGTCCCACCCCGCGACGAGCGAGCGAAGGAGATTTAAGAGCATCCTATATTATTGAGCGCCGAGGCTCAACTCTTCACTGGTCGTTTGCTTCTAATGGTACAAGGGCGTTACTTGCTTCGACGAGAAACAGCGATTGCAACCACACGCGCGCGCGCTTACGTAATCCCTCTGAGGCAATATATATAGAATATATATATAATATAAATATGTCGCATATAGTATATATATACTATATATATTATTATACATATTATATATCTGTTCGCATATTAATATATCTATATATATATATATATATATATATTTATATATATTTATAATTATATATAATTTAATATATATTATATAATATATATATATATATATATAATATTATATATATATATATACTATATACTATATATTTGAATCTATATATATATATATCTATATATATATATATATATATAAAGTATATATATATTATGATATATATAATATTATATATATTTATACGGGTGGGCAGAAATTTACGGTACCAGATAAGTCGTTCAGTGGCGAGCAATTCGGCCACCAACACAGTGGACGCATCAAATGTATTCATAGGAGGTCACCAGCCAGAATAAAAATAATTCTTGGACTGGCCGCTGTTTGCGTTTATGCCTGAATGAAGTCATCAGTCAGGAACGCATAGGGCCTGTTGCGTAGGTAGGTGACTTCGAGCTCACCCTAGGATCTTCTTTGATTCGTCGATGCTTTAGTGATACTCGTAGTAGCCCATCGTCTTCAGTAGACTCCATGAAAAATAACCCACTTACTTCAAGACGGGAAAATAAGGTTGCCCCTCGTTCAATGGCATGAATTCGGAAAATTCTTCAAAACCAATGTTGCACAATATTTGCTTTGTGCACAAGCGGTCGACCTTGCTGTTGTGTCTAGTGATTTCCCTCCGGGGTCTCTTCAACCAGGTGCGACATCTCCAATCACATCTGAGAGTCGGGCTCGTTAACAAATGAACATCACGTCCTAACGGCGCCCCTTCATGTGGGCAGGGTGAGTCGGTGAAGGTTTGCCGAAGGATTAGTGAACCTTAATGATCTCAGCCGTGTCAGTATGTGTTCGTTGCGGCTCAGCCAATTGAATGGGAGTGGAAAAGTCATGCTAGCCCCAGTGCAGTCCCTTCGTCGCGGATATTCCGTTTATTTCTTTGAACAACATGTGTCCAGGTCAGATCGCTACTAACCTCACTGTGGTATCTGAAGTACTCCAAAATTCAGTATTCCAAAATTCATCAATGAGTTGGAAACTTAGATTGGATAAAAAAGCTGTTATTCTCCTAAGTCTATCTATTAATAAAGGTGGAAACGCGATTGCAGAATGTTTTGGCATGAGCCACGTATACGATTATCAGGAGCAATAGTGGTATTACATCGGTACTCACGGAATGGAATGGAATGAGCAGGGCGGGAGACTGTCATAGTTTATCATGTCGACTAACAATATCCATGGTAACTCACAGTTTCAAAAGCCCTCTCACCTTCGTTGGACTTGGGAGTCTCCTGGTGGACACCATAACGAAATAGACCCCACCATCTTCAGTCGAAGGTTTTGCCTGACCACGTCGCTGTTGTTCCAAAGTTCTACACGGGATCGGACCGCTGTCTCCTTCGCGCAAGATTTCGCTTCTCGATGTGTGCTGAGGAGCAAAGTTTAGGAAGCGAAGCCTCAGGACAGTCATCAACTACGACCACTTCACTTCTCTAGCCAGCTCGAGGGAAGATTCCGTCATCGAAAACATCGATGAGGGATACCATCGGTTCGTTGAACATCTTCACGATAGCGGAACGAAGGAAGAGACTTTGCTCCGGAAACTCTCGAGCTGATACGCCAACGTGGAGCCGCACGAGCTGCAGGCAATCACCAACTTACGTGCGAGCTTGCGAAGCTGTACAGAGAGGCGATAAAAGAAGATCCTAAGGAACAAAGAGCAGCAGTATTTGCTGAAGAAGCAGAGGCTGGGAGGAGCATCCGCAATGTCCGCCGAAGCTTTTATAGCTACAAGGCCAAGATGACCCGTCTCCGTCGTCCGGATGGATCGCCACTGTATCCCGAAGGGCAGTGGAGAAAGTCATTCACGCTTTTACTCAGATCGCTTCGATAGCCTTGTTCATCTCTACTTATCAACTGCAAGAGGGTGGATACGTCATTCCCTCAGCAGGGTCAAGTCAACCGTCGATGAAAATTTGGAAATATGACCCTCCCTCTCCCCAGAGGCCGAAGTCCATGAAACAACCCTCTTCAAAAGCCAAAATGTGAAAAGATTGTTTAGTTCTGCCGCAAAACTGTTCATAAAAACTCTGCCACCCCGCCGTCCACCAAAAAAAAACCGTCTAAGAAGTACAAAAGTGAAAAAGTTGAAGAATGATCATTATTGATGAGTCCTATCAAAACATATAATATCGTATATGAACTTATCTATATATAGCATAAGCAGCAAAACAGGCTTAAAGGCAAACCCCGGGATTGGCCCGACTAGTAGGAGGGATGCTACTAGGGAAATTACAAGATCTGTAACTACCTAGATCACTCCAGTTTCAACGCGAAAATTGCGCGGTTAGGGCGCTATTCCTTACTGGCCTGCAACAATCGACCCAATCTCCAACGCTCCCCACTCACCGCGAAAGTGGTGAGATCAGCGTACATTGATGTAAAGATCAGCGTGTTCTCTCAATCGACGTGCTCTCTCGCGTATTTTGTCCTTGGTTTAAGCGTTCGCAAAAATTTCTCTTCAAAGGCATCATTTGTAGTTCATTGGACCATTCCCTCCGAGAAAGGAAGTTTCTGAGTCCGGTCAGCAGACTCAGTGCCACTTTTGCGACTCGAAACGTCTTACAACGCTCGCATCCGCTCCGCCAATGAGCTTTTCTCTCCTTCTGGGTACTATCCGAGTCTGTTACTTCGACACAATTGGCTCAGATGTTCTCTTTGAGGCATGCTCCAGGTATTTTCCCGATCATAACCTCCAGATATCATTCACTTTATGTAGAAGATTTTTCAGTCCAAATAGTTTACGTCTAAAGGAAAAATTCTGGTGAAAATCAAAATGGTGACTGGATTAGTTTCGTAAAGCTTCCTGAAAGTAGTTACGGCACAGTTACACTATTACAACCCCAGGAAGAGCAGGATCAAGCGAACCGTCGACGGAAATTAGGAAATACGACCCCCCTTTCACCCTGAGGCCGAAGTCCATGAAACGACCCTCTTCAAAAACCGAACCATGAAAAGATTGCTTGATTCTGCCTCAAAACTGTTTATTAAAAAAGCCCTGCTACTCCGCCTTCCACCAAAAAACCCGTTCAAGAAGTACAAAAGTGAAAAAGTCAAAGAATGATCATTATTGATGAGCCCTATCAAACGAGCAAACGAGAAAAGGTGCGAACAACGACAAACTAGTCACTAAAAAGGCATAGTATGCTCTTTTTACACATCTCTTCTTTATTTGTTTCCTTCGCAAGACTTATCTACATAGAGCAGAACCATGCTCTGTGTAGTACTTTAGTACTACATAGAGCATGGTTCTCAATTTACACGTCATCCTTACAGATGAAAGAAGCCTCGTAAGTAGCCAGCTGGGTGTATCTACTATTGAAATTTGAACACATATTCGAGTGATTTTTTTTAACTTTTTTGGAATACGACTAATTTTCAATCTGAAAGCAGATTTGTGAGTTTTGTAAAGAGCTCTTTCTAATCAGTGTTAAAATTACAAAAATTCATAAGGAAAAACAAATTCAGATTAACTAACGAGGAAATTTTATGATGAGCAGAGTTTTTACATTTTTCGAAGCCATAACTTGCTTCATTTTCATCAAATCTGAAAAGTTAAGGCAGACAAAACTGGAAGATTTTATTTTTCGAATGGTGACTCAACCAGCTTTACACGTCCAGTTTAAAAAATGGCCTCGTTGAGGATTTTTGCGAAATTAACGAGGAAAGTCCGTTATGAGTGCGAGTTTTTACACTTCCTAAAACCATAACTCCATTCAAACTCATCTAATCCGAAAAGTTAATATTTCATCATTATTTAGAAGATTTGCTCTATTCAAAGCTTACTAGAACTGCTAATTACGTCCACTACTTAAAAATTGCGCCCCGTTGAGGAATTTTGCCCGAGTACCGCCGAAAGGTACTTTTCCGCTGCATTGGCACTTGAGCGACCAGAGCTACTTTCGCGGGCGATTTTGTAAAAATGGAAGCAGACTCAGAGTCCACGAGTTTTTTCCTCCCAATAAGTGTAAAAATTTTTGGCGAATCTCAACATTAACAATTGTATGTTCATGAATTTGACGCTGAAGGCTACGTCTCTTGTTGAATAGTGGACTCCTCCCTGTAATTTCACCACGAACCCATTCAGAATCCTCTTGATTTTTCCTCAGTTCTGATTCTTTCTCCAAAGAGCCGTAGTTGACAACTTTGCAACTAATTGGGCCCAATCTGGGATGCGCCGTGTGCTCTTCAGATTCGAGGACTCTTTTGAAAAATAAAATATCTTTGGAAAACGTGCTAATTCTGGATTTTTTTAACTTGTGTCGTGATAAAACTGTGAAGACAGAAAGAATTGCCACGGACGCCGCGGACACCTCTGAATCACGAAGATTTGATGCGGACGGTATAACAAGATTTTATGCGGGCGGTATAACATTGTTATTGGAAATCCTCTAGCCTGGCATGGACTTGATCCTTGATATTTGTCCTCCGACGGTGACGATCCTATTGCATAGATTCGTCCCTATCTCTTCTCCCCAGCGGGCGAATGCGACCCCCCCCCGTGACGTGTCGAGGATTAATGCACGCTTGACCCTGTCCCTCAGTTCTCTCTTCCGAAGTCGACATGCCATCAAGCCGGTGAAGAATCGTACAGCACCGGGTCTGGACAGGACTAAACCGGAATATCTGAAGAATGCACCGCCAATCTTCATCAAAATTCTGGCTCGACTCTTCAGGCGTTGCCTGTCGAAATACAAGGTCCCTACTTCGTGGAAAATCAGCAAGGCTGTGCTGCTGTACAAGAAGGGGGACTTGGATGACATTGGCCATTATCGCCTTATCTGGCTTTCTGTAATCTACAAACAGCCCGAGTCATCCTAAATAGGATATGCAGAATACTGGATGAAGGACAGCCATGCGTATAAGCAGGGTTGCGGAGGGGGTTCAGCACGATTGACCACATCTACACGGTTACGAGACTCATTGAAGTATCGCGACAGTACAAGATGCCGCTTTGTCTTACGTTCATCGACTTGAAGAAAGCCTTCGACTCTGTGGAGGCAGAAGCGGCCATCGAGGCCTTGAGCTACCCAGGGCGTTCCTACTCAGTACATATGGATTCTTCGTAAGCTCCACAGCAACTTTTCGATGAGAATCTAATTATTCTACAAAGAGGTCATCATCGCCTTCAAGAGAGGGGTCGGACATGGCGACACCATCTCGTCCAAACTCTTCAGCGCCGCTGTCGAAAATGCCATGCGTCATCTGGAATGGGAAGATAAAGGAGTGAAGGTCGACCGCCGGCAACTACACCACCTTCGGTTTGCTGATCGTCCTTATAACGCCGAACATCGAGCAAGCAGAGCAATGCTGGCTGATTTCGACTGCGCGTGGTAAGGTCGGTCTACAGCTGAACCTAACGAAGACGATGTTTATGAGAAACGGATTGGTTCCTGATGCTCCATTCACGCTCGACGGAACAAACATCACCGAATGCTCCAGCTACGTGTACTAGGTTGAGAAGTCAATATGATGAACGACCTAGCTCCAGAGCTGAGCAGGAGGAAAATAACGGCATGGGGAGCGTACAAGACATCGAGGGAGTAGTGAAGAAAACGGAGAATATCCGGCTCCGGGCCCACCTCTTCGATTCTGCAGTCTTTCCTGCCCTAACCTACGCCACAGAGACTTGGACTCAGCGCAGGCAGGACGAGATGCGCTCAACGTTATCCAACGCGCTGTCAAGAGGACGATGCTTGGGTTCACCCCACACGCGCAAGTGCAGAGGGAAATCTGGAGTTCCGAACTACGTCAACGGTCGAAGATTAGGGACGCTGCCGTTTTTGCCAAGGAATCGAAGATCAGGTGGGCCGGACACGCCAAGCGATTTGGTGACGACCGTTTGACCAGAGCGGCTACCGATTGGATCCCTCGGGGCGTTAAACGAATACCTGAACGATCACCGGCCCGATGGTTAGAATTTTTCACGAAAGTTCTATACGGAAGGAATGAAGGACTCCATGTCCCCCGAGCGAGCAGAGTTCACTGGACCACTTTAGCGCGCGACAAGGACGAATGGAGACGTTGCTGGCGCCCGCTTTGAGCAATTCGACGAGCAATGGGACGACAGGTGATACAGGTGACAGGTGAATAGTGGTATTCGTTGTGAAGTACAACGTACCCTCCCTTTCAAAAACGAGAAGAGCCTTGGGTGCAGACCATACACCGCAGGCGACGGCCTCCAACTAAATCTGGTTGGTAGTGGCTCATAGTGATAGCTGATTTTTGGTAAATGATAGCTGTAAGTAGCGACAACTAATAGAATAAAACCGCAATCATTTCATTGGCAAAAAACGATTACATTTTGGTGAGGCCGTCTTCACTTGTAGTGTATGGTCTGCATCCGACGCTTTTCTCGTTTTTTGAAAGGGATTATATCTCATACATTGAGCGTGTACTCAAAATCAGTGGTCACCGCAAAATTTAACGCTGATAATGTAGCTATAATAGCTTGTCGTATGCCTAGAAATAATTATGCGGAAATGTCATTACGACACTAAACTTTTAGGGTGCCTTCATGGTATGAAGTCCTGCTGGCAGCACAGCCCACCAATGCCGCAACAGATTCACGTCGTCACGGCTCTGTGTCAATTGATTGCACAACAGCTTATGATCTCACAGCTCTATCGTCATGGATTTGTCAATTCCGGTTAGTCGTGGTGATCTTTGAAAATCTAGCGAGAACTTTTGAAAACTTCGAAGACCAGGGTATGGTGGAAATGAAAAAAATCGGCCATATTGTCGGCCAATACCATTAGGTTGTAAGGAAAGTTCGGACATTGAACTTCGAATGTGCATATCTCGACTCAAACGCAACGTTTGCGATCGCAATGAAAACCTGCTGAGTCTACTCTCCCTTGCGAATATTTCATATGGTTGATCGATCCCTTCACTGGAAGTACTGCAGTTCTAGAGGCAATGAACTCGGCGAGGGTCTTTTCACCATCATGTTAGATTTTGTAGCATTCCCCCTTTAAGGTGCTATCCAGACGGTTGAAAGTGGCGGTGAATAGGGAAGAGGTCTAGGGAGTGGGACGTCTGGGGATAATTCAGTTCTTCAGCTATTTCTTTTATTGCACGGTCGCTTCTACGGTCAACGGCTTAGGTGCATCGCGGAAAAAAGACGGCCCATTCATGGCAGCCCTTGTTGGGCGCAAACGTCAAGATTTTGAGATATTCGGACACTATGCGAAGAGTGTGTCCCACTATACAGTTCCGCCGAGTTCCGCAGTTCGCTCGAAAACTGGCACCTGCTGTAGACCGCATAACAGGCCGAACAACCTCCTCGCGCAGTTTCAGTTTCTTTGCGAAATTTAGTTGACTCTAGTCATTGCGAAATTTTGTTGACTCGTCGTTATCTAACTACCCACCCGTAGTTCGCAGGTTATCGAGAAGAATCCATTCTATAATACATTAACAACTCACAATCCGAGCAAACGCTCCAAGGAACGTTTTTTTTTTCAAGGAAAACGGTCGTTTCCCTTGAAAAAAAATTGAGAAGAAAGGCAGACGCGCACACAGCACCAATAGCGTTCACCTTGCCGAACGAGCCTATAAATGTTGGCTGACAGTTGAGAGGAACTCCGCTTATTCCCTGTTCAATTCACATCCGCTTTTTTAAAAAATTCACTCTGATTCTTTCTCTCTGTCCCTATGGGCAAAAATCATCCGCCGTTTTTATGCTCGTGGCTCTCTGACTTTTTGGTGATTATTTTTGAAAATTATGATGTAGTCCGAAATCGCGCAATCTCTAATTGTGACGTGCAACAATTGTGTCTCACTTCACTCTGGAGCTTACATGCGAGCAAAAAAAAAGGTTGCTCATGCTACATGAGTGCAAGTTAAGCTAGAAACCGAATGATTCTGCACCTACTTGTAGAATCAATGAAGCCTGGTGAAAGCGCTGTTGCAGATAAGATTGTTAGAGAGAAGTTGTTGATTACTCACTTATTGTTGCTTTTGTTTGATTCCGTTAACACGTTGACGACAGCGTGACGCAGTGTCGCGTCCCACCCAAGCTTTCCCTTTTCCTTGCGCTTGTGCGACTTATTCGTAAGGTCTTTGTACTCATTCTATAGGTCATACATTAGCATACTTAAAAACCACATGGCTCACAGAAAGGTCAAATATTCTTTAGTTTGGCAGACATTTTCCAGACCTTATGGATATGTCAGTTCGATTCATTCCTCGTTTTCTTTTCAATAACGTAGACATGTAAGGAATAACAGAAGTGAATACAAACCTACTCGTATGGGGAGATATGTGTTTTCACTAAAACAACCACGTCCAAATTAATTATGGAACCACAAAAGGGAAATTAAGTAAAAATTTCCCTTTTCATGGCCTTAATACTTCATTTCGGTCAAACTTTCATTACTGTAACTCCTGATAGTCGCTGCTTATCATACTTATTATTCTGTTTTTTTTTTTTTTTATTGGGCACACCTTGAGTGTATTGAAATAAATAAAAATAATAAATAGATAAATAAGCTAGGACCGGATATCATCAAAACATTTCATCGCATCTAATTATTGCGGGTTTACAACTTAAAATCCATGGATTTGGTGTGCTGCGGCTGCGGCAACGTGTTAAAAAACTCAAGAGTGAGATGACAGCGACGGGAGTTCTTGCTCAACCTAATGAATTTTCGGTTTGAATGAACTCCCGTCTCTGGATTGAAATTCGAGGGTAATTTATTCATTAGCTGCTAACTGTACTATCAGTGAAATGCCATTACATGAAATACAACATTTAGATTGTGATTGGAAAGATTTGGGTTCCATCATTCAAAGTGCAGTACCATGGCAATGCACTCGAGAACCGTTCGAGTCTATTCATTACGTGCCCACTTAAATTTTCTGCCTTATACTCTTCATTCATTGCCTCATGCTGGAGAGGACTGAATATGGAATTCTGCACCTTTCTTGAGGGAAAGAGTTCAATTCACGAATTATTCTGAGCTATCACTTCTTTCTAGTGATGTTTTGGTGCAAGGGAGAGTCTAGGCTACTAACATCCGGCTGCGCTTATCTAAGGTCATGTTTACAATATGTAATGAGCAGATGTCGCACATCTGCGTGAACAAATGACATTATGAAAGCCTTCATATTGTAATAACGGTATCAGGAGCAAGTCTCTGCCAGGCACTGTCTTAGACAGCCGACAGACTCGCTATGATTGTAGTATACTATTCCTCAAGGCTGCAGTGGCTAGCAGGGTAAAAATCGTGTCTTCCTAACCGGAGAAATGTTAGCTTCAGATTCGCGAGAGGGAGACAGCGCTGCAGCCCCAACCCCATGCTCCGCGGTTCCAATCCTACACCTTTTGCTCAGCCTAGCCTATTCTTTCAGGACAATTTAGTTTACGCCGCATCGGCCGGGAAGAAGAAACAATTTGGTTTACGCTGCATCGGCCGGGAGGAAGAACAAGTGAAGATATACTGCCTACAGCAGGGTGAGGTCGAGGGTTCCCTCGACCATAGCTCTCTACCATGCAAGAGTTGTGCCGAGAGTGAGCATCCGCGCAGAGGGCACAGACGGCACGCGTATGGCGAGTGTGAATGTCCGCGCGAGAGATCGTATCTGATCGGGCAGAGAACCACGACGTGCCGCTGAGGAGTCCTCAAGCGATGTTCACCCCAGGGTCAACCCTACGTTGTTACGAGTATTCGACGGGGGGGGGGGAGGTAGTACCTAATTGAGTTTGTAGGAGGGGGGTCGTACCCACTTTAGTCGCTCGAAATCACAGCGAACGAATCACGTGTGGCGATATGAGGTGAAACTAAAGATTCGTGGGATAGTAGGCTGGGTGAGTGGAGGGCGCGCAGGATAAAAATTTGCCGTTTCAGCGCGCATAGATACCCCCCTAGAAAAGGAAGTAGTGGGAGTACAGGTGAGAAATGGGTTTAAGTGGTGGAGGGGGGTCGTAAAAATTTTTCAAAAAGTAACAACGATAGGACTGACCCTGGTTCACTCTGGCCTACAGGCAGT
The DNA here is from genome assembly GCA_036418205.1 of Ostertagia ostertagi. NCBI lineage: Eukaryota > Metazoa > Nematoda > Chromadorea > Rhabditida > Trichostrongylidae > Ostertagia > Ostertagia ostertagi. The sequence continues at coordinate 361,049 of MU868338.1, read as the reverse complement.
TGAACAGTCTCGCGCCCAGCATAACGACATTAACCGTCCGCGATCGCGTCGCGGGTGCCTTTCGATTAGAACGCACTTGTTGGAAACACTGCCAATGTACCCCCTATATGATGTATTATTACTTTCTTCAGTGAGAATCATTTCAGGAACGAGAGGCAGTTTTTGAATGTACCGAACTTGTAGTTTCTAAATTGTACGGAGTTTTTTTTGCAACCATGTCTTACCTCCATATTGGATTCGTCGAGAATTTTGAATATTATATGCGAGTTCTCACTCTCTGAGAGACTATAACTATCTTAGATTACATTTTTGAGACCAAAGAAAACCTTCGTAAGGAAGAAGATTCACACTTCCTGTTTGGTGGTGCAGTTCTTCTGTATATCGTCTTGTTCGCGAGAAATCAGCGTTGAGGATCTATCGAGGAAATTCCGAGCTAGCCAAAATCGTAATTCCTCCCTCGCTGATGCAGCAAACTTTTTTCAAAACCCTTCGAATTGCTGAGTCCGTTGAGGAATCGTCGACAAGTGGACGGTAGAGGGGGAGGTCAACCCGGCTCGCTGGGAGCAAGATATCGGGCCGGATCGATGCAGCAGGATTATCACGGTGGAAGGACAAACATCAAGGATGTGGTTGATGCCATGCAAGCTTGGCCGAAGGTTTCCAATAACAGTGTTATTCTGCTCACATGTATATATTCCGCTCACACATATATTCCGATAAGTTACTCCAGGTTCAACGCCAGGAACCAACAGCACACTTGTTGAAGCACAACGAAATTTCCTCGCTAATCAATCTAAACTTGCTTCGCATTGACATCCATTTACTCAATACTGCTCAAAAAGAACTCTTCACAAAGAAAACCAAATCTGCTTCTAGATTGAAAATTCGTCCACTTTGATGAAAGTTGTAGTCATGTGTTGAAATTTCAATACTAGATAAGTTGCTCCAGTTCAACGCTTCAGACCAATAGCACACAACTGGCTGAAGCAAAAAGATTTTTTCAGCCAAGGAGGACGTGTAGATGGGAAGCATGCTGCAGAGTACTAAAACTAAGCCCTTCACAAGTAAAGGAAGAAGAGATACTGTCATGGTATACCAGCTCTTGACTCATCGTTTTATGCTCCATTTTCTGTTAGGACTAATTGTTAATGATTTTTCTTTGAATTTTTTTGCTTGTTGAACGACTTTTAGATGGAGGGTGGTGTAGCAGATATAATGAGGAGGAAACGCAGCTTTCAATGGATCGCAAGGCAGCTATTGGCCACATATACTTTGTAGAAGCCATAAAAATTACATGGGTGGACGTACTCGAAAAGTGGAATAATTACACATGGTAGCACAAGAATCGAGTCTCCAACGAGCGTCGCACGCAGGGCGCTGGAAGTGAGGCGTATTGCAGTAAGAACTATGTTGAATTCATCATTTTATGAGTAGAAGTCGGCATTTTCAAGAAAATCCGACTGGGGAAGTGGGGCTCTTTTAATGAATTCGAAATGGGAAAGAGAGGCAGTTCTGATTAAATCGAAGTAGGGAAGAGAGATGGGTGGAAACAACGTTTCTGTTTCGAAATTTGTTGGTTTAAAGAAGTTTGTTAGTCGTTATTGCTCTTTATTGTTTCTGCTCTTGAGAGGTTTAGCAATTTATCTCTACTAGCTCATTTTCAAAATGAAATAAAGAGCACAACTGGCACAGCAGGGATAACTTGCGCAAGGAGGTCAATCAGAGTCAACGGTCCGTTCGCACTTGTCCAATGAGGGGGTCGCATTTGTGATTTCGTGAAGGGGGTCGGATTTTTATGTTGAGCGAGGATAATTATCCCTGGGGAAGTGCGAACGGAGGTGGTTAAGAGAGGTTGTCAACAGTTTTTGACGACTTCGGTGAAAGTGGAGCATCTTCGCTTCGTGAGACCCCAGTTTCTCCCAGCTCCTCCCCCTCCTCTTCTTTCCACCCCCACCCCGCGTGCTCGACGTTTTAAGGAAAGGGAGACGGCGGAGTTGAGATGTGTCGACTGGTCTCACAATCAAGTACCATAGGTACTATAAACAACATGATGGCAAGGGTGGCGGGTGGCAGTTGGAGAGGGGGTAGCGAGGGGGGGGGTCGTATTGGGGAAGTTTCCTAAGTCTCATGGTGCTGGTGGGGGGGGGGTCGCAAAGGTTTTGAAAAAGTGCGAACGCGACGGTTGACCCTGGTGCCAACCAGAGCCACAACAATCTTAAGCTTTACTGCTACTGCTTTTGGCTTTACTGCAGACCACTTATTGACCATAAAATTATCACTTGCTGTCCTCGAGTAGCTTTGACTTTAACTACATCACAGCTAAAACCGTGCCGAAGGATGGAGCACGGTTACACTATTTTCCTTTACTACATTGTATCTCCTCCTCTATACACAATTCTCTGGTTATTCACGGCTTGCAAGTTACCATTTCGAATGGAGGTAGTGGCAGCAAGAAATGCTGACGTCGCGACAGTAAGAAAACTTCCAGGGAAGGAAATGATGAAGATGAAGTGTTCCAAAGGCCCAGTGCTCAAAAAATACTGGGTGAGCGCCAGAATTCATCACGTTGACAACGGGCTAACGCGCAAGCGCATCAGAAATTTGGGGCCGCATTGGACATTCTGACGCGCGCCTGGGTCAGAATCTTGGTGCCCTTTTTTTTGTACATGTCCGACTTCTTCTGAAACTTTTATCACTGTTATGTAGTAGACAGTAAATCATCAGGCCTGTAAACCGTGTGGTCCATGGAGCGGTTGAGCATGCTTTAGTTAAGAGAAGGTTTTCCAAACCTCACGGTTTTCCGTTTAGTTCAAATTTCGACTACTATTTTGGGGCAAACAACCATAAAGAGAGAAAAATGCAAACAGCAATGTGATACCGTAATTCCAAGGATTTGCGTTTCCATGGATGGGATGTCCAGCTTTTCACGCATGTCATTCGATTTTTAATCAAGCAGTCGATACACAAAGTTTTTTATTTACATTCTGCGCGTGTTAATCCTTTTGTTTTTTGAGGCCTCAAAATATCTTTTTTGAACGTAGTTGCGTAAAATCTTAACCACTTTTCTATCGACTCCTCGTGAACCTCTAGCTATTTCTTCCAGCATGTTGCGTGGGAAGCACTGACTTGAGGTGTATTCGCGCTCAACCCGAATAGCCTGACCCTCTTCTCTCCCCATTCCCCCAACTGGCTATCCCTTCCAGACTCATGGATTCCTTATTCTGCATTGATATCATCATTAGTATTTCGCCGAGCGGGTAGAAACAAGCAGCGCGCATCTTCACCAAAAGCCCCCTCCCCTCAATTAGCGTTGCATCCTTGTTCTACTTGTTTCAGTCTTGAGTTTTGAAAAACGCACCTTGTAAAACAACTGACGCGCATGCGCGTCAGGCCAATCGCGCCCACCGAATCCCATGTCTCATGCGGCGAAAAAAGCCAAAATCTGCGCTTTCATCATGGTGTTAAGGGGTAAGTATGGCAGTAAGGCTATCGACGTCATTCCGATTCGCATGAGTGTGATGCTGCTGCCGTTTCGAACTCAGGTAGGCCATACATAGACAACCGTCTCGTATGGAGAATCAAGCACGCTGCGCAACTAAGTGGGCTGTAAGAGTCGCCATTTAGGCTTCGAAACACTTCAATTTCATTTATACTCTGAATGGGAATTAAGTATATGACGCAACTGGAACATGACTGTTATTGCAACACTATTTTCTGCTCGGGACTTGAAGGTTTATATCAAGGGGATAGTAGGTGTGGGGAAAAAGAGGAAGAACCCATATCGTTCAATAAGTAATCATTTAAAAAACGAGCGAAGGTGCTGAATTAACGAGTGGAGCCACTTCCCAAACGCACGATCTGGGGCCCAAATCTCGAACCCCATCTAGCTCACGCCACATGAGCCTGCTACTTCCCCAAAGTTGGTTAATTGGTTTTTCGTAGGGTAAAATGAACGACTTGTACAACGGCTATCCCCCTTAAAGGCAACGATTACGATAAATTCAAGAAGGGTTTAATGTGACGTGGTGGTGCTCAGTGGTACGCCAGTAGCGAAAAAAGCAGAAAAATCCGTCAAGAAAACCCATAACTGGACCCCTTTTTTACCGTTGATTTTCACGATGAACAGGTTGCAGCTAAGAAAGTGGATGTATGAACGAGTTCACTACAACGCATTCGATGGCACCACGCCAAACTACGCTATAATCGAGATGTTCCTCTTGCGCCGCTTCTGGCCTCGCAACTGGTTCAAACAATAAGTAGACTAGTGGGCGGATCACATCACGTTCGAATTGTTCTGAGTATGAGGAGAAGAGATTTGAAGGAATGGGGAACTTTAAAGTGCGAACTGGGCTGATAGACCTTCTGTAGTAATATAATACGGTAAATAAAGGTTCGTCCCCAGCCGGCGACGAATGACGCCGCGATGGGTTAATACACAGCCGGGGTGCATAAGACCGCAGAAATGATTAGATTCCGGTAAACCACAGATTGAGTTCGGAGCAGGGTGAATAACGGTCGAGGAAATCCTCGAGAGGGGGTCGTATTTGCTCCGATGAGAGTTGGGAGGGGATTGTAATCAAACGGTTCATTAACGGACACAACGGTGCTGCTGCCACTTATTTGCTGTCATCATGAGTTTCACAAGTGTTGTACTTAACGCAAATAACATCTTACAAGTGGTTGTTGGTTTGGTTCGTAATGATCAGTATGGCATATTAAGGCGACGCGTCCTGCAAAAGAATCGTAGGAAAAGGGCAGCGAGTATCTACTCTAGAATGATGCACATGCTTCGAGAACTTAGTGGAGGAACAGCATCTTTTAGAAAGTTCAAAACAGGCAGATTCGCAGCCTTCTCGGCATTATCAGATCCTGCCACCGCAAGCTGTCATTCATCAGAACGGGTTGGAAAGGAAGCGATTTGAATAAAGGAGTGATCAGACATCACTATGACCACAAAAGTTATTCTAATTAGTTAATACTGAAAAACCTTTTAGTGTATTAAGCAAGTCGTCACTAGGACAAGAAACCTTCCCAATGACTCCGAGTGGGGTCACTGCATGGCGCATCCACAAGAACGAAATGGATTTGCGGCAAGTGCATCATTTTCAATTGACTCGATCGAATTGACGTGTACAGAAGCATTTTGAAGGTGTTCAAAGAAGTTCCCTACTACGGCGAGGGAGGAACAGAGTTTTCGATTGGCTTCGAAAATTTCCTTGACATTTCCTCGATTTTCGCAGATTTCTCGCGAACTAGAAAGCAATCGAAACAACTGGAGCACCAATCAAAAAGCGTAAATCTTCTACTTTACAACGCTTACCACCGATTTTCAGAGCATGGCAATTGATGACAGCTACTGCCTTTCAAAGGGTGGGAGCTCGCATGTAAATTTCAATTTCCTCGACAATTTCTCGACGTTTTCCACTCTCGAAAATAGGTGTGCTCGGAAAAACGCTCGGCACAGCTTTGAAACTAGAAGTCTCGTGCATTTAAAAGCTGCCTTCACTTTCTGAAACGGTTATCAAAGAAGAAAGTTATAGTCCTTTAAATAGGGGGTACATTTGACGATTTTCCCTACTAGCGCGCTCTAGGCACAGCGCGCAACGCGATCGCGTTTGTTTAGCGCCGCTATACTGGAGCGCAAGACTGTTCAACTCTGTAGGGGCTGTACCTCCTTCAAACTTCTACTTTCCCGTCAATGTGGCAAAGGTTGAATGTCTTCAAAGGAAAGAAGGAGAACCTAATCTGAGCAGAATTGAATCTAGCATTTGGATCAAGCCGCATTTGCGTGACAGCGGCGCTGCGTCCCTCTCGCTAACTAGCATTTTTTTAATATAAAACCCGATGTGCAGAGGACAAAAAGGAGTCGTATCAAAGTTCATGTTTTGGAGGGGAGTCGTAAAGAGGCGGTTACTTCCTCGAAACTATTTTCACCCTGGTTCGGAGTAAAGCCCAATTACGGCTAAAAGAATTGAAGCTTCATGTAGGTTGGCCAGAAATCAGGATTTCTAAGGTTCTCGCATACGAGAAATCTCAAGGTGCAGAATTCAAAAATTTCTCAAAATTTGGGGTGTTTCCATACTTTTAATACACATTGTGGGGCCATTTGAAAGCCTACGAGATTTCTTGGGCAAATCAGAGGGTATAGTTTGAGACAAAGTGAGTGATAACATGTGCAGACCCTAGAGAGATGTGGAGCTTCTCAGCTCGGTAGGAGCTGACGGAAGGCTTCAGCCATTTGATGTTTTTATCCTCTGTAATACACTGTTATTTGAGATCACAAAATCTGTAGAAAAAAATTTAGGAGATTTTTTGAATACGGAACTCGATTTCCTCTATCAACGAGCTCGACAGCTGGCCACGAACCTGCCAATGGGCGAGACGAGGCTGACAGGATTTCAGATTACCGCCGAAGAACTTCGGGGATCACCACTGGCGCCAAATTTATTGCCACGTTAGTAGTAGCATGATGTGCTTTTCAAATTTAACTATCCAGAGCAGAAGTTTTCAGTGTTGATGAATTTCCGCTTGTTTGGGATTCCATTGGAGTTTGTTAACCTCCTCATAGCTCTTGTTGCGTACGCCTGTACATATCCAGCGGTTTTCTGGCGTGTCTCAAAAGCTTTCAGGTATGAGCTTCTTTCTTTTCTATGAATTTCATTGTCTAAAAGGTCGCCCTATTCATCACATCCCCACGATTTTTCGAGTCCGCAAAATGCTTTATTGAGTTAGAGGAAGCGATTACGATAAGGAATTTTCGCATTGGGGGAGAACCTGCGCCACACGGAGCAATTACTTGGCTGCTAAGGAAGCGATATGTGGTCCTCCCACGGCGAAAGGTGCTGTGGTTGCTGAGCAGGACCCGTGTGACGCCCCGCCCCCTGTGACGTGACGCCCACTAGTTCTGTTGATGATCCGGATGGACTGTTTGCTGTTGGCTTTTCATTTTGGATGATCACTTCCCTTCTAGCGGCTGTATCTTCCAATTTTCCCACGTATTGCCTTATCAATCGAAACACTATGCTTGTTGGCATGATGGCGGCTATCGGGGTTAACACGTCCGAACAAAGTCGTTCTTTTCCGTCGCTCATCCATAGTCGAAAATGAAAGGGCAATCAAAGGGGTACCATTTTGCTTATTTTCGGCGGATTTCTTTGCTTTTTCGCCAGTGGCGTACTATTGAGACCCCCACGTCCCCTCTAGACCCCTTTGAGATCTATCGTAATCGCTTCCTTTAACAGAAAAGTTTATTGGATCTTCATTCCTGGGAATAGCAAATTTTTTCCTCGTTTAGAATTTCCTGCGAATACATCAGTGGTGATTAATTTGAGGTTCACGTTTTTCTTCATTATTCATAGAAATATAGGAGTGAGCGAACCAAACAGATTGTTTAGTCTGAAAAAACGCGATAGCGATGGTTCTGCTAATTCACTTTTTAATGCTTAGAAGAAATAAATTTTCTCATACTTTCAGCTTGATCTTCTCTTTCCATATGGTCATTCATTGCGCTGCGGTGATCTGGGGATACCTGGGATTCAGCATTCTGTTTAGAATCCAGGAGACTAACTATAACAGCCTACGTCCTGTCGGACTTGGTAAGTACGCATTATACCGCGATTAGAAGGAAAGATAAAGGTGATCGTCATGGCAATGGCTAAAAAATCTTTATAAATCTTGTGTTACATGGGAAGGCATCATAAATTCCTTCAAAAGAACAAGCACAAAATAAATATTTCCCCATCCATCAATGCTCGCTAACAGACTTCTTTCAAGTTTTTTTAATGTTGTAAAATTTTAGGCGCCTTTTTGATTACAACACTGTTATCCTTATGGGACTTCAAAACGCTCCGGGAGCCTCATCAGGACCTTATCATTGTATAATACAAAGCGGTAACAAAATTTGATGCCAAAAAATGTCAGAAGTCTATAAAATTCCAAGTATTCCAGAAATTCCGAAAAATCCCGAGAAATCCAAGAAACAATTTGAAAAAATTCCTTTGAGATCTTCCTTGTATGACACTTTCACTTAGCCAAAATGTATTGACTATAGCTGGCATAATTAATTTGGCGGCTTTCCATACCTATATAGATACCCACAGCCAAGTATAAAGCTGCGGGAGCCGCGTCGCTGAAGTAGAATTGAATAACTTAAGCCTCACGCTCTGCTTAAATGGTAGCGGATGTACTGTGACGGTCATTGCATGTGATATTATTAGGCTGAGTCATAAGTAATTGCCGATCTGACAAAAATTTCCAAAAGTTCACAATTTTCTTGTGAACCACCTTGGTTGAGTGCCCTATTTACCACAGCTGTCTACAAGTCTACAAGTGTCCTCTATCTATCCGCATGTGAATGGATACCTCTCCTCAAGTACTCATCCTTCGACGTCAAGAATCAGTGGATGTCTGTTTTGAGGTGGTCGCCTTCATCGTAGTTTTTCTCGTTAGAAAACGAGCAAGTAAGCGGAGCAACTGGTGGTTGGTTGCTATACCTCAGCGGATTAGAAAGAGTGGGGGGAAAACATGAGGCCAAGTTTCTGTATAGTATTCTGGCATTCTCTCCATGCATGTCGGTTGCGAGCTGCCGGGCAGTGGAACAATTTCATTCACTGTAAGCCTCAAGTTTGCGATATCGGACGCAAGTTTGTCGACCTGGTGGCTGTAGGTGTGTGCGCCAACAGTGGTGGTATTGTTCGAAGTGTGTGATGAAGCAATCCTTCAATCGGAGAGCGGAACCTACTCCGGGTGAAATCCAACTATTGGGGCACGTTGTCCCTGCCGAGCGGCACGTTCCCACTCATGCCTGCGTAGGTTGCCTGGCTAGACTGCGCGCTCTCAGACCCCAGTCACCTCTTGTCGACCCGATTGATACAACAGCTTTATTCAGCAATGTTTGTGAGATGATCACACGTGTCGTTGAAGCTACCTCGTCCAACTCGTGAGAATTCCATCCTCCTAGCGTGTACAATTTCTCTACGGTTCAGAGAGAACGACACATGGTGCAGTGGGAGGAATGAAGGTCTAATGCTTTGAGGGGTGCTGGTACCGAGTTGCCCAAAGAAGATCCTGCATGAGTTCAATATCTACAGCCATTGGGTGTCCAAAACATGGTCGGTCTTCAGGGCTACAGTCGACCTGGTGAAGCTTCCTGAAAATTTCAATAGATATTCTCATTCAGCGAGTCTTCCTCCAGATACACAAATATCCCGACAGGCTCCTGCTGAGTGCCCCAGGCGGAACTCGTAAAATATACAGCGACGAACATGCGTTGAGAAGGACGGCATTATTTCTCTCAAAAGACGAGTACTGACGGTCAAGTTTCGTAGTATGGAAGGACACTTGGGTCGCCACATACTGCTCCGCGGGGACAACACAAACTTTTTGTTAAAAAAACATTTTTTTACATGGCGTGGGTCTGAAGAAATTACTTATGACTCAACCTATTACAACAGCGGGGGGAACATAATATCCGTACATTGCAGACCATTGTAGGACCGTGCGATATGTATGTATTATATATCCCCCGCACGCAGTACACTCATTTTTTTCGCGTACCCTTATTCTTCTAGAAGTATCTTGTATTGAATCCACGACAAAGGCCCTGACGTAGCTACAAACATAGTAGCCCACATACTGGTCACGTATACTTCAATTTAGAGGAGGATTCCTGAACCATACGAAATTTTCAGTTCAATAAATTCCTTGTTTACTTTTTCTTTTTATGAATGTAAAGATTCGAATAGAGTAGAAGTAGGTACGAACCTTGGAATGACAATATGCAACTAATGACAATGTGTTTTGATTGAAATGGTCAACGCGAAATTGCTTTTGAGGTCCGTTGCAGCTAGTTCTGACAAGTTTCGCTTTCTCATTGTTACTCCATATCTTTCGATCGAAATTCCACTATTGTACCTCTGAGTAGGTTGTGGTCATTACAGTTTAATCTGGTTTTGTTTTGATCACTATCTATGTACTTATCACTCAAAACCTGCTTGAACGACTTGAGGCGCCGCACCCGCAGAATCACCCTGGTCCCACGTGGCCAAAAATACCAAAGCTCGCGTTGTCGTCAACGTGTCAAAAATCACGTGACATTTGTAACGTAGTAAATTTACCAGTTGTAGTTTATTTTGGGTAATCGTTCCCTTATTTCCAAGGCCTCCAATGGTTTCCTTCGCCGGGTTTCCTACGTAGCGGTATAATACCTTGGTGGTCAGTGTGGGGATTCTCCATGCGCGTGTTTTTTGGTGCAGTATTTGGGGAAGCTGCTGTTGGGGTGAGAGGCTGGGTTTTTCTTAACACCCTTTGATGCTCATCCAAACGTTTGTAAGGGGGCCTTTTCGATTCCTCAACATACTTTTGTCTACATCCTTGACATTCTATTAAATAAAAGGTACCCCTCAATTGGCAAATTTTACTGTCGTCACTGTAAGCACAACTCCGTCTATGTTTTTCTTCATATGGTGAATAGGTGAGTAGATGTTTAAGATTAGGAGGTGGACGAAATATAATGCGTATGGGAAGCTTTGGCCTTTTAAAAGAAAAAGTGCGGTCAAAAGGTCACTCCTCCCGCACGCCTTATATTTCGTCTACCACCTATCTTGAACGTTTACTCACCTATTCAAGACCATATGAAGAAAGATGTGGAGGAAGGAGTCGTGCTTACCGTAACGACAATGAAATTGCAATTGAGGAGTGCGTATATGCAAAAGTCAGGCTCGTGTTTGGACATTATGGCGCCTGAAATTCAGTGTAGAGATGGGAGGTGGAACGACAGTGAAGAAAAAACGCAAAGAAACTATTGACAAGACCGAAATCGGAAATCCTTAACTTTTAGCAGTGAAGAAGGCTTGCTCGGGGGAGAGCCACGTCCAAACGAGTTTTCTGGATATGCCAGCCGTTCCATCGGTTGATACGGCAATCATCCTAGCTGATCTCACAAGTTAGGCCAGCCATACACCACGTACCGCGGTGGGCGGGACCAGATGATGAAACGAACCCATCGCTATAAGTAGTAAGCCACAGGCCTTTACGGCGCGCAATCTCGAGTCAAGAGTGTGGCATCACCCCTCTGAGCGCATTCCTGGAAATATTAGTGATGGAAAGGCTTTCAATGGTCACCTGATCCTGACTCGTGGCTTTAATAGAATGTCAAGGATGCGGACAAAAATATGTTGGGCAATCGAGTAGACCTCTTTAGAAGCATTTGGATACCAAATGCTTCTAAAGAGGTCTACTCGATTGCCCAACATATTATCTCGATACCAAATACCGTCACAAACTCGGCCTCTTATCCGAACAGCTTCTCCAAACACTACATCTAAAAGAAGCGTATGAAGACCCCACCCCTCCCCACATTGACCATCAAGGTATTACACCGCACCATAGGAAACGCTGATAAGGAATCTGTCGGAGGCCATAGAAATAAGGAATGATCACCCGAAATAAAATACAACTATAAAATCAACTACGCGCTCAATGCCACTTAATTTTTAATATCGCATGCAATGACCATCACAGCACGCCCGCTACTGTTTAAGCAGAGGAGAGATAAGTTATTCAGTTCCACTCCAGCGATGCGGCTCCCGTGAGGGTAGCTTTATAGTTCACGTGGCAAACAAATATGGCTGTCTAGGCGGATTTTGGGAGCCACCAAATTACTTATATCAGCTACAGTCAATGTATTTCAGGCCTAACGAAGGTGCACACACTGAAATATCGCGGAAGATTCCAGAGGAACTGTTTTGTTAAACTGTATTTAGAGATTTTGGGATTATTTGGAATTTCCAGAACACTTGGAACTTTATGAACTTTTGGAAATATTTTGGAACAAAATTTTGGTGCCTCTTTGTGCTACACAGTATTCAAATCCCACTTTTTCAGGAAAGTCTGGCATTGAGGAATACTACAAGAATCCATCAATGTTCACGCTTTATTATTTAGACCAAATCAGCTCCGCACACTACCGCGCACATGAAACGGTAGGCTTCGATGGAAATGGAAAGCCTGAGGGGCGTTAGTTCCTACCGCTAAAAAAACCTAACATTGGGTTGCTATGTATAATTGCTCAGCTGACCGCTTCATAGGCTGCTCTATTTTTATTGAAACTTACCGTGATATGTGCCGTGGAATGCAAACTGAACTGATATTTGTAAGCAGCACCATGCGTCGAACGTCAGGATAATTTAATGGTCTCATAATATTATATTTGATGTTAATGATTTAAGGAATCCTTCCCGGAAAATCATGATTCAATCTCACACATGAATCAATAGCTTGGGACACACCCTTTGGCAATTCAAATTACCGCCGGACATCTGTAACAAATGTTGGCGGTGGGGACGCTTCCACTTGGTTCGCGGGGTGCTGCCACTAGAAACTCTTTGAATTTTGATTTAGTGCACTGACGTTTCACATTTCTACTGCATCATATTCTATCGATTGTTTTGTCTCTATTCTCCAGTATCGAACCCTTCAACGATCCTTTCGATGCGTATGTATTCCGGGAAGATTCCCTCAATCATGAGTTATGGCAAATCCACGATTTGCAACGTATTGATCCCTCGCAATCCTTCGGCTAGTGTCATACCTTGCAAATCCACGAATCGCGTGGTGCCTGCGATACGCCAGAGTTCGAGCGATGTGACGGCGGCTTGCTAGGGCAGAAAGTGGCTAGTTGCTGTTTAACCGGATTCTTTCGTTGCGTCACCTCATACGTGGCCAACCTAAAGCCACTTCTTTCTATGCCCCGCCTTTGGCTTCTCGCGACTTACTCTCGACTATCCATAGTGTGGTTTTTGGGGAGTTTAATTCTCTCAGAAACCGAATCTTCGTGCATGATATTAGGTGTTTCATAGTTCTGTCGTTTTTTGGCACTCCACTTTTGGCTCATTTTTCTTGAAATCCAGAAAAACTGCCGGCGGTATGGATATCATTTTGAAAAGCATTCCCTGCTTTATTCAACGCTGCGTTTACCTTTGTTCTGAAACTTTTTCTTATAACGTTTACGAAGGTTTGAATGCGGCATACTCGAGGAGCTGGTTGGCATGATTTTCTTTTTCTAGCTCTAAGCAGACCTGTAATTAGCTGGAGCTAGTCAAGATGTTAACGATGCACTTGGCTTAGATTCGCATGGGGGCTATGAAGCTGTTGTTCACAAAGCTATTGTAACGAAAGGGAGAGCCTTGAGTATGATGAGAGGGGTGATCGGATATTGGACGTTGTCACCCGTTGGCCAAAAAATCTGATACAAGCACTCGTGCGTAAAACCGTTGAAGAGGTTCTACCCAACCTGGACGTATATGGTTTGTGAGCCAAGTCATACGGAAGTAGTTGGAAAGTTCAAAAAATTTGATGGGGGCGTCCCACGACCAATCACTAATTTGAATTTGAATTTGGTCGTACATCAAATCTTAGCTTCGCTTTGCTTTTCTACTGATTTGCAACGTTCAATGAAGAAGGGATCCTCTACATCCCACGAAGCTTTGCTGAATAGATCGACAACGCTCTACAAAATACAAACTCTGGAAAGCTCTACAAACTTTGCAAAACGTAGACTCGTCAAAGGAGGGTTATTGCAACTTTCCTTAAATCAGCGGCTGGCCATGCTTTTCCATATCAGGTGGAACTGTTACAGTGAAGAAACAATCTTAACATTGCTCCAGAATTCATCAAAAACTCCAAGACATGGTTCCAGCATTCCTCTTTATAAAGGGACGGTCACACCTCTGAAGGGTGCCTTGGACGCACATAGCACCGCCAACCCTGCACAAGTTGGATCAGTTGGGCTGCGTGTTGATGCTGCAAACATCTTACTCACTAGACCTCCGGTCTATCAGCTATCAACTTTTCCGAGGATCTTGATAGCTCCTTCAAAGAGGAATGCTTCAAAACCTACATGATGCGAGAACGACCCTACTTCAGCTAATCACCTCCAAAGCTCGAGCATTCCAAACAAGCGTGCCCACTGGGACGGCCTCTTATAGAGAAAGATTTTCGCATTTCATATCGATCATAAAAGTTTGGTTTAAGCCGAGACACATGCATTTGAAATTCGGGGTCAAAAACGACAGAACTTTTTAAAACGCCTAATTCTTTGTGTGTTGTCTCTAGTAACACAATTGACACATTCATGTTTTCATGTTGGGGCAGGCGTTTTCCGGGCAGGATTCCTTCAAAATAGAAATACTCACTGGTCATCGTCGCATTTCTTAAAACATCAACTATACATTCTCAAAAGCCTTAGGCAGAATATCGTTCGAGTGAGGTTGACGCTGTAGATGGCAATGCAAATTAAATAAAAGTGAAATGAAACGTTTTTATCTGGAATCTGGTTTTCAGTGATCATGTTTTTGCGCTGATTATTCTTAGCCTTTATCAGCTGATAGCACTTGCGATCCCCTATCTAATGTATCCGTGTCCTACCCTCTACATCTCCTGTTGAGCCAACGCCTCAGTGCTGCTGGGATAATTTTCGGTGAATTTCGTAATATTTTTTATCCTGGCGTTCCTATCATTCCTTATCAGCTGCTTTCAATTTTGGTCTCCCACTAAACATGCTCCCGTTCCACACGCTACGCTCAAAATTCAGCGCTCCACTTCTTCTGTGATGCACGCTATGAATTTCGTGGCGCACACACGCAAACCGACAGGCACTGCTTTTATATTAGGTTGGAAAGAAAGTTCTGCAACACTCTGTCCAAAATTTTCATATTTTCTGAAAAATTCATAGGTAGCATTTATGGCTACCAAATGATAGAGCATTCTCAAGACTTCAATCCACGAGGTGGATATAAGTTCTGCAGTGAGTCGGTATCCAAGGAAATTCAAAAAATCTCGACCACCAGCAAATCCGTACTCCGAGTCACTGTCTAGTACAAATGTCTACAAAACTATGGATTCGTGTCAACGACTGACACTATCTGCAATAGCTTCTAATGATATGCCGTTTGGCGATACAGCGTGTTTCACCTTTACTAGCGCTTCCGATCTTTTGATTTTTATAAGAAGCCAGCAGCATCCCTCACACTCCATTACAGGTAGGGCTCTTACAGAAGCTCCACTACATACCCTTCGTTATGGGCACCATTGTGTAGGCAGTGGCCTAGGTTGTGGTGTACCAGAAGCTGGCCGAGGTAACTCGTCAAGAGCCCTCGTACCGCGACAATATTCATTTCTTTCATGACATTGCGAATTACCATGATTCGAAATGAGCCCGGTAAGAAATTCTGGAGTTGCGGCAGGATTTCTTTCCTCTCTTTGCGTAATCCCCTGGTCGAGCTGTAAATAAGTGCTACCTATCCTGGACCTTTAATCATCATCTTTATAACGAAATAATCAGACGATCAACTCCAACTTGAAAGGAAGTCGCCTCTCTTCCTCGGACCGCGCCTGCCGCGGGGTTTTGCGGAGGAGGATCAAGAAATTTTCTGAGCGATGGAGACAAGTGGTGGACACTCATGGTAGATATAAGACCAGTCAGAAGTTGTAACCAAAAAAGATAAAATTAAAATCAAAATTTTAAAAAAGTGTTGCAGGACTTTCTTTCCAACCTAATATATAGTAAAGGTAGTGCATATGGACCTTTGCGCGGGAGAGGGGAAGGGGCCAGGGTCGTATATGAAAACTTCCTCAGCGCTTCGCTCAGCCTTTTTCTCCGCACTGAATACTGTTTCAGGGCAGTACCTGGTTCAGTCGCGAAATTGGCCGTTCTACCATCCGAATGCAATTATCGGAACATTCGTTGCCTCATTGGTGTTGATGATAATAGCGCCAATTGCCCTATACTCCTACGGCTACAACAAGTATTTCGTGAGTTCTATTTGCTACTTCCAGTACATATTTATTAGACTCGATTGTTGAAAAAGTTCTTGATAAAGATAAGCTGACACTACAAATTAGTTCTTCCTCTACTGGAGTTGAAGTTCTTCCTAATATTGCAGCACGGATAGGAAACCATGGGACGTTCCATTACATTTGCGCTACAAAAACAACTTATCAGCCGCACCGACAAATGGCTTTGGCTGCTTCGATGACAGCGCACTAGTTGACATCATCATAACTTCACTGTACGTAATGCTCTTTCCCTCCTACCACAGAAACTAATGGCAACTCCTCTGACCTTAATAAATCATGGCAAGGAGTTATAGTAATACAGTGCGTTTCGAAAGTAGGCACTTGAAAACAGATAATACCAGTTAGGGAAGAGGATTGATGGTCGCAACCTATTTGAGGAAATGCTCTGAAACGATAGTCAAGATAGAAAGATTTTACAAAAAAAATTCAAGAAGGTCCTCTGTTCTATAAGTATGAAGGCATTAAAAACAATACGACTTCGACAGTAATTTCTTCTAGCTGTCAAGTAACTTCCGATTTCATAGCGTGGGCAAACAGATTAAGTGGTCATAAGAAACTGATGTAGGCGAAAATCAGCAAATGCAACACCGTCATATTGGTGGAAAGCGATCATACTTACTTACTTAGATGCTTAGGCGCCGTTTCATCTCGCGCGGATATCATTGGGCTGTATTTGAGCTCCAAGGTCCCACTTCTTCTGATCAAATGCCCTGCAAATCGATGCTTCGTTTCATTGACGTGAATTAAAACGTCCTTAATCTTCGACATAGCTCTGACGTCTGAATTGTGCAGATTCAGTTCTCGTTGACGGCTCAACGTTAGGCCTATTGGACGAAGTTCAATTGATGTCTGAGTGGACTGAAGCCGCTTTTCCAGCGATATTGTTAAGGCCCAGGTTTCTCCGGCGTAGCTGAGGGCAGGCAGCACTGACGCATTGAATAGGTCGGCCCGGAGCTTGCGATCTTTCGTATCCTCTGTAGCACTTCTTATTGAGTTGAACGCGGCCCATCCAGCCTTACGACGTCTCATTATCTCTCCGGAAAGATCGTTCTTCATGTTCAGCTGGCTCCCAAGGCATATGTACATCCAACGTCTTCGATGGGGCTTCCTTCTAGAAGTAAAGGGGCGATAGTTGAAAAGGGATTCCGCATGACCTTTGTTTTAGAAGTGTTGATAACTAGACCGCGAGGAATTCCTTTCTCGTCGAGAAATAAAGTAAAACATCCCATTCGACAAATAGTGTTATGTGTTAGCCACACTGTAGTAGATTTAGCATCTCAGAGGCATGCTCTAGAGAATCCGTAACTAAGACAATGTCATCGGCGAAACGAAGGTAATTCAGACGCATACCATCGACGTTAATTCCTGGGCTGCTCCAATCGCAGCGGCGTACTACAGATTCTAGACAAGCAGTGAAGAGATTAGGCGATATTGGATCACCTTGCCGCACGCCCTTCTCAACTGCAACAACAACGTCATTGTAGAAAGGGCGAATCCGTTGAGTTGAGCAATCCGTGTAGCAATCGTGCACGTATACTTTTTCGAAGCCCTGGTTTTCCAGCGCCCTCCATACCTTTGTTGGTTCCACTGAATTAAACACCTTCTTGTAATCAACGAACGTCATCATCAGAGGCAGGTGATGCTCGCGGGATGCTTCGATAAGGCGTCGATAGGTCATAATATGGCCGAGAGTGCTGAAATTGCGGCGAAAACCTGCCTGCTCTACTGGCTGAGCCTCTTGCAATGTTCTTCAGATGCGTGTCAGAATTCAACGGGTAAACATTTTGTAGAATACTGGCAGTAGCGTGATGGGACGATAGTTCGCGTCGGCTGAGTAACGTGCGTACCACTTAGCAAGGGCTCGATATGAAGGCAAACCGCATGCTCGAAAGAGTGCTTTAGTGATTCCGTCTCTTCTAGGCGCCCTATTTTGGGACATAGTCTCAACTGCATGGCGCATTTCCGATGTGAGAAAGGGCAGAACTTCATCTGTACTCGGTGCTTAGCCTCTAATGACGGAGATGTCAGATTTGAACAGAGCTGTGTATAATGATGCCAGAGTTTGCTCCATTTCTTGTATCCATGAGCAACTGGACTCGTCTGAAGCCTTGAGCCCCATTATCCTTAAGCGGTGCTCGACAATCCCTTTTCTGGCTCTCTTCAGGCTCCGTCTCTTTTCCGCCTCGTCCAGGAGTCTTGACCTTACGAAGTTGGCATCATCTTCAGCAATCTGTTTTCTATACGACCGTCTCAATAGAATGTACTCCATGTGGTTTCTTTCTCTGTCCATATTCCTGCGTTTCTCCAAAAGAGCACGCGTAGCTGCAGTGATGCGACGAGCGTTATGATTTGGAGCGGTACTGCGACAGCTTTCTGACAGCGTCTACCTTAAGCACCGTGTGTGTGTGGACTGTCTAGAGCGTATGCGCATCGGGCGCACTATGCTGCAATCGAAATGGAGTCGTCCACGAAGCAGACGATGATCGCTACCCGTATTGAACGAAGGCACAACTGCAACATCCGTCATGATTCTACGGTTGCATAAGATGTGGTCCAATTCATGACAATGCTGTCCATTCGGGGTTATGTGAGTCCATATTTTTTCTCTGCGGTTTGAGGCACTGACCATTGCCATGATAGAGATGATGGATTTCGCAAAAATTGGCTAGTCTCTGCCCAGCTTCGTCACGTTCTTCGGCTGAATGTGGACCGATGAAGACCTCCCCGGCTCTCCTTGATCGTACACGGTTGAAGTCGCCCATCACCACGACGTAGTTGCGCTGACTGCGGATGAGCTCTTCCAGTTGCTCATAGAAGTCATCATGCTCCTCTTCATCACTGTCTGCTATGGCGCATAGACTTGTATCACCGCTATCTGTATATCCCTCGAGAGCGAAGCGGTTAGCACGGCGAGCCAATGACCATGGAAAGTTACACTTCTCACATGTTTGGAAAACTCCGGTGATACTATGAAGCCAACGCCTCCTGATGTTGAGTTGGACTTGCGGGCTCCTGGGAACACTGACGCCCCATCGGTCCACATGAAAGGTAAGGGCTCCCTCCGCTTTTGCTACAGCTGTTGTAGGTGCTGGCAATCAATTTGCTCGCTCTTGTCCGTCTCCTATGGTAGCCTACGGCCCTGAGATTTCCTTGTATTTGGCTGTTTGCTGATCCAGCGCTACCGAACTGGGCAGGGACAGCCTGCAGGGGACCAAGGCAATTATAAGAAGTGGTCGTGGTATTTTTTGTCCCACGGGGTAGCCTTACCAGGGCATTCCCGATGCTCAAGGAGAGCGCCGCCCCACCAATGGCTTGGGCACTTTTGGTTCTTATCATCACGGAATCGGTATGGGGTTTCGGCGCAGCTCTATCCTGACGGATATCGATATCGCTAGCAAAAATTTATTATTCTAAATGTTGAACAACAGTTAAGCCTCCGAAAAATTTACTCCAAAAAACTTCAAAAGTCTTAATCTGAAAAGCTTTCCAAAATTGTTGCAATATTTCGGTGCCTTGCACCTTCATCTGATCTGAAATAGCTTTTCTCAGTGAAGCCGGACAATATCCTACCTACTATAAAGCGCTTCGTCTGTCGTTCTGTCTGTCTGTCTCTCTCTCTCTGTCGTTCTGTATGTCTGTCACGAAATTCCCTAGCTCCTCGGGATCCACCTGGAGGGACCGGGTCAAGTGTGGGATGGTTGAGCAAGGTCTCACGTAATTCAAAACACACATCAGCTAAGGCCCCGCCCACAGAGGGCGTGGCGTGCGTCGAAATGAATTGTACCGAAGACCACGATCTCAGTTTCAGTGGGAAAACAGCCTCGAAACTGGGCCAAAAAGTGGGTGAAGGTGTACATTGGTAAGTCACATCAAATGAGGGAGACCCACCTCCAGTGGGCGGAGCGATCTCCAAAAAAGCGGTGCTTTGTGAAAATTTCAAAACTCGGTTGGGAGGAAAACTACAGAGCAGAAAAGAAAATGATGCAGGAGAGCAATGTCTAAGGTGTGCCCGGCATACACGAAGTTTACGGAGGCCCGCCCACAGTGGGCGGAGTCTGAAGTGAACAGCATTTTCTACGAGTCCTCATAATTCGAGCCGGAGACGTCTTAGTGAGCCGGAAAAAGGTGGATAGAGTTGGGTGGGGGAGTGGAGGCTAACAGCCATCAATGGGCGGAGCAAGACCAAAGTGGGCGGAGTTTGCGACGAAAATTCATAACTCGGTTCCAGAAGGTCCCGGAGAGTGGGAAAAAAAAGAAGATATAGTTGTGTGGGGAAGTGCAGGTCAACGGCCAATGGTAGGCGTGGCTGGGCCAAAGTGGGCGGAGTTTGCGACGAAAATTCATAACTCGGCTCCAAGAAGTCCAGGAGGCTGGGAAAAGGGGAGTAGAGGTCGGCGAAGGAAGGGAGGTCAAATGCTATTAGTGGGTAGAGCACGCACCTAAGTGGGCGGAGTTTGCCAAAAGTGTCGCAATTCGGTTGCAAGAGGTCCTAGAGATAGGGGAAATTGGGGTTGGAGGTTGGTGAGGGGAAAGAGCTCAACTGCTATTAGTGGGTAGAGCACGCACCTAAGTGGGCGGAGTTTGCCAAAAGTGTCGTATTTGGTTCCAAGACAGGTCCAGAGACCGGGTGAAAAAGGGGGGGTAGAGGTCGGGCGAAAGGAAGGGGGCAAATGCTATTGGTGGGGCAGGTGCACGCAGCCGAAGTAGACGGAGTGTCGCCTCACGAGAGTTTATTGTCGGAGCAGAGTGCCAGAGACGCAGAGAAAAGAGAATAATGGTGACGAGAAAAAAGAGGTTTGAGCGTCGATGATTGGGGCGGATAGAATCTACGCGTGAAAATTCAGATATTCGTATTGTATCAAGCCAAAATTTGAAAATTTTCGTCGCACCGTCAAAATTCGCCACAGATCGGTGTTGCGCGCGCAATGCGTGCGGCGCCAACTGGTACGAGATATATTGGTCACACTTGTTTGCCTCCGTAAAGCCTTCAAACCTTCTCCAACGGGAAATTGAGATGTTTTCACCCACATCTTTGACACTCTGCTGAGTAGACTGGCCCCTTAAGCTGACATGTATTAGGATCAATACAGTAGCTACGATCCTCTCTGCCGCATCTTTCTTCATAGGGCCTTGAGTATGTGAGTAGGCGTTTGAGATTCGGTAGTGGACGGAATATTAACCGTATCGGGAGAGGTGAATTTTAACCACACCGTTCACTTTTAATGCCATGCTTCCATTGACATATGGCATCACCATGGATATTCCATTTGCTTTTGAGTGTGGTCTCCATGTATATATTGATGCTTTCGTGTAACAGTTCGTCCTGAGAATACTATTCACCATCGAATCTTCTTCGATCAATTGTTGGGTACAAAAGCTATAGGCCAAGAAAACGGGATAGGGGTATAGTGTTGGAGACAAAAGCGGCGATTTTGTTGTTATCACGAAAGAAATGGACAGGGCAATTACCACCCGTAGCTTAGGGGATCGTAACACCAACACAGAGTCCTCTTTTCAGTCGTTTGACCATGCTGCTAAACGGCTTGGAAGAACCATAAAAACAGTGCTAAATGGGAAGTTGAATGTGGTAACAATAAGGCCATTCGTTTCGTCCTCTCCATCCCTACTTACTACCTATGGTTAAAACTCACAAAATTGCTGATAACTCGTTGGACAGTCTCACTGATAGGGACATTAAAACCCGTCCCATAATTTCAACCTGTGCAAAATCATCTGGCAGAATAAATTGGCTACTGGGAAAATTTTTTCTCCAATTTTGCACAAGGTAATTTCACATCTGACAAACACTGGGGTTTTAATGACTTCCCTCAGTCAGTGTAATATTCCAACAGAAGCACACTATGCAAGCTTCGATGCAGTCTCGCTCTACAGTAGCGGTCAAAAGTTTGGAAACTTTTTTATTTTTGATCTAGCGCGGCCGATACACAACGAAATTGTCCCGAATTTAGATATTCCATACAAAATCAAGTTCAGAATACGAAGGGAAGAACATTTTCCAAAAACCTGAGATCATATTTGAGAAACAAGATTTTTTTCAAGTAATGGCGCGTCAAAAGTTTGGAAACTTTTTGTTTCCCTTATCAGTATGATTCCTACTCTTCAATGTTTACTTGATTCTGTTAATTTTAGGTAAACCATTGAGCAATGTTTTCAAAATGAATTAATATGCAAAGAAAGCAGTTTCTCCATGGGGATCCTTTTTTAAGCCCTACAATCCGAAGTACGAAATTGAAACTGGTTCTTAGTAGTTCAGTCTCTATGGAAGCAATATTATCGAATGTTTCCAGCGATATTGGAGTCGAGTAAACATAAGAAGAATAATCATTCACAAAAAAAGTATCTTCACAGGAAAGTTGTTCCTCTTCGAATACTTCGAAAGGTGGTTGGCACGTCCCGTGCACCAACATGCCCAACTAAGAGACAACTTTTTCTAGTTTTTTTTCCTAATCATGAAAGTCCAAGTGCACGCCAACATCGGCCGCGACCTGGTGAATACTACGGAAGATGTCCCAACAAGAAGCCGTTGTTGGGCTTCAAGGGCAGGATGGCCCAACTGGCTTCCGCACTC
Organism: Ostertagia ostertagi; assembly: GCA_036418205.1. NCBI lineage: Eukaryota > Metazoa > Nematoda > Chromadorea > Rhabditida > Trichostrongylidae > Ostertagia > Ostertagia ostertagi. The sequence continues at coordinate 338,605 of MU868338.1, read as the reverse complement.
TAACGGCTAACATGAACCGGAGCCAAGAGGTGAAACCTTGTCCTCAGCGACGAATGAGATTTCTATCTTCCTAGAAATATAATAGTGGACCCTGTGAAGTGTTTTGTCAAATAGGAACCTCATTTTGAGTATGAGATTCCAACAGCCAGAAATAGTGGAAGTATTGCCATGGATGGAGATGTGTCCGGCCATTCGGCGATTCCCCACTTCTTAGTATCCAGCGAAATGTGTGTTGGGCTAAATACAAGGATAGTCTCCAGACTACAATGCTTCCTTTCGATAATCAGAACTATCCGGAAAACATGGGTTTTTTATCGCGGAAATGACCCAATCTTCCATGGGATGTAGAACACAATTAAACTTTAGATCTTGACTTGGTCGCCTTATAACCTCCTCACTGCTCACATGCCTAGCTCCTCACTGCTGCCTTCCAAAATCAAGAAAAAGAAGCTGTTATAAAGCGACCAAGTCAAGATCTAAAGTCTAATTGTGTTCTACATCCCATGGAAGATTCGGCATGTTGCTCAAACAAAACTCCAGTTAAGAATCCCACCAAACAATGACTTTAGTTCACTGTGTATGAGGTCCGACTTAAAAATCCTATAATTATTTTATAATCAATACCATGTCAATAAGAACGACGCTAAGAAAGAGACTTAAAGCTACTCATCAAATAACTGAATTATCATGTGGACTTGAGAGCTATTTTGCCGAATTCGCTTTAGAATTCGGAAGTTTCCAAACTTTTGACTCGCCATTTCCTATAAAAATTCGTATTTTTCAAATGCGATTTCAGTTTTCAAAAAATTATGTTACCCATCGTAATCTACACTCGATTCTGAATACTACATGTGAATTCGGGGCAATTTCATTGTCTATTGGCTACGCTAGATCAAAAAGAAAAAAGTTTCCAAACTTTTGACCGCTACTGTATACCAACGTCAATGCACGGGGACTTAACACCGCAAGGATATTCCGACTCAAAATCGACTCGAGACTCAACTGTGTACCCCCCTCCCCTGTTTCGATATCTGTGGGTCGCATCGTACTATGCTCTCTCGTCTCTGCCATTTTCTCCTCTGCGCCCGACGTCGTGTCAGTCTCCCGTATCTCCAACTGCCAAAATAAGTTTTTAATGGTCTCTTTTCCATTTTTTCCTTAGTCGGCAAGTCGCTCAATTATTTTTACGTTACCACTACCAGTTTCGCTGTCGAAAAATGTAGTTTCAAGACATTGGGGAAAGTGTGACTCGGTTGCGCTTCCCACCCGAGTCGTCCCTTTTTATAGCGCTTGCGCGATTTCTTCCCAAAGTGTTCGTATTCATTCTATGGGTTATATCGCAACATAGGTGTAAACGACATGGTTCAGAGCATGATCAAATGTACTTCAATTTAGCAGAGGCTTCTAATCGCTACGAAAGCAGCTCCTTGATTTACACGTCGTTTTCGTCTTAATCTCATGCTATGCAAATAAAGCGAAATGCCATGCCTGAAGTTTCATATAAATTAGTTACTATCAAACATTTCTGTAAAATATGCTACCCATAGACATAATGAAGCTTGCTTATAATTACGGACATGTTGAAAATGTTATAAATGCGTAAAGAAGAAATTTTCAGGGGGCACCCACAACTGGGTGCCATTGTTCCACGCGGCGGTCATAGTGGCACTCACCGGTGGGTGCCATTGTCTCCAAAGGGTTAAGTGACTGCTAAAGAAGCAGCTCAAGGCGGAAATGTGAGCAAGGCTGAACTGCGCAGCAGCAAAACTATGAGACTCGGTGAAGAGAAAAGTGCGAAGCCGCCTGACGCGGACCCCTTCCGCGATACGCCACTTATCGCACTCTTGCTACGAATAATGCAGACTCTGAGCGCGTGGTTGGTCTGTACATTGATGTGTGTTACGTACAATTATGTACATTGCTGAGTCTTCACGCAGGCGACTATGACCAAACTGATCAACGTCTAGGAGATATTAGAACAATAGGTTAGCGTGGATGAGATAAATTCTGTGGTCAAGTCATGGTAATTGTGCTTCATTTCTAATTAAATTTAAAGAAATTCCCTATGATTGCAGGTGAATGTAATGAACTTCAAAGCCAAGAATCACATTCGTGTCGGAAGTTCGGCAGGACAAAGCGAGTACAGCGATTACAAAAGACGAAATTACACAAGGCCGCCAAACCGTGAAATTTGTTGTGATGGGTACGTTACTTCGGATTTCTTACAGACGGGGGGGGGGGACAAACATTGACATTTTGCACTCGTCGCATTTCAGCGATTTTTTTTTCATGAAGATTGCCGCTGTTGACGAAGTCTTACACCAAAACATTTTGCAATGTCTGTTCACACCGGCTTCAGGATATGACGTCATTTGACATCGTCGTCGAGCTTAGGGTGGCCTACCGTACTTGCTAATGCCTGAAGCTTCTAAATAATTTCCTGAAACGATTAAGTGTTGGATAGTATTTTAATAAGATTGGTTTTCACTTCGACATTGGCAAAGCCCGTACCAGCGTTTCAGAGAACATCGTAATGGTACACGATCCGTTGAGGATCCTATTGATCTTACTCGACCAGTGCACAATCCTTCCGAGGGAATTTTCTCTGATTTCGTCCAGAAGGAAACTATGGAGTTTTCTCTTTTATGAAATGAAGTGCCCTCGTCAATTTCAAATTGGAAGCCTTCACTTTAAATTCAAAATGTGATTAACTTTATCCGAATGTGGAGACAACATATTTCTGTCTTTTTCGTGGTCTCCCCATCTAGTTATAACGCAAGTACATGCAGTTGCTTGTAAGTGGATATTATAATGTCCAAGTTCGACTTGGCATATCTTGGCATATTTTCAGAATACAATAGTTTAGTACTGAGCTTCCGACCAAGATTGGCAAGAACTTTATTTGGCCGACGTTTGGGTGCTTTCACCTTCTTCAGAGCCTGGAATAGACGAAAGCAATTTAGGAAGCTATCCGTTCAAACACTATTTCAACCTACGAAAACCATACAGCAGAGTGTAAACTAATAAAGCGATGTCATGGAGGAAGATAAGAACGAACCTTTAGGAATGCTGGCCAGAGATGTCCACCACCACCTCGAGCTGATAGAACGCGGCTTAAATGGGTGAAGCCTTCAAATATACTCCACATCTCGAAGTCGGATTAGGCGTGGCGATGGATGTGACGTGGCGGCCGCCGCACTTGATGAAGTTGCGCGAAGACGCTACTTCCAGCATGTTACGCTCATATTCAAGGGAGTATGTAGAAACAGCCTACCAACACGGTTCCATCAAGTGCGGCGATGGCCACGTCAATTCCATAGCCACGCCTAATCTGACTTCGAGATATCGACTGTACCTATTTAAGCCGGTTACTGAAGGTTACAATTTCTAAAGGTTCCTTCTTATCCTCCTCCATAACATCGCTGTACTAGTTTACACTACTACGTTGTTACTAGTTTACTCTACACACGATGAATGATTCTCATAGATTGAAATAGTGTCTGGACGGGTAGCTTCCTGAATGGCTCCCGTCTTTTCCAGGCTCTGAAGAAGGTGAAACGACCGAAACGTTGGCCAAAGTATTCACATAGCTGGATTGCCTCCTTTCTGCATAATCGTAGCTATCAAGTTGGTAATGTTTTATCTAGTTCATTTATAGCATCCAGTGGAGTGCCCCAAGGAGGCGTTCTATCACCCCTACTGTTTTCGATCTATGTGATTTGGGATTGCTTGTATAATGTGACGATATTAAGATATATCAGGTCAGTCAAAAAGTATCCGCCGTTCTGCACCTCGACTAGTCCCTTGCATTTTTTTGGTAGTTTCTTTCGCAACTTCTCAAACAACTTGGGTGTCACCTTATAGAGAAAGATCAGCCCTTTTATATCCATACGAAGGTTCGAGGTGATTCCGAGAACATTTGTCGTTTTACCCTCCTTTTTAGGATAAGCAAAATCGTGATTTTCGATTCTTACCACTTCATGTCTTCAAACTTGGAAGAAACGCGCCAGGGCCAGCTCGTAATATGGCGGCTGCATTGAGAAGGAATGCTGCTAGGAAACGCATAGCGCAACATTAGCTCGGCAGGCTTGGGCCTGGAGAAATAAAGCTCAAAAGCGATGCGCGTAGTATAAGGAGTGCAGTCAATGTAGGGGATGGTAAAAAAGAATGAAAGAAGCTCATCACTGTTACCCAGCTACAAGTGTGGTATTAGAGGTTGAGTCTCTGAAGGCACCGAACTCAGCCTGGTGGACGCTCTAAGAAAGCAGGAAAAATGTCGTCAATCTATTCACCGTGAGCCCGTGCTGGCAGCTTTAGCGGTTGCGACGCGCATAGAGGTGTGTGCTTGGACTCTTCCTTGCAACAGTAAGGAACAGTTTCCAAAATGAGTAATAGTGTGGGGTAAGACTACGCTGCTGCACGCTTACAGTGAAAGGCCTACCAAATATGTGGTCGAAACCAAGTTGCCTTGAAAAGCTGCAGAACCTGGAGCGCCTCCAATAAGGATTGTCCTCAATTTCGATGGTCCATTTCAAATTCCGAGAATGGACTCATTCGACGACAGCCGAGTCCTGACCTAAGGAGTAGAACATAAAACATAAGAAACTACGGGACGATAGTCTGTTTCAAGGAAAAAATGAGGTCCAGTCCTTCACCACGATAGCGCGAAATCGCCCACCGCAAATTACGCTCTGTTGAATCCATTCAGAAATGGCTCAGAAGCTCTTCTGCTATTCTTTATATAGCCCAGGTGAATCTTTCACGAACCACCAACAAGAAATTCCCCGCTTTTCAAAAGTAGTTCTTGGAGGAGAAAAACTGAGGCACGTCAAATGCGCCTTCCTACAGCTTTTGGCCTATAATAAATGCAAGGTCTATAGGAATGGAAGTTCTTAGCATGGGTCTGATTGAGAACGATCTGCTGGACATAGCAGTTTTTATTTCGATTAAAAAGATTGTGTTTCAGCAGAGTTGTGGTGCTTCAAAATTGGGGGGTCAAGCGGCGGATACTTTTTGACCGATCCAGTACAAAGCGGTTGAAAATTCAACACATCAAGAAGCCTTTCAGGCGGCTATTGACAGCGTTGAGAGTTGGTCTATTTAGTGGGGACTACCGCTCTCTCATGACAAATCAAAATTCTTTGGCTTAAATAGGAGTGATACAGTTATCAAATATAGTCTAGGATCCCAGGAGCTACAGCGTCACAGATGTTCGCAACCTTGGTGTGAAGTTTGAAGCTTGCTTTTGATATTCTTTACAAAGAAATTGTACATAAAGCCATGTGTAGAATTTGCAATCCTTCAGAGCTGTTAGAGCGAAGGACCCAAAAACGCTTTCCAGAGCCAACAAAACCTACGTCAGGCCGATTTTGGAATCGGGAACTACGATTTTCTCTCCTTCACGAGAAAAAGGATATGTCCCTCCTGGGAATTGTTCAAAACAGTTTTACGCGCAAGTTGGCTATGCGATGCTCTGGTCTGGGCTATCAATTTATTCCAAGTAGTGCTGCACGTCGTGATATCTACTCACTCCTAGTCTGCTTGTTCGGAAAAAGATAAACGACCTCATCATGGCATTTAAAATCCTTACCCATAAGGTTTCGATCAACATGGATGATTGAATCATTCTATTATAAAACGCGCGGCAGTGCTATCAAAATCAGGTGTCCGACAGTTAGAACTCAGGTCCGAGCTCAATACTTTTCAAGTAGTAGCCCTACTCAATAAAATACTACGGGACGATGTCATGCATTTTTCTCTGAAAGCTTTCAAGTTTTAGCAGAAAAATCAGTGCTCGCAGAGGATTCCTCCATTATTTAGAATTGAATGTTGCCACTTTTTCCTTAGTTTTGTTCAACTTCTGTTTTTTTCTGCGTTATAGGTTGTTATATTTTTCTTCCTACCTCTACCTTTGTTCTGTTTCTTTTCATGTTTTACAACATAGCACCGAGTATGTTGGCAATTTCTCTTTCTTGAGTTGTCATACCCACGCGGACTTCGTCTACTTCAATTAATAAGATAAAGATAAAGAAATAACGTGATTGGTGATTTTGGTCGGAAGTTCTGAACTATTGTAATTTGAATATTATATTGAATTATGAATTATTATTATATTTGAATATTTGAATGTCATATTTCTGCGTGCTTAATCTGAAATATGTCGTAAGGATAAATCATGGTTGTGCGAGGAGAACTGTGAAGTACTCGTGGTGTTACCTGTTTTGGTCGGAAGGCAGGGATAACTGAGTCATTGAGAGTGCTCATGTCTGCGCCTTTGGAAGCTGCGGGCTCAATCCTTCGAGGCTTAACCGCTCTGCAGAGGCTGCAGAAATAGTACTAGTACCAGCAGTGGGTCGAGGTGAATGGCGGCTGGTAAAAACTCCCTTCACTCTCTTCAATGCTAAACTCGCAAGAGGTAACAGTGATAGTGCTAACACGTCATCCGGAAGTGGCGCGCAGAACCTCCGCCCGGGTTCTGTGGTAGTATACAAGGCTGCCAAGGAGTGAACGGCCACGGTCAAAGAAGCTAGGCCTGTTGGATTCTAAACGTGGGGACCGTAAGTGGGAAGTCTTGAGGAGTGGCTGATCTGGTGATGCGCAGGAACACCCAAGACCTTTGCTTTTAAGAAACGCGATGGAAGGGGAATATGGCTGGGGGAATGGGGAAGGTGCCACACTGTATTTAATGGAAAAGAACCAAGCCGAATAGCGTAACCATGGCGGTATCGCGACTATGTCTTCGCTGGGTGCAGGACCAAGGTACATGATCATTGCTGTGCGGATGGACACGAAGGGGGTACTAGATAATGCTCTCCGCGCACCACAAATCGAATGCCTTCAAATTCAGAATGTGTTCCGTCCGGGGCTTCACGACGCCATCAGAATGATTCCTCAAGGCGACTGCCTCACCATAACAGGTGACCTGAATTGCTAGGTTGGCAGTGACAGAAGAGGCCCAAAAGAGTGCACGGAGGTAGGGCGATAGGACCGAAAAGTGCCAAGAAAGTGAAAGTTCTAGGCCTGACAACAGAAAGATTAGTTGATGCCGGTATTTCCGGTAGGATGAAAAAAAACTGTGCTCGCCAGTGGAAAGTAGGCGACGTAGCCTCGCCGGCGGCACTGACACAACAGCTTATTGAAATCTCCATTTCTCTTTCTTCCTATCTCTTGTGTTTTATAGTTTGGGTTTCTCATTTTACGTGGATTTATCTTTTTCTTCAACCGTATGAATTCCGTGCAGTGGGTGAGCATTTTCAGTTCACTGTCTCAGTGCATTGGTCGCCTAATGTGTTCAACTCACAGTCGGCAGTTTTGGGGAGGGGAGTCGTATCAAGGCTCGTTGAGACTGAGGGCGACGTAATTTTTTTTTACATCCCATCAGCATGACGGTTGACGCTGGTTACAAGGTAGCCTACAGCAGCGGAGGCAGACGAACCGAAATCGACCATGTGCTCGTAAGAAGATCATCCCTCAATTATGACGAGCATGAAGGTATTTTCTGGCCAGGAACTGGCTGTTCTGGCCAGAACCCGGTGGTGTGACTTCCACCATGCGGAGATGCGCGATCTCAGTCGAAGGATAATGGAAGTTGGTCTATCAAATCCTGACGGTAAAGTACAGTGGAGTTGAAGCAACGCGGCTGAGACCAGACTACGAAGCGCAGGGAGGCGAAGCGTTTCTCTGGAACGAGGAAGTCCACTAAATCAGGCGCATACAAAAAGGACGCACACAAGTGCTGGCGGGAGTCATGACTGACACTATCTACAAACACACGCAAGAGGATTACTAAGGCAAGTGTCACCAACCAAAGAACATGGAAACGGATGCCTTGTACAAAACGTTGGAGGACCGAAATGCAGAGACGTCTACGGACTGGTTAGAACTCGACATCGATTACTTTCTCTTGGTTCTGAATTTAAATATCGAGCAGCGGAGGGCGACTTATTTTTCTTTACGAATTTTTTGATGCATAGAACAAGACTTTACTCTTTCTAAAGGATCAATTTTCAGATATGCTCCGCACACGGTAGCCATTGTCCTATTAGTTTTGATTGTCGTCGTTAGAGCGCCAACAATCTATGCCCTGATGATTCTCTACCAGGTTGGCTTTTTGTTTATGTAAGCAGAACTTCTCATAATGTAACGACTTATCGAGAAATTCTTTCCAAGCATAGTTGTGATTTTCGTGTGAGGGTCCATAGTTAAGCTTAGAGGAGGATTCCACAACGAGGTTGAAGGTGATAGAAGGGGAAACTTACCAAGTGGACTGACCGGCGGACCTCTTAACACACTGGCCACAATAACAGCCAAAGTCAGGCTACGCCTTTTTGCCGTGTGGGACAATGGCCCGATACCGTTTTCCTTTTTTTTTGGTCGCTTCTTTATTTCTGAAACTAATTATATTCGTATTGTATGTATTTCAATTGCTTCCAAAAATAAGCGTAAATATTGCAACGCAATCAACAATGAAGGTTTATCACGTAACTAGCGACGCGATAGGGAACATTCAATACCGAAGAAGCCCTGACAAGAACCTCATCGAGTTCTCACTTTTTCAATGCCATTCAATGTAGTAACGACCACGTTCGTTGTTAAGCATATCATAGCAGCCTTATGTTCATCGTCGTCTTGATCGTTCTCTCGGAGCAACTAATGCTTCTGAAGATGCAGACCTTCAGCGCCAAATTTGCAGTATTTGGTGCTCGTTCGAATTGTCGTATGCGTGAGCAGGGTCATATTTGTGTTGAGGGCAGGAGCTAAATCCCACATGAAGGTATTTGCCGAATTCGACAAGGAAGATTATTCGCGGCGCAGAGCTATCGTCACCTTAGCGCCACACGTCGCCAAGATGCCACCCAAGGTCCCCCGAAATCGTCTCGTTCGCCAACATGTTAAGGATGTGGACCGGCACGCGTTTCGCAGCAAAAGGTAGGCCCAGCAATCTAACATGGCAAGTCGCCCAAAGTGCAAGTCCAACTCCCTGATTATGAATATCACACATGTTCGGAGCAAAAAAAGCCTGGCTCCTGCGCTAGGACCTAGAGTCGTAAGAGTAGGAGTAAACATACACAAATTCGTTATCGACTGTCCTCAAATTCGTTGTACAGGAAATCATAGGCAAGTTTGTTGAACTAGCAATGTCAGCATTTCTCTAGCTACATTTCTGCCCGCCAAGAGGTCGCTCCCACGACCTCTTGTCTGAGAGTCTAGACCACAGCCCTGCGCTTTTCTAATTTATAATCCTTCTTAGAGAAGAGATTAGCAGATAGGGAAAGCAGATTTGAGCTCAGATTTCGATGCGCATATGGACATATTCATCTCATTTTGTTTGGCCGGGTTGACCAAATGACCTTTCTCGGTTACACCAGGCACTTTGTGACGAGAAAAGCTTCTGTAATGCCCGGAAGGGCCTTACCCGCCTTGGTTGCCATGTTCTTGGGAGCCGCGCATTCATGTAGCTGAATGTGAAAACAACCCTGCTGGATACTAATACAGTTATCATCATCCTTCACTTTCAGTGTAAGAGAGCATTTGACTTTAAGCAGCCTAGCTTTCAGTTCGTCTATATGTCTCACCAATGAAAACCTGATGTTCCTGAACATAATTGTGGACATTGTGGTAAACGTTCAAACGATTTGTCTTTATTATTGTCTCGCCCAATGTGGAAAATAAGAAACAGAATGGGGGTTTGTGGGTTCATGCCATTTTCCGTGCTTTTTTCTTCTTTGGGGCACTTGCCAGCCCTACTTTAATTGTTCAGGTCGATCATTTTATCGCACCTCTGATTCACTTGTAATTTTCCACATTAATCCAATGGTGTAGGAGTTGTGTCATTATGAGTTTACAGCATGAGGAGAAGCCGCTGTTGTTAACATGTATCATCGTGGATGTCGTCTATCTGTTCACATGGATATTGCTTTGGTTGATGTTGACACTGAAGAGAGAATGGTCGTTTCAAGTCGCCCACAAAGTGCATCAAATGTACGCCCTTCAGGTACGGAACCTAGGCTATTCATGGAAAATCGCATGCTCGAATAACTAAGATGGATTTAGCAAAATACTCCATAAAATGCTGTATACATATATGTCCCAGTAGCAAGGCAATCATCGCACCAGGAAAAGGAGAGCGTCAGGGGCGGTCTTTAACCCATTCGTGACAATGGCAGCCACCGGTGGCTGACAAAGATCTCACTTGTGCAATGGTATCCACCGGTGGCTGCCGTGTTTCAAATGAAGTTTGGAAAGTTTTCCTCTCTGAAAAGAATCTTCATACCCTCTTTCATCTATGCCAGCCTTGTGCACGGGGAATCTCTATCCACTCAAATTTTATTGAAGAAAAATCTCCAGACTCTCCTGCTAATGCGCAAACCGGCGCGGTCGCGAATGGGTTAAAGGAGATACGCGCTAGAAAGCATATTGGTTACCCTATTGGGTAACCATTGAAAATCCGACCGGCTAGTCGACACCTGTTGTGCGAACTATGCGATGATTTTATGCTCTAAAGTTGGATGAGCGTCCTTAATCCCATTCCAACTCTTTGAGAAACGATACCGAAATCCATTCTCGAACCAGTAGTTGGCTTTCACAAAAATCTCGTGCAAAAGTTCAGTGCAACCACAGTTTTCAAGAAAGGGCCTATTCGGACTTTCTCTTTGCGATTTGTAGTGTTCTGGAAGTTATGCTGCAATTAGTGCCACTGTTCACAGATCACATCACTCTGAAGACGCAAGCTCATCTAGAGGGGGAGGGGTGGGCCAAAAAAAAGAGTCACTTTGCCTATGGCGCATTTCATCAAAGTTTCATCGCAAAGGCTGCCGCTGTCATTGGGATTTATACGGCAAAATACTCCTTAGATGTCTCTACATGAGCAGAATCAGGCCCACCTTCGATGCACCGTCCCCACAGCCTTCACTTTTGACCAGCGTTTCAGAGACATCGTAATCGTCTATGGTTTTTTGACAACCTCGTTGAGCCCGTACCGCGAACCATGCTTCCGTGGGAAAGTCTTCTAATGTCGTCTGTATAAAAAGCCCCAATTTAACATTTCTGATAGAATAAAATGTGCTTCTCAATATGCAGTTGAGCTCATTTGGTTTGGTTTTGGCAAAGTGCAATTTCTGTTTTGAATGTGAGTGGGAGTGACTCTTTTTTGGCCTCCCCTGTAGCTCCTTCATGGTTTACGAGCAGGCTTACCCTTGGAATTTTTGCGGTTGGTGTCGCAAGCGACGTTTCAGTCAGAAAAGTAGCACTCACGCGTCGACCTTGAGACTGCAGAAGATGCTTCAGCCTTGTCCGAGCTGCCTTGGTATGCTGATCAAATGAAATGCTAACATCTTGAGTGGAAAGAACGGGAGTTGAAGTCTCACTGAGAACTGTTTTGTTAGCTGCTGTTTGAAAGCTGTGTTTGCGAAACTTTCACAAGCAGCTTAGGCAGAGTTTTCATCATCGGTGGGAACTGTCACCGTTTGCTTTTTGGGCAATTATGCTACCGATTGCACCACCGGGGTACTTACAATTAACTTGGCTTTTTAGAATACGTTTACCATAGCAACACTCGCACCTATAACGTGATGAGCTAGTCAGCCCATATGTGCAGTGAGCACACGCTGAAAGGTTAAGTAAATACTAAATTTGATTTGCTTTGTTTTCAAACTTATGTCTGGATGCCCAGATCGCGTTGCAAAAGTCCTCAAGATTGCTGCGTTGCCGGGCAGTCTTATGAAACTCCCACCTAGAGTGTGGACGCGGGTTTTGTTCGCTATGCTCTTCTTTGCGCCGAATAGTTTTGGTACTCCTATTTCGTTAAGACTTGTTGTGAAACATGAGTAGGAGAAGTACTTGATCAACTTTGTTCAAACATTTCCAGAAGGGCTTAGCAACCGGGCATATCAAAGGCAACGAAAACCCATCACAACTGAAGAATTCGCTGATTGTAATGCAGAGAGATCATGTACGACCTTCAAAGAATTTTTTGAGCGATTCGCCTTATAGTCTTTTCAAATTCAAGATATTGCAGATGTTTGTGACCGATGATCAAGCAGCAAAGCAATCATTGTTACGGCATATACAACGTGGACATTTCGATACACCTGACGAAATGTACTGGTCAAAAAGCAACGGCAATCAGAACAGTCCTAACGCTAGGTGAGTCACTAGTTGGCCGGGTGAATAACGGTGAGGAAGAAATTGGAAGTGGGTCGTGTTAGCCCTGGAGAAATACGAGGACGTCGTAATCGCAAGCTTCGTTAATAGACACAAAAGTTTGCTGCCACTCATTCGCTATCATCGTTAGTGTTTTAGTTACCAATGCAAATGATATCTTACACATGTCTGCAATGACAATTCAGATGGAAAGTGGTTGTTGATTTGGTTCGTAGTGATCAACACGATAAAAAAAGGGAGAAGCACGTCTTCCAAAAGAATCGTAAAGAATGAGCAGCGCATATCCACTCCAAAATAATGTACACGTTTTGAGATCCTAGAGGGGAACTTTTTATCAGAAGAAGGTTCAAAACGGGGAGATTTGCAGCGGAGCCCCGCCCACGAGCGTGGCGTGCGTCGCAATGAGTGGTACTGATAACCGGATTTAAAAACTATTCCAAAACAGCCTCAAAACTGGGGTAAGAAGTGGGTAAAGGTGTGCATTGGCAAGTCACATAGTCACAATTATTGACCCACTCCCGGTGGGCGGGACGTTCTCCAAAAAAGCGGTGCTTTATGAAAAATCTCGAACGCGGTTGGGAGGAAGCCTTCTGAGCTGAAAACAAATTGTTGTAGGGGGGCAATATCTAAGGTGTTCCCAGCACACATGACGTGAGCGGAGGTCCGCCCACAGTGGGCGGAGCGCGCTTTGAAGTGTAAAGCGTTTTCTGCAAGTCCTCATAATTCGAGTCGGAGAAGTCTTGGTGAGCCGAAAAAGGGTGTGTGGAGGTGGGTGAAGGAGTGGAGGTCAACTGTCATCAGTGGGGGAGGCATGATCAAAGTGAGCGGAGTTTGCGACGGAAATTCATAACTCGGTTCCAAGGAGTCCTGGAGACGGGAAAAAGTGAGGTTGAGCTCGTCAATGGAAGGGAGGTCAACTGCTGTTGGTGGGCAGGGCGTGCACCAGCGTGGGCGGAGTTTGCCCCAAACTTATAATTTAGTTCCGAGAAGTTCGGGAGACTGGGAAAAGAGTGCGTCGAGACCGACAGCGCACGGGGGAACAGCTGCTATTGGTGGGTAGAGCGAACACCAAAATGGGCAGAGTTTGCGACGGAAATTCATAACTCGGAAGTCCTGGAGACCGGGAGAACGGTGGATAGAGGTGGATGAAGGAGTGGAACCCAACTGCTGTTGGTGGGCGGGGCATGACCACAGCGGGCGGAGTTCGCGACGAAAATTCATAACTCGGTTCGAAGAAGTCCTGGAGACCGCGAAAAAGGTGGATAGAGGTGGATGAAGGAGCGGAGCCCAATTGTTCTTGTAGGACGGAGTTCTCCTCAAAATTTTGTAACTCGGCTCCAAGAAGTCCTTGAGGCCGGGAGAGAAGTGGGCGAAGGAAAGGAAGTGAATTTCTAATGATGTGCCGAGGATCACCTGTATCACCTGTCGTCCCGTTGATTGCCGATTTGCTCGAGCGGGCGCCAGCAACGTCTCCATTCGTCCCTGTCGCGTGCTAGGGTGGTCCAGTAGATCCTCCTTACTCAAGGGACACGAAGTCCATCATTTCTTTCGTTCAGAGCTTTCATGAAGAAGTCTGGCCATCGGGCCGGCAGTCGTCCAGGTGTTCGTTTGACGTCCCGAGGGATCCAGTCGGTAACCGCTCTGCTCCAACGGTCATCGCAAAATCGCATGACGTGTCCGGCCCACCTTATCTTCGATTCCTTGGCGAAAACGGCAGCGTCCCTGATCTTCGATCGTTGGCGTAGTTCGGCACTCCGGATTCCCCCCTGCACTTGCGTGTATAGGGTTACTCCTAGCATCGTCCTCCCGACAGCGCGTTGGATAACGCTGACCGCATGCTCGTCCTGCCTGCGCAGAGTCCAAGTCTCTGAGGCGTGGGTTAGGGCAGGAAGGACAGCGGAATCGAAGAGGTGGGCACGGAGCCGGATTTTCTTCGCCTTCTTCACTACTCCCTCAATGTTCTTGTACGCTCCCCATGCCGTTCTTTTCCTCCTGCTCAGCTCTGGAGCTAGGGCGTTCATCATATTAACTTCTCAACCTAGGTACACGTAGCTGGAGCATTCGGTGATGTTTGTTTCGTTGAGCGCGAATGGGCCATCAGGAACCAATCCGTTTCTCATAAACATCGTCTTCGTTAGGCTCGGCTGTAGACCAACCTTACCACAGGCGCAGTCGAAATCAGCCAGCATTCGCTCCGCTTGCTCGATGTTCGGCGTTATAAGAACGGTCGTCAGCAAAACGAAGGTGGTGTAGTTGCCGGCCGTCGACCTTCACTCCCATGTCTTCTCATTCCAGTTGACGTCCTCGCGGCAGCGCGTTGGATAACGTGTGTGGGCGAGGATACACCGAAAAAGCAGGATTCGCCGCCAAAATTACAAATAGGCTCAGCGATAGTTTAGAGATTGGATAAAAAGTGGGAAGAAGTTGGTGAGGAGGAAAAGGATAGGTGGGACATCCAAAGAAATAGGCGGAGTTTATCACAAGGTTCATAAATTGGGCCGGAAGCAGTTCTAGGCCGGGAACAGCGGACAGTTGGTTGACTATTACGAACAGCTGGAGGAAGGAGGGATGGTCAAAAGCCATCGGTGGATGAAGCATGGGGCAGTTGGATAGAATTCAGCAGAAAAGCCAAATATTCGAGGTGTACTGGGCCAAATTCGAAAATTCACGCCGCACAATCCGATATCGCCGCAGAACTGCGCGTGCGGCGCCAACTGGTATATCCCTACTATATATAATGCGCTAAGTCTGTCTGTCTGTCTGTCTGTCTGTCTGTCTGTCACGAAATTCCGTATTAAGCGGACAACAACCTACTGGGTCCAGGTCAAGTATGGGAAGGGTGTACCATATCTCGAGAAGTGAAAAACATACATCACCTAAGCGGAGCCTCGCCCACAGTGGGCGTGGCGTGCGTCGAAAAGAGTGGTACTGAGGACCATGATTTCAAATTCAGTCACAAAACAGAGTCGAGACCGGGGACAAAAGTGGATATAGGTGTGCGTTGGTAAGCCAGATCGAATTGAGAAGACCCACCCTCGGTGGGCGAGGCGTTCTCTAAAAAAGCGGTGCTCAGTGAAAATATTCATGACTCGGTTAAGAAGAATCCTACAGACCAGAAACGAAATTGGGGAGCAACGCTAAGGTATTTCCAGCACGCATGATGTGAGCAGAGGCCCGCCCACAATGAGCGGAGCGTGTCGTGAAGCGGACAGCGTTTTCTACAAGAGCTCATAAATCGGCTCCGAGATGACTTAGAACCGGAAAACAGCGGATAGAGGTCAGGAGGTCAGGGGAAGCTAAATGTCAAGAATGGGCGTGGCTTGCATCAAAGTAGGCGGAGTTTGCTGTTAGGCTTATAACTCGGTTCCTAGGAGTCCCGCAGTCCGGGAAAAAAGCGTATAAGGGTTGGCAGAGGGAAAGGGATCAACCGCTGTCGGCGGGCGGAGCATGCGCCAAAGTGGGCGGGGTTTGCCACGGTGCTTCATAACTCGGTTCCAATAAGTTCTGGAGATGGGAAAAAAGTAGAAAAAGGTTGGGAATGAGATAAAAGTCAACTGATAGCAGTGGTC
This sequence comes from Ostertagia ostertagi, assembly GCA_036418205.1. Lineage (NCBI taxonomy): Eukaryota > Metazoa > Nematoda > Chromadorea > Rhabditida > Trichostrongylidae > Ostertagia > Ostertagia ostertagi. The sequence continues at coordinate 322,874 of MU868338.1, read as the reverse complement.
GACCCATGCACCAAAGTGGGCGGTGTTTGCCACAAAGATACGTAGCTCGATTTCGTTCCCTACAGGACCTCATAATTCGGCTCCGAGATGACTTAGAGACCTGAAAAAATGTGTATAGTAGTGAGAGTAGGAGTAGAGCTTGAATGTGGACGCTGGGCGTGGCACATCCCGAAGTGGGCGGAGTCGCCACCACTCATAATTCGGTTCCTAGGAGCCACAGCGCACGGGAAAAAGGTGGATAAGGGTTGACGTAGGTAAAGGGGTTAAATGCTATTGGTGGACTAAGTGTGCACCAAAGTGGGCGGGGTTTGCCCCAGAAATTCATGACTCATAACGTCTTCTACAAGGCCTCATAATTCGGCCCTGAGACGACTTAGGAACCTAAAAATATACATGTACAGGTGAGAGGAGGAGTGGAGGCTGGATGTGGACGCTGGGCGTGGCACATCTCGAAGTGGGCGGAGTTTGCCACCACTCTCATAATTCGGTCCTAGGAGCCCCAGCGCCCGGGAAAAAAGTGGATAAGGGTTGCCGTAGGGAAAGGGGTTTAGGGCTAAGTGTGCACCAAAGTAGGTGGGGTTTGCCCCAGAAATTCATGACTCATAACGTCTTCTACAAGACCTCATAATTCGGCTCCGAGAAGACTTAGAGACCTGAAAAAATGTGTATAGTAGTGAGAGTAGGAGTAGAGCTCGAATGTGGATGTTGAGCATGGCACACCCCGAAGTGGGCGGAGTTTGCCACCACTCTCATAACTCGGTTCCAAAACGGCTAGACGACCGGAAGAAATGTGGGTAAGGGTTGCCGGAGGGAAAGGGGTTACATGCTAATGGTGGGCTAAGCTTGCACAAAATTGAGCGGAGTTATGCACGAAACATTATTACTCGGTTCCAAAAAGTCTTGGACACCAGGAAAAAAGTATAGAGGTCAGCGAAAGAAACGAAGTCTCAGTGGGCAGGACATGCGCAAAAGTGGGCGGGGTTACCCATGAATTTCGAAAGAGGAGTGTCTCCAAAGCAGCCGTACCTTGAAATCTCACTCAGCAGCTCTGCAGTAATAGAGAGAGAACATTGGTCACAGACATGATTTTTCAGTCTTACCACCTTCCGAAAAAAAAAACCTGTCTTGGAAGAAAGACCCTCTCCGAAACCGCCTTATAGTTATAATAGAAAATATAGCTTGACCTAATAGTCGGTGAAAATGGGATATACCGAAAGAAAACTAAAATCTAGAAAAGAACAGTGATCATCCTGTTTGAACCCCCGTGTGATTCACGCGAATGCGTGCGCAGCCAAACTGGTATATTTATATATATGTAATATATGTGTATGTGTATGTATATATATGTAATATATGTATGTATATACATATATGTATATATATATATGTATATATATTTATGTATATATGTAATATGTGTATATATACATATATATGTATGTAATATTACTTAATATATTTACCATAAATATATATTATACATATAATACAGTAGCGCTCAGTAGTATTCGGCCAAATGCTTTTTGGCCATAGCTTTCTTTCTGCTGAATCAAATCAGTTCAGTTCTGATATTTTTCGAAATAAAACCTCCTAAACTTAGCAAGTGTATTGCTGTTGAATGGGAGAAAGAATTTAGGAAGGAAAATTGTTACGTGAAAATTTTTCGAGTATGACCGAATTCCACGTAAATTTCAATTCATTGTAAAAAGCTTACAATTCAACAAAACAAGCCACCGCATAGTGGGAAACGTTTAGCAGATTCAATACTTACATGATAATCATCTGGAGTTGCGAAATCCTCAACAAGGTCTAAGTGTGGAATCAGTCACTGACTCCACTGTCTAATGGGCAACGCCCTCAAATTTTCTCAAATTAGACGCGCTTTTCATCCATATTCCTGACTCTCTCCTAGGGTTTCCCTACCTTCCTCCATAGTGTTTCGATGACGCTCTGGACATGTGGCTGAAATAGTTGTTCCGTTAGGAGCGCACCATGCTGGCGAAACCACTACTTCACCGTGATGGTGCAGTGTTTTAGTCGCTCCACAGCTAGAAGACGAAGACATTAGCGTGCAGTTGCCATACGCTTGGATAAACAACTCCTTTTAGAACTTGAATTTATACGATGGCCTTCACCATTTCTCGATCCCATGCAACGGTGCAGCTTCTTCCACAGTCTACCATGACCGAGCCTCCGCCTAGTTTCAAGGCTGGCAGCTGATAATTCCGATCAAAACGTCCCCGTCAAGACCTCACACTTTGATACCGCCGTCAACGCCAAACGTCCCAAACGTACTCTCTGCGCTCTAGATGACGTTAGAACCTGTGGAGATCTCCATCTCAGATGTGCATAAACCCGTTCCATCTCATCAGTTGGCGCCGCACGCATTGCGCGCACAACACAGATCTGCGGCGAAAATTTTCAAAATTGGCCTGATACACCACGAATATCAGACTTCTCAGCTAAATTTTATCCGTTCCATCATCGACGGCTTTCAGCCTCTTTTTCTTCGCAAACCATTATCCACTTTTTCCGGTTTTCGGACTGCTTCCGGACAGTAAATCTCGTGGCAAACTCCTCGCGCTTCGGTGCGTACCCCGCCTACCAATAGCATTTGGCCCTCTTCCTTTCGCCAACCTCTAACCCCGTTTTCCCCTATCTCTAGAACTTCTTGGAACCGAATTGCGACCCTTTTCGCAAACTCCGCCCACTTTAGTAAATCCCTGCCCAGCGACGACAGCTGGCCTTCACTCCTTCACCCAACTCCATCCACCTTTTTCCCGGCCTCCGGGACTTGTTGGAGCCGAGTTATCAATTTTCGTCACAAACTCCGTCCACTTGGGTTAAGCCCCGCCCACCGGTGGCGATTGGCCTCCACTCCTCCACCCACCTATATCCACCTTTCTGCTGGTCCCGGGGACTTCTTGGAACCGAGTTATGAATTTTCGCCGCAAACTCCGCCCACATTGCTCATGCCCAGCCCACCGGCGACGGTTAACCTCCACTCCTCCACCTACCTCTATCCACCTTTTTCCGGCTCACTAATACTTCTCCGTCCTGAATTATGAGGACTTGTAGAAAACGCTGTACACTTCAGAGCGCGCTCCGCCCATTGTGGGAGAGCTCCGCCAACGTTATGTATACTGGGAGCACCTCAGACATTGCTCCACACCAATTTTTTTCTGCTCTGTAGGCTTTCTCCCAACCGAGTTATGAAATTTTTCATAAAGCACTGCTTTTTTGGAAAACGCCCCGCTCACCGGGGGTAGGTCTCCCTAATTTGATGTGACTTAACAATGCACACCTTTACCCACTTTTTGGCCCAGTTTCGTGGTTGTTTTGTCACTGAAATCGAAATCCTGGTCTTCGGTACAGTTCATTTCAACGCACGCCACGCCCTCTTGGGCGGGGCTCCGCTTAGCTGATGTGTGTTTTGTACTTCGCGAGACCTTGCCTACACATTCCACACTTGACCCGGTCCCTCCAGGCAGATCCCGAGGAGCTAGGGAATTTCGTGACAGGCATACAGAACGACAGACAGACAGAAGACAGACGAAGCGCTTTATAGTAAGTAGGATACCACTTCACAGCCGGACCAAGTCACAGGCTTGCGAACTGGTGAAGGCTGTATACGTTTAGGTTCTAGAGAAGCAGTTGCCATACATGTGGATACACATGTATGGCAACTGCTGTGTATCCACATGTATGGCAACTGCTCGTAGTGTCTTCTCTTCTAGCAATGGACCGACCAAAAATATCGTATCTCCACTGTGAAGGAGTGGTTTCGCAGTATGGCATGCTACTAATGGAGGGACTAATTCAGGCACATTTCTGGAGCGTCATCGCAAGACCATGGGAGAATTTAGGGAAACCTTCGGCACGAAAAGAGCCAGGAATTTGGGAGACGAACGCGTCTAATTTGAGGAAAATTTGAGGAGGTGGTCCCAATAGGCATTGGAATCAGTGATTTTTCTATTCTTTAACCTTGTTGAGGTTTTTGCAACTCTATATCATGTCAGTATTAAATCTGCTTAACGTTTTCTATTATGTGATGGCTCGTTTTGTTGCATTGTGAGCTTTTCACAATAGATTGAAATTTATTTGGAATATGGTCATACTCAAGAATTTTTAAAGTAACAATTTTTTCTTCCTGAATCTTCGTCCCATTCAACAGTAATACATTTGCTAAGTGGAGAAGGCACGGCTCTAAAACATCAGAAACTGATTTTTTTCTTTTCCAGAAAACTCACACTGAATGACAGCGTCAGTAACACGCCGGAGACGTCTCGATTGATTCAACGCCCTAAGGAAGGAACAGCTGCTTATAATTCGGTAATTGATATACAGTAGCGATCAAAAGTTTGGAAACTTTTTTATTTTTGATCTAGCGCGGCCGATACACAACAAAATTGTCCCAAATTTAGATATTCCATACAAAATCGAGTTCAGAATACGAGGGGAAGAACAATTTCCCAAACCTTTATTCGTATTTGAGAAAAAGATTTTTTCAAGTAATGGCGCGTCAAAAGTCAACTTTTTGTTTCCCTTATCAGTATGATTCCTACACTTCGATGTTCACTTGTTTTTGTTAATTTTAGTTAAACTATTGAGCAATGTGTAATTTCGAAATGAATTCATATGCAATGGAAGCAGTTTCTCTATAAGAAGTCCTTTCTTGAACCCTACAATACGGAATACGAAATTGAAATGGTTTCTTAGTAGTTCAATCTCTAAGGAAGTAATAGCATCGAATGTTTCTGGCTTTGTTGGAGTCGAGCAAGCATAAGAAGAATGATCATTCACAAAAAAGTATCCTCACAAGAAAATTGGCCCTCCTCAAATACTTCGGAGGGTGATTGGCACGTCCCGTGCCCCCGACATTCCCAAGTGAGAGACAACTTTTTCCAGTTTTCCTCTAATCATATTGAAGTCCAAGTGTAGCACAACATCGGCCGCGACCTGATGAATATTACGAATGGTATCCCAGCAAGTAGCCATTGTTGAGCTTCAAGAGCAGGATGGCCCAACTGGCTTCCGCACTCTATCGGCTAACATGAACCGGAGCCAAGAGGTGAAACCTTGTCCTCAGCGACGAATGAGATTTCTATCTTCCTAGAAATAATATGGTGGACCCTGTGAAGTGTTTTGTCAAATGGGAACTTCATTTTGAGTATAAAATTTCAACAGTCGGAAATAGTGGAAGTACTGTCATGGGTGAACATGTGTCCGACCATTCGGCGATTCCACAGTTCTAGGTATCCAGCGAAATGTGGGTTGGACTAAGTACAAGTATAGTCTGTTGAATACAATGCTCACCATAGATAGTCAGAACTAGCCGGAAAAGATGGGTTTTCTATTACGGAAATAACCCGATGCAGGTCTACCTCCCCACTGCCGCCTTCCTCAAACCGGAAAAAGGAGCTGGTATGAAGCGACCATGTCAAGATCTGAAGTCTAATGGAGTTCTACATCTAACGGAAAACGTGGCATGTCGCTCTACCCACGTTTCATTAAGAATCCCCCACAAACAATGTGCTTTAGTTCACAGTGAATGAGGTCCGACTTAAAAAACCTAAAATTATTTTATAATCAATACCATGTCAATAAAACTACGATAGAAATTTAAAGCTGCTCATCGAACAATTGATTTATTATGAGGATTTGAGAGCTATTTTGCCGAATTCGCTTTAGAATTCGGAAGTTTCCAAACTTTTGACGCGCCATTTCCTATGAAAATTCGTATTTTTCAAGTGTGATTCCAATTTTCAAAAAATCATGTTACCCATCGTAATCTACACTAGATTCTGAATATAATATGTGAATTCGGAGAAATTTCATGGTCTATTGGCTTCGCTAGATCAAAATTAAAAAAGTTTCCAAACTTTTGACCGCTACAAAAGTTGAAACCTTTTTATTTTTGATCAAGCGTAGCCGATAGACAATGAAATCTTCCCGAATTTACCTATTGTATACAGAATCAGCTGCAGAATACGATGAGCAACATAATTCTTCGAAAATGTGAGTCGCATTCGGAAATCGCGAGTTTTTATAAGAAATGGCGCGTCAAAAGTTTGGAAACTTCTCAATTTTGAAGCGAATTTGGCAAAATAGCTCTTAAATCCGCATGAAAAATTGGTTATTTGATTAATAGCTGTGAATGTGTGTGACAGAAACGTTTTATTGTCATGGAGTTGATTATAAAATAATTTTAGGAGTTCTAAGTCGAACCCTACACACTGTGAACTAAATCACATTGTTTGGTGGGGTTCTTACCTGAAATGTGAGCTGAGCGAAATACAAGCTCTTCCGTGGGATGTAGAACTGAAATAGACTTTAGATCATGGCTTGGTCACTTCATCACAGCTTCTTTTCCTGGGTTAAGGAAGGCGGCGGTGAGGAGGTGTGCCTGCATCGAGTCATTTCAGATCGAAAACCCATCTTTCCCGGCGTTCTGACTATCGGAGAGAAGCATTGTATTCCACAGACTATTCTTGTACTTAGCCTAACCCACATTTCGCTGGATACATAGAACTGGGGAATCGCCGAATGGTTGGACACATCTTCATCCATGACAACACCTCCCACTATTTCTGACTGTTGGAATCTTATGCTCAAAATGAGGTTTCCAATTGACAGAACATTTCACAGGATCCACAACATCACTTTTAGGAAGATAGAAATTCCGTTTGTTGCAGAGGACCAAGTTTTACCTTTCGCCTTTGATCCATGTCAACCGTTAGCGTGCGGAAGCCAGTTGGGCCATCCTGCTCCTGAAGCCAAACAATGGCTTCTTATTGGGACGTCGCCCATAATATTCAACAGGTCGCGGCCGATGTTGTGCTGCACTTGGACTTCCATATGATTAGGAAAAAACCAGAAAAAGTAGCCTCTTAGTTGGGGATGCGGTGGTGGACGGCTGGCGATATAAACGATCGAAGCAGGGTCAACCCTAGTGTTACGGAGGTAAACAACGAGGGGGTCCGTACCTGGTTGATTTGTAGGAGGGGGGTCGTACCCACTTTTAGTCGCTGCGGAAACGGAGGGGGGGAGTGGGATATGGCCAGATTTCGTGGCGGAGTAAGGTTTTGTCGCGAGTAGAGTGTGCGCGCAGATAAAAATTTGCCGTTCAGCGGGGTAACCCGGTCCCCTAGAAAAGGAACGTGAGATTATATGGGTTAGATATTTAGGCAAATTGGTGGGAAAATTTAAGGGCATTTGGGAAATTAGGGTGGGTAAATATGGGAAATTTTTACTGTTTCAGTAGGGCTATATACCCCCCGCTCGACAGGCATTTTGGGAGGTAAGAAATGGTCTGGGGCTCGTGGTAGGTTTTGAGGGTTGAGTGTGGAGTTGGACAGTTAGTGTAGGAGAGCGAATATCTGGTGTTGATCGATGGTGTCGGGAAGGGGGGTCGTACAAATTCCGCCTTTGGGGGAGGGGGGTAGTTTTTTTCGTAAAAATTTTCGAATGTAGTAAACAGGATAGGGGTGGACCTTGCTTCAGGTATTTGAAGAGAGCCAAATTCCTGGTGAAATGTTTTGCGAATGATATTCTTTCGATGTTACTCAACTCCGCATAACGCCAGCAGCTTACGATTAATATGCTTTCTGTAGAGGTTGAACCACTAGAAACAATTTCAATTTTCATTGTATGGTTGTTCGGCTATTGTAGTGGTTTGAAAAAGGTTCCCAGTGGACGAGGCTTCTGCTTTTCCACATGAGTTCATATTGAACCTACTTGCAATCCTGCAGATGGTTTGGTAAGCAAAATTATCTGAGAGAGAGAGTGGGTGGGAACATTAAAGAGTAGATATTAATGGATGAGGGAAGACAAAAGCTTCCAAACTTTTGGGGGGGGGCGGCGTGCGTATTTCGAAAAATGTAGGAATACATATAATATATATGAGTGAGACCATTTAGAAGTGTGAGAGGGTGCATATAAGGAGTGAGTTGCAATTGAGTAGGTGTATATATATATTATACCATATATATTATAGTAGTGATATATATAAGGTGGAATATTAGGTGGTATATTATATTATATTATATTACAACGGTCAGTCAGTTGCTTATGCTATCCTTGAAGGAATCTTGCGCGGAAAATTCTTGCACTCTTTCCTAACGTGAATATGTCAGTTGTGATCACTGGAAATAGCACACAAAGTTTCACGCATGAAGATTCGGTTTCTGAAGAGAACGTAGAAAAACTAAACATTATGGGCCATCAAAGGACCAGGACGCAGAGCTAGGCGAGGCATGGAAAGAAGACAGCGTTTGTCCAGCTACGTACCAGGCGACACAATGAGAGAATCGGGTTAATGCGCGCGATTTCGGAGAGTGGAGACAAATCGATCGATGGAATAGGATGGAGTAGAAGTGTAACATGTGAATGAAACGAAGCAGACGGTCAGAAAGAGCTTATAGGGTTCATCGAGGAGTGTATTGATGTAGAATTGGAAATTTGACATGCTAAAGTAACCGTCACATTCACTTTTGGCGTATTGGATCCGTAGTCAACTTGATTTGTGGTTCCAGCTTCCATGAAACTTGGAGTGTTCATGTTTCCGAAGTCTCTGCGCAAAGAGAATATGACTCGTACTTACCACCTGCCTGGTACCCATCGCTGAACTCGATCGTATTCTCTCTGGAAAAAAATTCGTACCGTGAGCGAAAGTGATGAAATAGGACAGTAATAGTAGCTTGAACGGGACATCGAGGTTGTGGAGTGGGCCGTAATTCGTCACGTTTATCAGAGAAGCATCGATCGAATTAAGCGATGGGTACCAAGTAGATGGTAAGCATGAGTCATATTCTCCTTGAGGAGAGACTTTGTGAGCGGAAACGCTTCGAGCTTCGAGGGAGCGCGTTATCGGAATCGAGCAAACATGAAGCGTGTGCCCCTTCACGAAAACACCCTTACAAGATCATTCAAACACCCTCATTCTGGACCGAAGGGTGGTTGGCACATCCCGTCCCCCGCAATCCCCAACCCAGAAACGGCTTTTTGGGTTCAAACGAAACTACAAGAGCAGTTCAACATCGGCTCAGACCTAGCGAAAAGCAAGGAAGATGCCCCAAAAACGTCATGAAGTGCCAAGTTAAGATCTGAAGTATCTGAGTTCTGCTTCCCAGTGATGAGCTGCCATGTTCTACAGACTACACTTCACCAAAAAGATCCAACAAACGTTTTCATTCAGCTCACAAAATATTGGGTTCGAATTGAGGGTCTAAAGTGAGTTCTAATTCATTCAAATTCAATAAAGACGATGCTTGTATAGGACCTAAGAGTTGCGCATCTCAATTTGGACGTTAGATGATAGAAAACAGTGTCTTTTTCCTATTGAGATAGCTCTCAAAGTTGGTGAAACAGCCCCATCGCGGAATGCCAATCGTCGAGTTGAATCGAGAAGGGGCTCTGGCACGCTACATCTGAAGGCAGTTCAAGGCAACAGAGGAGCTCTTACGGGTACCGTCTGAACGCTTCAATAGCCCATAAGCTACTTGCATAGAAAAGAGGGAGACTCGATGGTTAAAGCTACCGTCAAAACAAATGTCAATGCAGAAACTCGTTCTACTATTTGCCACTTGCGTACTGCCAAAATTGAAAAATTGATGTAAAAGACCTTTTGGTCAAATATCACCATTGAAGAAGAAGCCGATTGAGTGCATTGCTGCGAATTTGGTGAAAACACCCTTGGCGCCAAATTGGCGCCAATTGGCGCCAACGCCACAAATGAACCTCATTTTCGTGATCAGGACCTCAAATAACTCCTATAGGCGAAGTTTCGACGAAAAATAAAATTTTGAGTTTTTGGGGTCGTAATAGTTGGATAGTGCCCCGACATTAGGTTGCAAGCGGTTCCTGAACTACCATTCACAGCAATCCAACATAACTTCATCAGCTCCCAATGGTGCGGGGACGTAAGTGTAAAGTTTTCAATCTCATCACAGGAGGACGAAGACGATGCGGGTCACATTTTCTAATCTTTCTTTGGACCCCATTGGCCAGTGAAGTCAGAGGCTTAGTTACAACGTCAGTTCAGATGACGTCATAGATGGGGTCAGTTTCATAAGTGGCGGTAAGAACCGAATAATACAAAATTTCGTAAAATGCGAAACCCCTTGAGCTTTATCGACGCGAGGTGTCTTGCTTATGAGTTAGCGTTACTAGCGCTCGAATTTCATGAGGATATAATTCATACAGTGTATTAGTCATATGTTTATTTACACGCTCGATTAGACACCACGTCAAAACGCGTACTCACTTAAACAAACATTATAACTCAAGGGAAGCGACATCTCAAACGAAGCTAGTTAGAAAACCAGAATCAGAGGAAGATTGCAATAAAAGAGATAGCAGAAATCCAGAGAAAGAAAACAGATGATGTAACGCCGCAGCTGGATTTAGGGAAGATCCTATTCATTCGGCCGTAGACACTTACCGAAACGCCTGCCCTTATTTAAATGGCAGCCAGGCAGCCACAGAATACAAGAGAAGACAGAGGGATCATCTGTTCAGAAAACACGTAAAAAATAAACCAAACCACCTTGAAAAGAATACTTTCAAAGGTCGTGCGACATTCACATGGGCCGCCATCCCATTCAACTCAGATCTCTATTCGAGCCAATGGATCACCTCCGGAAAGCAAAAGTCAAAACACTTTTGGAACATTGCAGGTAGATAAAGTGACTTTAGCTTACTTTTTTTTCTTCCGTTCAGTGTCTACGCTGTGTATTGATTGAAATTTTAAGAGAAGAGAGAACACCACTTACACTTCCACTTTACAACGGAATCCTACATCAGTGCAACGATCAATAGCGGCAGGGCAATGGCCAACGGTATTTTGTGAAAATTGTTTGCATTACAGATATATTCAAGCCGTTCTTACTTGTTTTGTTCAATCTTCTCAAAATTTCCTTTACAGCAGCAGGAAGCTTATGCCTCAATTCACAAGGCAAAGGAGCAAGCCTTGTATCAGCGAAGGGATAGTGCAGAAAACTCACATTACGGAAAAATCGAAAGCAACTACAGTAACTATGGCACATACTCACGAGTGCCACCGCAGGTACGTGCGATAAGAGGCTCCAATCTAGCAGAAGATGTTCCAGAAATGACGTTGTTGGCCTCCGAGCGCTAGTCACACTGTACTGCTGCTGATCAGTCCACGCAAGCATTATCATTCGTCCGCCGTATCATTCTTCGCTATGCTTGCTCCTACCCTGCCTGTTGTCTCTCGTCTCGGCAGCCATTATCTCTTGTCACACTGTCTGCCCATTAGACTTTCCCACAATGTAAAACAAGTGTCTTATGTTCTGTGTATTTTTAGCACATTGACGATAACGGTGCACCTCTGGTTCTTTTAAAAGTTTCTTGTAAAATCCATGGAGGAGACCTTGACGTAGCTACAAACATAGTGGCCCTTAGAATGGTCACGTATACTTTAATTTAGAGGAGGATTTCTGAACCACATCAAATCTTCATTTCAAGAAATTTTTCGTTTACTTTTTCTTTATCAGTGTGAAGATTTAAATACTATACCGCCCCTAATTTTTGTTCAATCGCCGAAATGTGGTACAACTTTCCGTAGGAGACCGTCGTTTTGCTGTAACTTTTGAAGGAATGATTCAAATGATCTGGAAATAGGATCAATGGATAGCATAGTTCATGTAAAATTCAATGGACTAGTGAGCTTAAGTTTTTGTTCAGTGCTTCTACCTAATTTCCAAGGAATTCAGTGCTTGAGTATCTACTTGCCGGTGGCGATACCTGCGGACATCACACTGTCGTAAACCCTCCAGTATGATTAGAATTTGCAGTCCCAATCTATAAAAGCCGTCAATGTCAGCATTTTCGAAAAGCTCATGATTCTTGATATCATTTTTGGTAAGTTTTGAACAAACTTATGCTGAAAAATGAAAAATAGTGATCAATTTTCACCGAAATTCCAATTCCGCACTTTCTCAGTGAAGAGGAGTACATGCATTGCAGGCTAGATCTGCTATTTGCAGAAAGTTCAGTTCTCCAAGTTCTGAGTTGTTTATTTGCAAACTTCTGAATCTCAAACGGCAACGAGATTCTGGAGGAAATCGTTTTCCTCCCCTTTTCTGTATTATAAAATGAACAAATAGGTACCTTCCAAGTCGATATGACATTAATGTTCGTATGCTCATCAATTTCTAATTTCTGAGGGAGGTTTGCTCACAATTTCTACCACTTCTACTGCGCCAATCCTCCTACGGTCGGTCCCTCGATGGTGAACTTCCACAATGAGCTCAGCGAGCTACGCGCCATCGATCGGTTGCTCCAGTAATATGTGCTTGCTTAACATATAAATGCTTTCTAACACCAGAAGATCGGTTGGGAAGTATCGGAAAATTATGTTGGTTTCCCTTCGAAATTGCTTATGTTGAACATTTCGCGTAGCACTTCGTGATAAACCGACGCAAATTATGAGAAATAGTGAAAATTGAAAATTTTCATTTGAACATGAATAAAGGAAGACTAAAAATCTTATGCCTTCTAACTGAAAATGAATTTCAAATCAACGAGTAGTGAGAAGCGAAAAGTTCAATACAAGCAATTTTGAAGGGAGGCTAACATAATTTTCCGATACCTCCCAAATGATTTTTTGGTGTTACAAAGCATTTGCATGTTAAGCAAGCATATATTACTGGGGCAATCAGACCGATGGTGCGTAGCTCGCTGAGCTCATTGAGAAAGGTCAGCCATCGAAGGACCGACCGTAGGAGGGTTGGCGCAGTGGAAGTGGTAGAAAATGTGAGCAAACTTTATTCAGAAATTAGAAATTAATGAGCATATGAGCATTATCTGTTATATCGACTGGGAGCGTACCTCTAGGCTATGAACATCTCAGAACTTGGAAAACTGAACTTTCTGCAAATAGATGGTCTGCCTGCCATGCGTTCTTCTTCTTCTTCTTCTTCATCTTCTCCCTAACGTTAGTCCCGCGCAGTCGCAGGGTCCGCTGCCTACCATGCATGTACTCCTCTTTACTGAGAAAGTGAGGAACTGGAACTTCAGTGAAAGACGATCTCTATTTTTTATTTTTTCAGCATGAATTTGTTCAAAACTTACCAAAATGATATCAGTATGACCACGGAATCATGAGCTTTTCAAAAATGCTGACATTGATGGCTTTTCTAGATTAGGGTTGGAAATTCTAATCGTACTGGAGGACTTACGACAGTGTGATGTCCGCAGGTATCACTGGCAAATAGATACTCAAGCACTGAATTCCTTGGAAATGCGGTAGAAGCACTGAACAAGAACTTAAGTTCACTAGTACATTGAATTCCAGATCTATGCTATCCAGTGTTCCTATTCCCAGATCATTTGGACCATTCCTTCAAAAGTTACAGCAAAACGACGGTCTAATACGGAAAGTTGTATCACATTTCGGCGATTGAACGAAAATTAGGGGCAGCATTGTAGTAGTAGAAGAAGATAAGGAACTTCAGGGATGTTAATATGTGTGTTTTGATTGGAATAACCAATCAATATAAAATTGCTTGTGAGATCCATTGCGCTAGTTCTGACCAATTCCGCTTTTTCATTGTTATTCCGTGTCTTTCGATCGAAAGTCCACTACTGTACCCCTGAGTAGGTTGTGCTCATTGCAATTAGCTGATTTGATCTTGTATTGATCACCATTTATGTAGTTATCCAAAATCTGATTGAACGACCTGAGGCGAGCGCGCCCTCAAAATCGCTGCGGTCGCACGTGGCCAAAAACCATAACCCCCTGTCGCCAATGCGTTACAGGATTCATTCCCTTTTCCCGCCTGGCGGTCTACTTCCCTAATTTCATAATCACGTGGACTCCCACACAAATGCGAACATGGGTTGTTTCTTTGAGAGCTCGACACCTTCGATAACGCTTCATTTTCAGTCGAGAATACCAATTCCTCCTGGCCAACAAATGAATGTCATGACTCTGAACGGAAGTGGCTACCCTCAACAACAAATGGTAAAGGTTGCAAAGTTTCTGTTTGCTCTGTCCTTATTTCCCACGTTTCAAGGCTATTTCTCATTATAGACATCATATACTTTGAGAAGAAAATGTGTTTATTAGCCATCATTAAATTTGACGCAACCCAGAGGAAAATCCCCAAGCTGCGATACCGCGAAGCCCATCCGCTGAGGAAGTGAGGTTGAGTGATCATTATATTAAAGTCTCAGCCGTTGTCCGCTTGGTGATGCTTGACAGTGATTAATGTTCTGTTTTACGTTTGCAAAGCACTACTTACGCCCCTCACCTAGTCCTTCAAGCCCTTGCACGAAATTCGAGTTTCGACTCGGGATTCGCGTGTTTTATCCAGTTCAGAACACGGAGAAGGTGTTCTTTCCACTAACATAACAAAGACTCTAGGTCGCCTCGGCCTTTCATCACGAAACGCGCTTTCTGTGGCATCTTGGAATGCTATTTTCAGTGTGCTTTCCAAACTACTGAACGACTCCCGTAATGAAGCTACGAAGACCTTTCCACCCGCGAAGTTGTGCACATAAGGCAATTAAAGTGGCAACGAAACGTATATCGGTATCAAAGTTGGTTTTGGGCCGGACTCGTAGATATGTGATTACGGGAACACCTCAGAATATTCGCTGTTTCGCTCTCTCTGGTGAATATAAGAAGTTTTTCCAACCCGCCTAGTTCATTAATGGTTGTTTATATGAATGTACCTGTAACTAGTTTCCGAACGACTGCTAAACGTTTAGACAGCGTCTGCTGCTCATGACGCCAATAATGCTCGCGCCAGGGATTTTTGCCTCTAACGAGCGTAATATTCGTGTCCGGAAGGTGGAGCTGTTCCACGAGACAAAATACCGGCCAAATCTGAAATTCTGATCCCTTTCGAAGAAAAGAGTTATTCATTGGCGTTTTCTTTTCCAACCAGCAGTCTCAGCCATGGCCGATCGCGGACCCCAGTTTTTCGCTCACAGTCATCAAAAATCTCACAGTGGCAGAGCGCCGAGGTCAAGACCGCAAATAGCAAGGAGAAAAGTGAAAATTGTGTTTGTGGCAAAACGCTATTGCGTGATCAGATGAGTACTTGACTGTAGCCGTCCAAGATTAGGCAACTTTATTTGACTAACTTTTCGGCTTCTTCAGAACCTGAAAAAGGCAACAACAAATGTGAATTGCCCTCTCAAACGCCTCCACAATACTGAAGACGATTTCCATATACTAGTCAACCACCAAACGTTCTTGATCGATGAAGATATGCAGATCAACGCCGCCGTGACGCGAGGTTGACCACCCTCGAATTACTCAGCTTGTGCTCACTGAACATCACCACCTCCACCCTTTCGACCTCAACCTCGACCTGACCTTATGTGGATCGAAACTCGCAGAGGTCGGAGTTAACGGGTAATGGTTAAACACTCCTTTCTATTGATTCTGGGGTCTTTTGCCTTCAAATCGCCTCCTGGGTTTGCATGCCGCGATTTCGGGCTCATGCGCCATAATGTGATCCAATTTCTGATTAAAAATACTGTGGTCCAAATTCAGCATTGCCATGGTATTGCATGCGGTGAATTCCAAGCGGCGTCTTGATTTAAGATCTTCGCAAACCGCTAAAGTGCTCTTTCACCCTACATTAAGTCAAGATTAAAAGAAAGTCGATCCTAGACGATTCTACAGGTCGTATCAGCCACTATTGCGTGGTTCTGCTGCATGTCCGTATTGTTTTTCATTCAACTCACGAAACTAATCAGAACGTAAGGTGAATGACTGCCCAATTCCTCCTTCTAGTTGGGTCAGAAGTTCGAATGACTAAAATCTGCCTAATTCACGCTCTAATCATGAATGTCACGCTCGCTTCATGAGAACACGTCTGGCACGTGTGTCAAGGAGGCGTGAGCTGTCGTACGGGAACAAGCGCTGCATTTGTTAGCAACTGCTTCCAAGCAGATAATTTCAGGCGAACATTGATCAGGAACGCTCGTTTGAAGTCTTTCTGGTCATATTTGTGACAAAGGCAAATACAACAAGTACTCGAGCCCGTGACTTTCTCACCTTCAAGCCGAGACCATCATCGCCAAACTATGATAAATACTTCACAATTCAGTTTAGCGGATCGCTCAGCAGATTTGAAGGACAGATTTGAAATCATTGTTCGAAGCCCATACAGCGGTATACGCCATATTTTTTATTTCAACTCAATTTCGAGTCATTCTTCTTCTTCTCCCTAGCGTTAGTCCCGCGCCTCCGCTGTTCTTATAAGTCGTCGCCACTTCGCTCTGTCCAGGGCATCCCCTGCAGTGGACATGATTTCGCTTAGATCCTTCTTGACTACGTCCTTTCACCTCTTCTTTGGAGTTCCTCGCGGTCGCTTGCCTTGCGCTTCGAAGTCCATTGCCTTCCTTATTGGGTGGCCTTGTGGTCTTCTTAACACATGCCCATACCACCGCAGTCGCTGCTCCCTCACCTTCAGCTGGACAGGGGCAGTCTGCATGACCGTTCTGACATCCCCGTTCCTGACCCTGTCCAGTCGCGTCCAGCCGCAGGCCCATCTCAGCATTCTCATTTCGGCCGAGTGAAGCTGCCTTTAGTGGTTCTTGTTCAGGGGCCAGCACTCGCAGCCGTAGAGCATCGCAGGCCTTACCGCTGTTCAGTACACCTTCCCTTTGAACGTTCTAGAGCACCTTCGGTCGCAGGGATTCCAGTGGATTCCCTCCATTTCATGCATGCCGCGTTGATCCTCCCCTTTACTGTCTCGTCCACACTGCCGTCGGCCGCCAGATCACTCCCAAGGTATCGGAAGTCCTCCACTCTTTCGATGCTTTCGCCATGTCCATCCACGATCGGCTCTGCACACTCAGAACTCAGGAACTTGGTCTTCTTGACATTTAGCCGGAGCCCCTTCTACCAGGACCTTCTGTGTTAGGAGGAAGAGGAACGGACTCGGAGCTGACCCTTGCACCCCAAGCGTGATGTTTACCTCTTTTGTTAGGCCATGTGGGGTGCATATGGCTGCCTTAGCCCCGTCGTACATGTCCTTCACCAGCGAGACCAGGTGTTCGCACGTTCCGTTCTCTAGACGCTCTCCACAGTACCGCTCGTGGTAGCCTTTCGAACGCCTTTTCCAAGTCGAGGAAGGCTGGGTGACAGAGTCGGCGCTTTTCTCGATACTTCTCCATCACTTGTCTTGCGATGAAGATGGCATCCGTCGTTGACCTTTCGGGCATGAACCCGAACTGCTCCTGGGAGATGGGGACCAGAGGAGATGGGGACCAGATTCCGCAGTCTCGAATCGACCAGTCGCTCGTACAGCTTCATGGTATGCGCTGTCGGCTTGATACCGCGGTAGTTGGAGCAGTCCATCGCGTCACCATTCTGCTTGAGGAATCGTGTGAGCCATCTTATCCCGTACTCATCGAGCGCCTTCCAAGCCTCGATTGGCACCCCATCTGAGCCAACCCCCTTACCAATCTTCATCCTCCCAAGTGCACACCTAACCTCATTCTCAGTCCAGAGTGCGATGGGACCAGCTGTGGCCTCTGCCCGTGAGTTGTTCTCATGGGGGATTTCCTGGTTTAGAAGTGCACTGTAGTACTGTGCCCACCTCCTCTTGACTTTGGCTGGCTTCCTTAGGATGACACCATCTCTGCCTTTCACACTTTTCACCAGCCTGATGTCTTGGGTAGCCCGATGCCGGGCTTTGGCCAGTCTGAAAACAAATTTCTCTGCGTTTCGGCTTTCCAACTCCTCGTACAGAGCGTCCATTTCTGTGTTCTTTGCCCTTGCGAAGGCACCCTTCGCAAGCCTCTTGCAGGTTTTGTAGGCAGCGAAGTTCTCAGGACTTCGGCCCTTCTGCCAGCGTTTGTATGCTTCCTTCTTCCTCTTCACGACTCGCTGGATCTCCTCGTTCCAGAACCACGCTGCCTTGTCTCCTCTGAATCCACCTTGCGTCTCACCCAGGACCTCCTTGGCACATCGCAGGATGATCTCAGCCGCGTTGCCCCAAGTCCATTGTACTGGCCCGTTAGGAACTGGGAGACCGACTTCCATTATCTTTCGCCTGAGGTCACCCTTCTCCGCTTGGTGCAGCTTCCACCACCGGATTCTCCTCTCGATTCTTACCCTCGTCTTCTTGGGGAGGTCTACTGCAATGTCTGCCAGGAGGGGCCTGTGCTGGGGAGCCAGGTCTTTGCCGGGTAGAACTTTGATATCCTTCACAGTTTTAAGGGTTGACTTCTCACCAGCACATGGTCAATTTCCGTCTATCTCCCCACTGCTGTAGGTTACCTTTTAAGACTTCCTTTTCGCGAAGAACGTGCTGCAGACTGCGAAGTCGTGGGCCGTAGCCAGGTCCAGAACCCTGTCTCCCTCAGCATTCCTCGATTCTATCCCTCTACCTCCGTGCACCCTCTCTAGGCCTTTTCTATCACTGCCGACGTGGCCATTCGGATCACCTGCTATGGTCAGCTAATCGCTTTCCGGAACCGATCTTATGGCTTAGTCCAGACCTAGATAGATCGTCCTTATCACTTTCAGGGCACCCGGCTTGCGGTGCGTACACGGAGAGTATTGACCAGTGACCTCCTTCCTGTCCATCCTCACAGCCATGATCCGATCGCTGATTCTGTTCACAGCGGAGACATAGTCCTTGCGCGACCCCGCTACCGCTATGGCCACACCGTTCCGCTTTGTGTCTCCTCCATGGTAGTAGAGCTTGACACCTTCGCCGATTTCTCTGGCCTTAGCACCTTTCCATCGCGTCTCCTGTAGGCATAGGACTTGGATATTCTTGCGCTCATCAGGTCAGCAGCCTCTCGGGACTTCCCAGTTAACGATCCCACGTTCAGAGTCCCTATTCGAACTAGCTTCTTTGGCCGAGGCCGTTCCCTCCTCGGTAGCCCTCGCATACTGACCACAGAACTCGGGTGGGGTTTCTGCGCGCCACTTCCGGGTGACGTCCTAGCATTTACACTGATTCTTTTGCGACTTTTAGACATAATTGTTGTGACGGGGGTCTTCATCAGCCGGCCTGTCAACCTGGGCCTGACGCTGGTACTAGAACCATTTTTGCAATTTTTGCAAGGTATGGTTTAGAGCCTCGGCAGGGATCGAACTCGCGGTTTTCGAAGGTGCAGACATGAGTCTAACCTCTTAACCACTCAGCTATCCCTGCCTTCAGTCATTATTCCCACAATTATTCTAATGGTCACACAGTTGTTGCGGCAGTTAGTCATCGATCCGAAAGGATTTGGATGCTCTTTCTCAGAAAACGATAGCTTTCAAATCAAAAAATTGTCGATGGTTCATTTCACTGTTGGCGGTATCCACGTTTTTTTTATCCTACTGAAGAAAGGTTGCTAATAGAATAGGTGGTAGTTGTCGGAAGGATGTGATAGTTGGAGGAAAACCACGAGAGCAAGTCTTAATGTAGGTCACTGTCTTTTGCAACATGCGTGTCTAGGTAGTACATGCAGAAGTAATCCTCAGGAAATCCTCGCACAAGAAGATAACAGTGCTTGATCCGCAGCAGGTCTACGAAACAGAGCAGTTTCTATCCTAGTTGGAACAGCCCTCTTACTAATGAGCTGCATACATCTCTGATCCTCCGTATATCACCGCAGGCAATGTCCTTGCCTCATTATATGTTTCTGGGATTTCCCGCGCAGTTTGGTAAATGCAGTTATTGCTTAGAACAATAAAGCAACTTCTGCACTACGTTATGGCTACCGTACTCAGTAGGTGCGTCGAATAAGGTGCATTCCCTGTGGAAGCACACTCTTACGCGATTCTCGTTGCAATGGACATGTTTACGTTTACATTTTTTTTAATTCTTCTCTTCTTTGATGCATGTTTCTAGCAGGAGCCGTTTTCACATCATATGACTCGTTCTAGTTCATCCATTTTTTTTCGATCATCCATCTACTGACTCATTCATATGTTGCTTACATGGTCTAAATTTCTTCCTAAGTGATCCTTTGTTGATCCATTTGAATGGCAGGAGCCCTCGTCCAGCTCGTGTGGTTCAACCTGCAAAATTCACCGGTTGCTTTGAGATGTGAACGATAGTGCGTTGCAATCTATTGCATTCAACAGGTACTGGGTAGCATATGCATCCAGAAGCTTTTTCGGTGCTAACTTAGTTGGGGGGGGGGGGCCACGCGGCGGCGCGGCAGTCTGCTCACCTGGGCTCTCTCTAACGAGACAGTGTAAACTCGAACATTCCAGCTTTTCACGCATGTCAAGTGACTGCCCCCATCCCCCACCGCCCTAGACTGGCTACACTCCCCCCTGGCCCACGGATTTCCGAAGATGCCAGGCGAGCAGACTGCCGCGCCGCCGCGTGGCCCCCCAACTAAGTTACCACCGCTTTTTCCCAGTAGACGGAATCCACCAATGTGGTGGTCTTCTGAACAACAAAGTGGGCCGAAATTATGATAACAGCGAGCGCGCGCGGTGGGAACCACTTTTTTCTCTGGATCTATCCTTTTTTGTACAGAGTGTGGTGAGGTGCTAGACCTTTTTCTATTCAAATAAATATCATGCGTTTATCAAATCTAGCGAGATCACCTCATCACAGTTCTTAATCCTCAAATTGAATCACCAAGGATTTATGACACGCTACATTTAACGGCAGTACGAGGTAACAATGAAGCTCATCTGTACGAGTGCTCAACGCTTTAATAAGTGACCACTTCAGATGGTAGCAGCGCAGAAATAAAGGGTAGAATTGCAACCAGGACCAATATCAAATGCAGAAACTCAAGTTCCTCTTCGAGGATTTCTTACCCCAAAATTCAACGTTTTAACATGATTGATTACCTCATCGAAATGCAAAGATTCCGTTAAGATGAGTTTCTCGAATCCAGTTTTCGAGTAGAATACATGAGATTTCCCCACCGAATCAACCCTTTGACTACTGGTGGCTCACATGTGTCCCACTTCCGTAGTCAAAGACCTACCACAGCTTCTGGAGATATTGAGGCGGGAGCGCCCATTTGATGGCTGAATTGTGCACATATAGATGATCTTTATTTCTTGCTATGGCAGTTAATCGTCAGAAGCTAAAATGAGTCATCCTGCGTATATTGATCTTTGACTACTGGTGGTGCACATGTGTACCACTTCCGTAGTCAAAGCCACCACCAAATTTTTGACACTTATTGAGATCGGAGGGCCAGCTCGATGGCGGAATTGTGCACATATAGAAACTTTGTAATTTTTACTCCGGCGCCAGATTGTCACAAGTCAGAGCGAGTTGCACTGAATAAGCTAATAAGCAAGTCTTATCGCATGTCACTGTACAGTGTGTACACCTCCCAAATAGGTAATGTTCGAGTCTCACACTTATACTGTAATAAGGTTCTAGTGTTTCCATCAATTATTGTATCACGTGCAACTAAGCAAACCGATGACGGTTGGGGGCATTTTATCGGCCACAACCCAGTCAGAGGACGACACGGCGTACTACACTTTGTTAGAGATTCCGACCTCCAGGGATCTGTCACTTCGCCTGGAGCGAAAGTGTTAGTAGGAGACTTCTGTGATGGCGCAGATTTCGAACATAAGGGCTTTAGGCGCGGTGCAGCACTTCTACCAAGTAAAGCTTGCGATTCCTTCCAAGTGTGTTCCCAACCGGACATTGGCTTGCTCCACGAGTGCAATGTGAAAAATATGAATGGCTATTCAACTGACAGTTTATATTTCAACAGTGTTCTTTCGAGCGGAAATGGTGTTGTGACAGAATGGGCCACTACCGCCGTATGGTCCCTGGATCGAATCCCAGCCCAACACAGCGTCGGGCAGCCAAATTTTAGATGATTAGTTGTTGCAAGGAGTGGCATATTACACCATTAACTTGTCTTTAGAAAGTCGCAGTCTAAGGGTCAAGCTAGATTTTCTGTTTGATAAACCCGTAAGAAAGAATTCAAAACAAAAATTCAAAAAATTCAATTCAGAAAATTCCCTATTCTCTCAAAAAGGCGCAGCGAAAAATCTGGAATTATCCTTGTGCATCTCATCTGCATCCCACCTCGCATGCCCTCATTCCATTTGAGGGCCTCCATGAACACAACATGTGACAGGTGTCGTGCCCAACCTTTTTCTTTTGTGATACGGGTGACAAACTTTTTTACACTTTGTCTGTTTCATTTGGATAGCTTCCGTTTTTGACCCATTGACGACAGCGCGCGTTTCGTTAATCTGAAGGCAAACCGGATTAGCCCGATTAGTAAGAAGGATACCACGAGGGGAATTTTGGGGTATGTACCTTTAAAAATCCCATAGATCACGCCAGTTTCTTTGCCCAAATTGCGCTATTGGGGCGCCAATCCACTACGAAGCTGCAGCCACCGACCATCGCTGCAACGCTTCCCACCCACCGCTATCCGTATAGAGATCAGCGGGCTCTCTCGCGTGTTTTGTCTCTTTTGATTGCCCTATCTCGCCATCGTACCACATCCAGGCCTTAATTTTAGTGCTTCCGATGATTTCTGCTCTCCTTTCCACTTTCAATATATTCCGCTGTGCAGTCATTACTACGGAGCGCCCGAATACACCAGTCTTTTTCCGGAGCTTGCCTGTAAGTTATACCTCAACACTGATTTGGATCTTAGTCTCATAAACGTCTAGTCCCTCCCACCCCCCCCCCCCCTTCTGCGCTCCCCACCAGCTGCATAGCAGCCAGCACCTTTAGAATGATCGAGAGTGTACTCAACCAAGGGTTATATACTCGTTGTGGGTGTTATCAAAACATAACATCAGGTTAGAGTAATATCCTAACACTAAACTGGATATCACTCTCAAAAGTAGGTGCTCTCTGTCCTCCTCCTCCCTCTCTCCAGCCGCCACGGCAACATCATGTGGAATTACCGGGAATGTACTCGATCGGCGTTAATGTAGCCGTTGAGAGTGTAATCAGAATCCTAAAATCTGCTTAAATATCACTCTAAACTCAATTGGACCTTAGTCCATGAGCGAGTGATTTTCCCATACTCTACTCCATCTTGCCCCCCACCCCCTCCAGCTGCCACGGCATCATGATGTGAAATGACCAAGATATGCTCAGTCGGGGGAGACGGTCAATCAATCGTCAGCTAATGAGGTCACGTCGCTCACGCGACGGGCAGCATCGCACGCAGCGGCTGGTGCGGACATTTTTGTATGGCTTTGGCTTAACGGTCTTTGTCCATAAGCTACTGGTGGGGTTAGAGAGCTTACAAGACCAAAGTTCCGGACATCAGTGAGCCAACAATCGTCACCTGAATATCTGCGCAGTTATTTAAGCCTCACTGTCCAGAGCTTAAGTCACGTCAAGGTTGTCCTTCTCAACATAATTTGACCCCTTTGCTTGGATCTTGACTGATACCTTTTTCGAGAAGCCAGCGTCACAAAAGACTTGTTTTGCAGCAAGCCCATGGAGAGTCCCCTACACGTACTCCATTTGGAAACGAGAGGGTGTCGGGTGCTGGATTGGCTAGCATATTCCTCAGACCTCATCGTTATCGAAAACGGAGGGGGATAGTGGTTAAATGCTTCTGCGCCATTAAAGAAAACGTAGTACCCCAAGTGAGCGAATGAGTTGCTGAAATTAGCTTCTTAGGAAAAGTTTGACGAAACAGGTATTGGGAGCCTGGTCCAGAACATGCCAAACAAAATGTTTGATTTTATCAAGATCTTTGATAGGCCTACCAGCCTTTGATTTCAAAGATATTTTTGTTGTTCGAAAAATGTCCTCATACTTTTGATACAGGGAAAGCAGGAGAAAGTTTTTTCATTAATTAAAAGAATTTAAAGCTGCAGCTGTAAGAAATGAGAAAATCTAGAAATCGAATGGTGGCGATCTCATGGTGCAGAAATCAACAGTTTCTCAGGAGAGGAAGAATTTTAGTCACATATTAGCTATTTCAGAAAGTTCTGTCGTTTTCTGCCACTCCAGTTTTGGATGCTTAATTTCTCTTTAAATCTGGGAAAGCTGCAATTATTGTCGATAACATTTTGAAGAGCTTTTCCAGCTCTATTCAATCCTTAGCTCAAGTTTGTCCTAAAATATTTTCTTATAGCTTTTCAAAGCTTTGAATGCGGTATACACGATGAGCAAGTTGGCATGACTTTTTCTCTAGCTTTAAATAGACCTGAAAGTGGCAGGAACAGTTAAAAATATTAACGATGCTCCGGGCCTAGATTTGCAATAAATGTGCTCAGAAGCAGTAGTTAAAAAATTCATTGTAACGAAGGCGAGAGCCTTGAATATGATGAGAGTAGTGGTCGGATATCGCACGGTGTCTCCGGTTAGCCAAAAGTTCTGATTGAAGCACTCGTGCGTATGACCATAGAGGAGGTTCTGCCCAACTTGGGCGCATATGGTTTGCACAGCCAACTATACGGAAGAAGCTAGAAAGTCCAAAAACTTTGATAGGGGCGTACCGCGACAAATCACCAGTTTGGAGGGTCGTCCATCAAATTGTCGCTTGTTTTATGTGATGAAAGCGACTCGATTCTCTACAGATTCGCGACGTATAATAAAGATCATATTCTTCCCTATAGTTCACGAAGGTTTGCTGAACAGATCGACGGCGATGAAGCAAGCTCTACAAAGTTTGCAGAAGTTAAACTGTGCTGGAGGAGGGTTGTGGCAGATTTCATGGGGTCACCGGCTGGCCATGTTCTTCAGTTTCAGGTGGAACTGTTACAGTGGAGAATCAGTCTTTATATTAATTAAGTCAAAAATCATCAAAAACTTTACGGCATGGGTCCAACATTCCTCATTATAAAGGAACGCACACATCCCTGAAAGGTGTCTTGAACGCACATCGCACGGCCAACCCTTCACAAGTTGTACCAGCTGAACTTCAGAGTGGTTCTGCAAAAATCTTACTTAGTATACCTTTTTACTATCTAATGTCAAACTTCCGACGATCTCGATAGCTTCCCTGAAGAGAAATATGTACATCAAAACCCAACATGATGCCAAAACGACCTTCCCTCAGTTCATCGCCTCCAGAGGTCCAGCATTCCAAACAAACGTACCCATTTAAACGGCTTCTTTATAAAAAAAAGTTCACGCTTTTGAATGGTTTTTTCACTCAACTCGAGAGGTTCTGTCTAAGCCGAGATACGTGCATTTAAAATTTGGGGTTGGAAAACGATAGAACTTCTGAAACGCCTAATACTCTTGGTACGCACTGTAGCCATGTGAGCCTGTCAATCATGGCATCAACATCACGAAGCGTAGACCTTGAAGCTCCCCAGTTCTGTAGGTGATACGGACGGAACTTCGTAGAGACCGACATGCACACTTACAAACCGACACTTGCGGTTTAACCAAGTGACCTCAAATATTATACGGTCAAACGGACGTGTAGATAACTGACTAAGGAGAAGAGCTACAGAATTTAAAGGGAGAGAATATGCCGAATATGAATAAATTACAATCAGACCAAAGTAAAATAAAGGCAGATGTATGGCGAACAGAGGTATTCAAGACTGAGATTTTGAGACAAAGATGAAAAAAGTTAGCCACTGAGGAGATATAGTCCACTGTGTTGCGGACTATGTGGTTTATAGAGCTTCTTCTGTCCTACTTACACTTCATAGTAGCTGGTGCACAATTAGCTGAAAAGCGTTGTCCAAAAACCATTACGCGAATGTCTGAAGTGCTTGCAACAATGCTGTATCTTTCTTTAACGATAAATGGTTCGAACAATAACTGGGACTGCTGATCCACCCATAATGCGTAGTGTGGTGTGATGTGGGGTTACGGACACCACACCTCAGTCGTCGACTTCGACGACAGCATGACTGCACAAGATTATAACTTCAGGCCTCGCCGCGCCAGCGGCGAGGCTGGACGCTGCGCGCGCGCTTCGCGCGCAGGCGAAGGGAGGCTACCCCCACGTGCCGCCCCATCCTACGCGAGGCCAACCCGACATGCGTGCCATCCTCCACCTTCTACATAAACGGCGCTCAGTGTAATGCCCGACACATTTTCTCGTCGTTGAGGGGGCGCAGAGAAAACGAGAAGTGCAATACGGGCACGCATGGAAAATCGGTGACACGTGACATTGCGCACTCGAGTGGCAACGCCCCTACGTCGAAATGTTACGCTATACCGCCTGTGTTCCTAAACTTATTATCTTTTCATTTCACTGAAAACAAGGCTGTGACAACCATACTAGCTACGAAATTATTAGGTACCGGATATATCAGTGTCGTTTTTTCACCACGAGTTTTGGACCACCAATATTCTAATTCAGAATCCGGGGAGTGAAACAGCATATCTACCGAATGGCTCATTAGTACTTTCCCATTTACCGATATGAGTAGAAACCTCGTAACATTAAAGCTACGAATTTTTTGAGTCGAAAAATAGAGGCAGATCGGTATCGACATCATATGGCCCTTTCACTTGCTAAAGTCAGGCCTGGACAAAAGAAGTATACATTCAGTTAGAGTAGAGTCTACAATGTACCTAGGAAAAGTTAAAACTTACCAGCTCAATTGGGCAATTTTTCCGGAGTCTTCTTTCCTTATAGGGTCAGGAACGCACCCTTTTTTTGCACACGTAAGTACCAGATGAGCACATCCATTAGAATTTCTTGTGCAGTCAACTTCGTTAGAGCGTTTGTGCATCATCTATCAGTCACTGCTAAGGTGTCCTACCCTTTCAGCACAAGGTTGGTGCAGCTCCGTCTCGACTGATTTAAGTAGGGCCACCTTTTCAACGACGATTCCGGATATCACTTCAAAGAATTCACTGTCTTTTTAGAAAACTGTGAAAAGATGAGCATTTAATTTCGTAGGTTTGGTTGGCGGAAGCATGAACTTCGAAGCATTAGGTACACACATGCGAATTTGCACACTGGATCCAGGGATTTTCAAAAAAAAGTAAGCAAATTGTGGGAAAGTTAAATTGTGAACTAATAATAGAAAACAATAAGCAACATATTTTGCAGTGTTAATGACCAAAGAGGACTTTCTGACATATTGATTTTCCATGGTAATCGGACCCAAAACTTTCAACTCAGAAAAGCGACACTAACCATAAGATATCCGGTACCTAATACCATAATCCCCTGGATGGTATTAGCAAATTGTTTTGATAAAGTCGGCGAATAAGGAGCAGTGCACTCCACATCACTTCAAGCCACACATTGCACGCATAGGCTTGCGGCGATTACTTGGATCCTTGATAAAAATTCATTCTTGTCGAAATGTTCTAAGCAGAAATAAATAGCGAATTAAAACAAAGGATCACACTGTTGCACTTCAACTTTGGTCTCGGAATCTGGGAAAGATGGCCATCGCTCCGTCGCGCATCTGCTCTTGAGAACTAATCTTTTAAGACTTGCAAGGGCGGTAGGTGTGGACAACACCTCCAACCTACCCCAGCTTGGGTTTTCCCCAGCTTGGGTTGGGTTATGTCTCAACCCTAAGAAATATTTAGAAAAAGTGATATACAGGATGATTCTCCAATAACCTTCTACCGTCTCATCCCCAAATTTTCGATATCGTGCAGCTAGGGAGTGTTTTTACATGCATTTATAATCCGAACACGGGCGGTTGCCTAATCTCATCACCATAGTAGGAAGAAATTCAAATGAGGTGTGGTTTTTACGTTTATTATTTAGAACACACCGTCTGTGATTTCCTCTGTACGGCAGAGCCCACTGCTCAGTGAACGAAGTTACAGCGGGCATAATGGAACGAGCTCCAATATAATGACAACTTCATCAAGGTATGCTACCCTACTTTATGACATTTCTTATATTTTAATATTGAAGTCCGCTTGTATTCGTTTTAAAATGGGTGTCACAATTTCAAAGTTTGTACACACTTGTACTGACACCATTCAATGGAGGATTTACGATAAAGTC
This sequence comes from Ostertagia ostertagi, assembly GCA_036418205.1. NCBI lineage: Eukaryota > Metazoa > Nematoda > Chromadorea > Rhabditida > Trichostrongylidae > Ostertagia > Ostertagia ostertagi. Next base: position 295,022 of record MU868338.1, on the reverse strand, counting down.
GAAGTTAGAAGAAGGGAAAACTACCTAGTGGAAAGACAGGTGGGCTCGTGGATTCTCTTGAGGTGCTGACCGACACGCAACTCGCCTTGAAGGGTATGCCCCTGACGATCTAGCATTGCCTGCCCCGCGCCCCTGACGCTGTGACACACCCACTTGCTCGCCGTCTGAGTCTCAAGACTGTACAAAGAGAGCGTTAGCGTTAAAGATGGTAGCAGGTAAATCCGTGGACTACATTATCTACAACGCTGCACTGTTATGACTATTGGGTGTCGTGAAGAAATTTTACTGAAGTAAAAAAATTGTCGAAATTTCTGCTATGTCGTATAGTTCTGCAACGGCCATTATTTCAATTTTTCGACGCTAGATTTCAGCAAAATGAAATACTGCTTGTAAATTTTTCAATGAAGGTTTTTTATATGCTCAATCGGATGATGTAAGCAATTTTTGCGCCTACTCTTTCGCAACTCCAGAAGCCCGAAATTTGGGGTATGTCGTATAGTTTTGCAACGGAGTGTATTAGGATGGCCAGATTGAAATGTCGTTTTCGATCCTCAGTTATTTTCATTATAAAAACAATCATGAAGCAATGCAACCTAAACCACCTCCTTCACCTGTGTCACATGATCATTACCTTTCGTTACGCAAAGCATGGATGCCTACCGCGTAGAACTACTTCTGGTTCGATCCGAAGAAGTTAGGCACTTAAATTTTGACGTCTTCGCGGTTATTGAATCAGTTTGCTGCTAGGGAGTGTTGTGCTGAACTCGGTCAGTGATAGTCGGACGGCGCAGTCCTGGTCTATATGGCGCTGGAGGAAGGGCGCCCCAGCTTAACTCCTCGATTTCTTGTTGCGTGATTCTCACAACATGTGGTCTTCCATTATGGTGTAATACTTTTACATTAGCCGAATTCACCCCTTGACGATCCATAGTAGTCAAGGGGTGAATTCGGAATCTATAGTAGTCAATCCATAGTAGTCCATTCTTATATGTACTATTCCACCACACCGTAGCACGACTTTTTTCAGTGCATGTCCGGTTTCAGAGAGGACCTCAGCTGCCCATCAGCCGCCAACCACGGTCATCTTCTCGCATTGTTATTGGGAAATATCTCTTCGTAAAAGGCGGTCAACATGAAGTCAAGAACCTTTTTCTCTTGAAGTTATGCAATGAAGTTCTAGTATTGGCAACCAACCAATTTCCTATCCTGAAAGGTTAACAGTCGCACGTGGGAACTTTCAAATTTTTCTATAGACACAACTGCATCTTCATGCAAGTTTCGTGCGATTTGTCGAGGGCCCAATCGTTAGCTTTTTTATTTCTCCGTCATCTAGAGCTAGAGGTCGAAATCCACAACCTTTGTCCTCAGGTCCTTCACCTCAGTCATGGAAGAGCTGAAACCATATTTGAAAGCGCATCAGACACTAAGTGTTACTGTTCAATGTTTTGTACACAATGAGCAAATCTTTCTGCCCGTCTTTCCACTGGCTAATCTCCCCTTCTTCGACCTTCGACCTTATCGTGAAATCTTCATGTGAAATTCTGCACGATGCTCGAAGAAATACTAGCTATGACGTGATTTGGGCCAAATTTTGGCGCTTCCACGTTTTTGGACCATTTCCACGACAGTTGCCCTTTTCGATCGCTTAGGTATGGAAAAGAGATAATATTCATAAAATTTCGTCGGGAAAAACGTAGGGTTAAATTTGATTTTACGGAATATTATAAATGAAGGTGAAAAGCGCTTGCTTTCTAAAATTGATAAACCTTTTCTTATTGTTTAAATCTAACTTTATATGTATCTTTTCACTATACAATCCTCTTCAACCTTTTTAGGTGGGATTTTTTGGAACATCTGAGATATTTTCATCATCACGCGGAGCAATATGATTTCTGCGCTGCGCGACAACGTGCATCCTACGGCCAACAGTCAATTATTTTTGGGGAAGGAGGAACATAAAGCTCTGAGAACAACATTTGCCGCACTGAATAGGTGTAGAGATGAAGTAGTGCAACGTAGAAATATACATAAAATTATTACAAGGAAGAGACAATCAGGGGATTTTGTAATGAACTGGGCTGCCACTCATGAGGAGCGTTTCGTACTTGACTCTCTCTGAATATACCTTTATTTAGAGATCAGTCTCCATATCAGCGATCAGCGATTAAACTCACCTCTTTCAACACCTCAGACAAGGGAGGAGTGTACGGCTCTGTGCCTTCGCAATGGGCCACTCAACGTTCTTCACCGGGACAACCGAGCCAACTGTTATACAACTCCAATAAGGTGGTGATCGAGTAGAATTATGCTTAGTTCTGCAGTTGGTTCTTGTAAACTTGCCCGATTAGTACAATACGGACGAACTATTGCCTCCTTTCATCTCCCTCTTCTCGCATTTGGCTCCTTCTTTCATTGTTTCACACTGTCCCATCCATCACATGTGCGTGTATTGAGTAATTGTTGAACGCTTGCACAATGTACCTGAGCCAATGCTCTAACCTCTAACCACAGCCACCTTATAGTATTTATACTAACTACAGCATTACAGCCTACTATGTCGGCCTCGTCATCGCAGCAAGAACAGTGTTTCACACCGACGTCGACCCTCACCAGCCAGGGATCGACGAGTAACTATGATGGTCAAACTCCGACGCCTGGATCACCACAGAAAAACGCTCCACTTTATGGTAGAACCACATCGAACGGCGGTGGTGATGGAGTCTACGGTACACTCGGTAATGACGCCACATACGCTAACCGTACCCTTCAAAAGCCATTACGGTCTGTCTCAGCCGGCTCCACTATTGTACGCCATACAGTGAAAACTGTTGGTCAAAGAAACGACGATTCTGCTAACTTCAGCCTTACATCGTCGAACGGTAGCTCCGACGTCAACAAAACTAGTAATGATTTTGCCACCAGCATTGTATGAAATGCATAAAACAGATAATCTCATCATTTTGTATATTTCCTCTTTGACGGTAGCATAGTCTGAAGTTTTATTAGTTATGAATCACTAACTTGCACAACAAATGATGCTTCACCGCTTGACCGCGTGCTGAGAAGAGCCACTTTGACACAGCTCTGAACTGTTGATGTACCGTCAGTGGCAATGGAAGAAAGCTTACCTCATCTATGTCTTTTGTTACTCTTTCCATTATCAACACCCGCTTTCGCTATCATCCAGATGTAAGGTGCAAACGATGGAGTGCATGTGCGTGCGTGAGTAACGCGAATGGTGGTCGCAAGCCGCCCACCAACCACGTTGCAGCACATGCCAAATTATTAACATGGATTAATTCTGAGTATAACCCCTCTCATGTTCTTTTTTGAAGCAACCTTAGACGTTTACATTAGTAGAAACGACATGTGTTTTAACTAACTGCATATGTGCATGTTCTACTGCCGGGTACACACTTTCATTACAGCCAATTTAATGTCATCAGCCATTACAAAGCAATCAGATTAACTGTTGACATACTCGCCTAACTGTTGTAGACATACTCGCCATGTTGTCATACGCACATGTGTCCTATTTCTATGTTCTTCCTTTTGCTTTCTCTCATCATTTCGTGGATGACTTCAACCTTTGTATCGGTGCTCTCGTTCCATCCGTTATGTATACCACATTATTGACATCACTGTTGTTGAATTCGAGTCCTCTACTGATTGACTCATTTTGTTCTGAGTGTTACGTTTATATTCCTATTGGAAGACAAATAAAAGAGCAGTCGCTCTGGAGCAGCTCGTGTCATTCACGGGAGTGAGTCAACGCTTTGAAATCACTCAAATCATTTGTTAGCTTATTGATTGTTTATTATGAATAATCCATGTAGGTGCAGTTGAGCCTACGCCTTGCCTGAACTTTATATTGCTGTTTACACTATACTATAGTTTATACTAGTTTGAATGGAGAACGTAACAATCGAAAAATAAGGTTTTAGGAGTCGCACCCTATGTGTGGGGAGATAATTTACGACGGTCGATTTTGGTGCTACGGTAGCCTTTATTCGTTTGTTAGAGTAAGGTAGATCTGATTTGATCTGATTGCATGCTATACCTGAAATTCTGTGGCTTAAAGGGTCCTACAAAGTGAGCAGCAATCAAGTTCTTAATTTTGTGGATTAATATAAGGCTTTTGTTGTAAGGATGTGGGACAAACGAAAAGTATAACAGATCACTTTGAAGTCGTTCGCAAAAGTTCAAATTCATCACGCCCGGCTTGTCATTGAATAGTAATAGTGAATAGGCAGAAAAAGTGTATGAGATATCATATAATATTCGGAAGCTGTTCTACAGAAGTTAGGCTGTTGGCCGAAACCTTTTTTGCATCCGCTTCATCGTGTTGCACGTCGCTACACACGGTAGGAAGTGCGAAGGCTCACACGAACGACACCGGTAACATATTTCCAGCGTGAATTCGATCTGAGTAACTTTTCGTTTTTTAATCACTTCCTTTCATTAGGGCTAGCTAAGTGCTAAAATAAAATGGGTTCTAGTTAGGCACTATTTTTCCCGGTCTTTGGGACACTCTAGAAGCAAAAGTTTCGAATTTTTCAGCAAAATTTTCAATTTTAACGCATGCCCCGCTCACTGCGGGCGTAGTTTCTCATGTTCAGAATATTGCCCTTTTAGAGCGACTCATTCTCTACCCACACCAATTTTGACCCGCCTTCCGTAGGTGATTTTTGAAGCAAAAATTAGAAACGTTTGAGAGACACTTGCGAATTTTAGGGGAGCGAACAGACAAACAAACTCTGGTTTATATAATGGTATGATAGTTCACCGTGGGAAACTCCACAAATCCCTGGTGACGCACACCACTAGCATTTGGTTTCATTCCTTCGCCACGCTTTATCCACTATTCCCAGCCTCTGGGCCCTACACTACCACTACGCTCCACCCACCAATGGCAAACAACCTGACTTCCGTTCATGGGGTCAATGCACTTTTTTCTCGGTACCGAGGACTTCTTGGATTCTTGAACAAAGTTTCTTGAGTGACCCTACCTTCTTTGGTCCTGCGCCTCCCAGCAATAGCAGTTGAGTCCTTTCTGTTTGCGGACTCAACTCACTATTTCCCGATCACCAGGACTTCTTGGAACCGAGTTATGAATATTCGTCGCTAACTACGCCCACGTTGATGCATACCCCACCCACCAATAACAGTTGGGATCCCTTCCGTTTTGAACTCAATTTACTTTTTTCTCAGTCCACAGAACTTCTTGGATCCTAGTTACAGTTTCGTGGATAACTCCGCCTCCTTTGGTCTTGCGCGCAGGCGTGCGTTGAGGAATCCTCGACAGGTCACGAGGGGGGGGGGGGGAGGGTCGTATTGGCCCGCTCGGAGCGATCGGGCCAGATTAATGTGGTAGGATCATCGTCGGAGGACAAACATCAAGGATCGAGTAGATGCCAGGCCAGAACATTTCCAATAACAATTGATTCCGCCCACACAGAATCATTGTGATTTAGAGGTGTCCGCTTAGCAATTTTTAGTTACTTCAGTGATTTATCACCACACAAGTCAAAGAATCCGAAATTTGCACGTTTTCCAAGGGATGTTTTATCTTTCAAGCGAGTCCTCAAATCCAAAGAGATGTGAAGCACACGGCGCATCTCAGAGTGGGCCTAGTTGGTTGCACGCGCTTCAGCTACGGCTCTCTGGATAAAGATTCTCGATTCAGGAAAAATCAAGATGCTGAAAGGGTTCATGGGAAATTACACGGAGGAGTTCAACATTCAACAAGAATGCAGTTTTCATCGTCAAATTCACAAGCATGTTATCGCTAAAGTTGAGACACGCTGAACAATTTTACACTTTTTGGAGAGGGAAAGCACGTAGATTCCTGTCCATATTCAGGTCGGAGGGAGAGGGTGTGCTCGATTTTGGAACAGATTAGCGCACAATGAATGATATACTTGTTATGACGCTTATATTTTTTGCATATGGTATCTCCTCACCTTCTCAGTCCTCGAGACTATACATAGGATAGGTGGAAGAGGGTTCGAGTGGGGGGGGGGGACAAGAGAATCGCTTAATTACTCCGGAGCCTTTCCATCCCTAGGCTGTGTTTTCAATTCTTACAGCATCTTAGATCGCCATTACGCACGCCGTATTCTAAATCAGGCACACTTCTGGATCAGTAGTTTCTAACCCCTAATGAAATGAGAAATTGTGAGTGACCTCAAGACATTCAGAACGAGTGATTTTTCAATAGCTTCAGCCCTTATTCGGAAGCTCTAATCTTCTAGTTTCTAATTAGCCTTAGACAGTCGCAAAAAGTTGAATACAAAGAAAGTTATAAATGCTTTAATGTCGGAAACTCACGCTTTTTCAAAAATCGGACCCCAAACCCCCCAAAAACGGAACGACGGGACTACTTTTCGAAAGAATGAACGCTGGAAAATTTTCAGGTGCTTGTTTGAAAGCGCTAATCTCTAGCTTCTAATTAACCTTAGACCTTTGCAAAAAGTTAATTATGAAGAAAGTTATGAATGTTTGAATGTCGAAAACAAAAAAACGGAACGACGTGACGATTTTTTCAAATGTTGAACATCCGCAACATTTCAAATGCTTTTTTAAAAGAAAACTATTTAAATTTTTAAAATCTTGGTGTCCGGTTCCATGAGAGCGCCGACGAACGAAGATATAAGTTTTCAAATAAGGACGTAAATTACTACTGCATATCCAGTTTTCCGGCTTATACAAAAAGGAGAACGAAAAGGAGAAACGGGAACCAAGACTCGAGGGATAAAAAAAATGAAAACCAAGCCTCACTTCTGCCTGATTCCAACTCCAGCCTACCCATGATCGAGCTTTAAATGAAACAATGATCTCTTTCGTTCGAAAATTCGGAAGTTTTTCGATTTCCTCCATGAAATGGAGAATAAAATATGGCGTGTGAAGAAAATATTGTGTTATTTTCGGGATTTCTTCAGGAATGAAAAAAAGAAGCCATGTACACACTTCAACTTTATTGGACAAAGACGTTGACACACACAGAAATGCACCGTAACACTAAAAAACACACATGTCCAATAGGGGGGTCGCACTGACACCCCTTGAAATGGAGGGGGTCGCAAAAAATTTGGAATTTGCGCAACGCAGGGTTGACCCTAGGCACTGGTGGATAGTGTGCCATTACGACATCATCTGATATGCTGATCGGCAGGTTGGTTTTGCACAGTCAGGTTGAGAGTTTGATCCTCAGAGTATTTGAGCAGCAGAGTCACTTCTTCTTACTATGTTTGCCTCATGCATTTCAAGGAACCACTTCCACCTTTCAAAAGATATGCACGATTGACCAGTGTCGTTTCGAAACCCTAGTTAGAAGAAGAAGAACTCTTGTGACGTTAACCATACTAGCGGCCGTCTGAAGCCAAAAGCCCTGTCGTCTCTACCAAGAATCGAAATTTATCCACAAGTTATAGTAGCAGATGATAAGAAACAATATGAATATGTGTATTGAACGACAAGAGATGAATGACACGAATGAAATGATAGAAAGAAATGATAGAATAGAAATGTGAAATTTGTGGAAAACTCAACCGAATCAACAAAAAAAATCACCAAGATATATATGATCAACACTGCTTGGCAATGGTCTCCGAAGGCTTAAATTGTTGATTACAATATTGAAACAAACTAATCACAAGAGCGCAGGAGAATGAACCAAAAGCCCACGCCATGGGTCTGCGCGTAAAATTTGTGCCGTATAGTGGATTCAAAACGTTCAACTCACTCCTCTTGTCTGTGCTCTCTTGCCTAAATAGTGCCGAGACGTACTCGAATCGGAGTTGCAAGGACTATAGGCACTCCACACAGGACAGTGAAGACGAGAGCAAAAAATTAAGCGCTCTGAACTGCAAGTGTCAAATACTGCGAATTTCGAATAGAGACGTGTGCAGACCGTGGCGTTTACATTTGCCTCATTGTCATATGCTGTGATGCGCACATAAGTATTCGGAAAGTATTCCTCCTCTAACGAGCTCAATTCTTTACTACGATGAAAGTAGACCTTGAATTAAAATAAATTATATCAAATAGACAATTTAGACGAAAATAATCGCCATTAAATCTGGCGAGCCTTCATTGTTACTTATATTCCGAGAAAACGCAAAATTACAGTAAACGAACATACCCGTTTGCTCAAAACACAGTTTCCAATTGAATCACGGAAAGTTTCTCTTGAAAATGATTCTGGCTGGGTTTTTCCGTGATCTCACAAAAGTGTCGCAAAATATGCTTCCATCAAGTTAAAAATTGGATGAACCTTGTTCAGTGCATCTCTGTTCAAAATGGTGGCAATATTGCTGGTATAATAGAAGCGCCAATGGGGCAGTTGAAATTTAGTCTAAGATACCAAATGTATAACTCAGGCTGATTTTGGATAGGATGAACAATGGCTAGCAAAAATACCCCTGCGTAGTTCGACTTGAGAAAAAACTTCACGATTTTTATGGATTAATTCTATATAATTGAAAGATAGCTTGAGTTTTCTCCTATAAAAAGAAAACAAAAAAAATGAAATGAAACTGTGGCGTTATAGGGACGATTACTTATCACAAACGGTAAACAAGCTGTCAAATAGCTATAAGATCATGAGCCAACTGGGAGGGTTCAAATTCCAATAAGTCAAAACAGTACAATCTCAGACCTAGGTGCCGGCGTTAACTTCGCTGGCATTCATTTTCTCCTATTTCTCTGCTCCTTTGCCATGATTAGCGATCGGCTGGTCATTCAGTCAATAAAAGGTAGGTCATCCAACCAATAAATAGTCATAGAAGAAAGTCCTGCACAAGCTCAGAGAGATGCAGCGCTCGACGACGAATCGCCACTGGAAGTGCACAGTGTGTCCATGGTGGCGCCTGAGCCATGGAATGCCACCTAGAAATACAATTTCCTAAATTCTTTATGAGTTCTCGCACCGCGGTGCTTTCCGTGGTTTTGGCTTTTCTTTTTGTGGTACTGTTAAATATCACGCAGCTTCACTGCGTCCAGAAAATAAATAAACAAATAAATTCAGTCTTGTTTTCCTGTGTTGTGTCACTAAAGGCAGATGCTGCGATAAATCCCATAGTCACTGGAAATGAAAGCAGATGCAAATGATGCAGAGTGAAAGCGAAACTTGTGAAATGGAATCACATTCTGCCCTTTGACTTCCGCTTTGGACAGGAAGTGGCAGGCAGAGACCCCTTGAAGTGTCAGACCTCTGCTATTCCAATATTCTGATACCAGTAGCTGCGCACGCATTCGCGTGCATCACACGGGACTGTTATATATGGCCGTTCACCGGCCCAAATAGCATTTGACCCCTTCATTCGACAACATTTATCCACTTTTCCCGGCCTCTGTACTCTCTTAAAACCTACCTGTAATATCACGTAATAAACTCCTCCTACTTCGGCGCGCGCTCCACCCACCAGCGGCAGTTGATCTCCCTTCCGTTGACGGACTCAATTCACTTTTTCCCTCCAGGACTTCTTGGAACCGAATACTGTGTTCCATAAAGAACGGCGCCCACTTTGTTGCATGTCCCATCCACCAATAGCACTTGGGCTCCATCCATTTTGAGGTTTTAAGATGGAAAATTGTGTCTGCGGACTATGTTCCCTCTTAATTACTGCAAAGGTAATGAGTAAGATTCGTAGGTACGGCGCTTTCGGAGACGCTCCTAGTCCGGAATTCGTGTAGAACTCCACCCACTCTTGTGCATGCTCCACCCACTAACAACTTCATTTCCTTCGCTGACCTCTATTCACTTTTTTCCTGGTCTCAAGGACTTCTTGACACCGAATTTTGAGTTCGACACTGACTCCGTCCACATCGGCGCACGCTCCACACACTAATTGCAATTGACCTCTGTTCCGTTGCCACGAACCACTTTTTTCCCCGTTTCCAAAATTCCTTGGGACCATTATGCATGTTTCGTGTATAGCTCCGCCCACTTTTTGCATGCCCTTCCCATCAATAGCATTTAATACTCGCCGTAAAAAATCAAAAAATCATAAGAAAAACGCGATTTCGCTTTTTTTCGTTTTTCTTCATAACCCTGTTTGAAGTTGAGATTTTCAGAATGTGAAAAGCATTGAACTCAGCTCGTCGATTTCCATAAGAAGTTGCCCTAAAGTCTCTAGAGGCGCCATATTGGAATGCGCCATGAACTCCATTTCCATCTCAAAAAGTAATTGCTTGCATGCAATGTGTGTGAAATCCCGATGCGAACTGACTGCTACACAAAAAGATGGTTCTCAAAAGTTGCCTGCGCCACGTACTCAATCTTATCCACTACATTGTGAGATCAAATGAATAATAATTTCCGAATGCCTGGATCTTTATTTCGTTTTAAAGCGCTGAAAGTGTTCTCTCTGTGCTCAATATCCCATCCTCTCTATTTTAACTGAAAACCTTTGAACAGTTTTTAGCAGGAATAGTAAGCCTATTATGTGAGATGTCCCGTTTTAGAGGATACGTTTTGTAGAAAGCTCTGAAGATAGCGACGAATTTTCTTCACTGGCGTAGACTAGACTACGCTTACTTTACTGTAGGACTTATATGGAAAGCTTGGTCGCAGGTGAGCGCTTCTTCCGTGGTGCGGTCCCAAACATCACCCCTCTTGTGAATGATAAGATTCTTTGCTTTTCAGGATGGACTTAGAAAACTGAGATGTGTACCAGTCGATTCTCCAAAAAAATACTGTCGAATGGTATACAACACTATTCACACTAGATGTTGGATTCAACTCGGATTGCACCTTTTGCTCGAGTTGCTACTAGTTAAGAGTGAGTGAGCGTTAAGTAGGATAAGTTTCATTTGAAAATCTTCGAAATGCTTCCTTCAGGCCTTGAAGACGACGAGCTAGTCGAAACGTCGGCAATAAACGCTTCACTATAAAAAACCTGTTTGGCACAGAAATACTTTCAATTATCTGGACATGCCAAGGTTTCAAGAAAGGCGAACTTGGACGCTATTCACACTATTTTCAGCCTTCTGCTCATTCCCGATCGGTTTTCCCAGCCCTTCACGGCCAAGTGCGTGACAGTTCACGTGACGGCCGATGACCTCCTCCCGTAGTGGGCGGGCAGCCCGATCAATACGTCGCTGTGGCTGTTGCTCTAGCGTGGGAACGGTTTCACGCACTGCGCACGTGGATCGCACTTGGCCGTGAAGAGCTGGAAAAGCCGATCGGCAATGAGTAGAAGACCGAAAACAGTGAAAAAAAAACAAATTTTTGGTTGTGAATAGTGTTGTACACCGTTCGACAGTATTTTTATGGGGAATCGACTGGTACACATCTCGGTTTTTGTCCGTCATGAAAAGCAAAAAAAAATCTGATCATTTTACAAGAGAATGACGAGGGCTGATGTTTGGGGCCACATCACGGAAGAAGCGCTCACTTGCGACCAAGTTTTCCGTATAATTCCTACAGACGTAGTACACGCTAGTGAAGAGAACTCGTCGCTGTCTTCACAGCTTTCTACAAAACATCTCTTCTAAAACGGGACATGTCGCAAAATAGTCCTACTATTCCTGCTAAAAAACTGTTCCAAAGTTTCCAGTTCAAATAGAGAATGGGATGTTGAACGCAGAGAGAATACTTTCAGCCAACTAGCGCTTTAAAACGAAATAAAGATTCAGGAATTCGGAAATTAACATTCATTTAACATCAAAACGTAGTGGATAAGACTGAGTACGTGGCGCATTCTGGGGCAAGTTTTAAGAACCATCTCTCTGTGTGGCAGTCAGCTCGCATTAGCGGGATTACATACACATCACATGCAAGCAACTACTTTTTGAGATGAAAGTTGAGTGAAAGGCGCACTCCAAGATAGTGCCTCTAGAGAACTTTAAGACAGCCTTTTATAGAGCTCGACAAGCTGAGTTCAATGCATTTGGGTTTTGAAAATCTCAATTTTAAACCGAGTTATAACGAAAACGAAAAAAACGCGAAATCGTATTTTTCGCGTGATTTTTTCATTTTTTACGGCGAGTACCGTATGTATCTTCGTGGCAAACCCCGCCCTCTATGGTGCATGCCTCACGCAGCGATAGCAGTTGATCTCGTCAACCCTTGCCCTCTTTTTTCCCAGACCCCGGGGACTTTTAGGAAGCGAGTTATAAGCCTGGTTGCAAACTTCGCCCACTTTGGCGTTAGCCATGCCCAACTTTGAGATTCAGCTTCCCCTCCTCTTCTGCCCTCTAACCACGTTTTCTCGCTCTCTAAGGCTTCCGGGAGCAGTTTTGTGAGGACTTGTAGTGAACGCTGTCTACTTCAGGACACGCCCCGCCCATTGTGGGAGGGGCCTGCGCCCAGGTCATTTATGCTGAGAATACCTCATTGCTTCCCTACTTTTATTACTTTTCTGCTATTTAGGCTTCCTCCTAACCGAGCTATGGAGATTTTCATTGAGCACCGCTTTTTGGAGAATGCCCTGCCCACCGTGGATGGGTCTCCTCACTTCAATCTGGCTTACCAACGCACACCTATACCCGCTTTTGTCCCTAGCCTTAAGGCTGTTTTGTGACTGAATTTGAAACCATGGTCCTCAGTATTGTTCGTTTTGATGCACGCCACGCCCACTGTGGGCGGGACTCCGCTTGGCTGATGTGTGTTTGCTTCTCGAGGTACGGTACACATCATAAACATGACCCGCACTCTATAGGTTGTTGTTCGATTAGTACCGAATTTCGAGAAAAGACGGACAGACAGACTTAACGCGTTATACAGTGCGCGTATTGCATATGCCACCCCCTGATTTTTTCAGTTTTCTGACTTATTTGGAAATTTCGTAATTCGGCAGAGCAACCATCGTTTTCGGCGTGTCGTAAAACTAAGAATGGTGTTGTTCGATTATGATTAACGCGTTGATTTTTAAATTGCTCTGTTCTTTGGTAGAAAACGAGCCGCGTCAGTTGCTCATGCCATACTAAAATTTCTTCGGAATTTCACATGCCTCTAACGCTATTCGGCTACGGTGTGCATGTAATACAAGTGAAGAAATCCGCGACTTATGCAATGCACATAGGAGCATTTATAACTAATTAGTTCGGATATTAGCCCTAATACTGGACGGCAGCAACATGAAAACGCTTTATCAGCGGAAGTGTTGTGTGCTCACTCTTGCGATCGCTCCTACTGCTTATTGTAGAACTCATCGAGGAGTGTATAAAGGCAAAACTGAGAAAATTAAGTGTTTAAGTGTTCAAGTAGCTCTTAAACTCTCATTTTCCCGCTTCGAATCCGCGGTCAACTTTATTTGTGGTCTCGGCTCCCGCGAAACTCGAAGCGTTCACGCTCACCAAAACTCTGTTCAGAGAGAATATGAGTTGCACTCACAATCCACGTAGTACCCATTGCCAAACTTTGTCGGATTCTTTCTGGAAAATTTTTCGTACCGACGGGCGAAATTGACGACATGAGCCAGTTGTAACTTGAACGGGACATCGAAGTGGTGGCATGGGCCATCACTGCATCGCCCTGATAAGAAAACTTCGATCGAGGTCAGTGATGGGTACCAGACGGGGAGTAGGTATGAGTCATGTTCTCTCGAGACAGAGACTTTGTGAGCGTGAACGCTTCAAGCGTCAGCCGAGACCACAAATAAAGTTGACCAAGGTTTCGAAGCAGGAAAATGAGAATTTAAGGGCTCATTAAGCACTTCAATTTCCCCGGTTCTGCCTTGATACACTCCTCGATGAGTTCTATGTATAACAAGCATCAGGCGCGGTCGTAAAAATGAGCACACTGCTCTTTTTCTGATAAAGCGTTTTCATGCTGCTACCGTCCAGTATAATATTCTAATATTCTGAACTGATCAATTATAAATGCTCCACCATTTGTGTGCATTGCATGAGAGTAGAATTTCTTCATTTATACTATATGCACACTGTAGCTGAATAGCGTTAGAGGCATGAAAAATTCTGAAGAAACTTTAGGATGGCATAAGCAATTGACGCGGCCCATTTGCTTCAAAAAATTTGAATCAACGCGCTAACCACAACCAAACAACACCATTCTTAGTGTGTTAGTACTTCTGTGCCTTACGAGGTTGTCAGGTGGAGCTTTTTATTCAGTGGCCTAACGTTTCGACGGAATCGTCGTCTTCAGAGGCGTAAACATGTTTCAAGTTTTAGATCTACGATATACCCTACCGAACACCTCGTCAACTCTAGCAGTTCCGACATCGTGTCAGGAACCCCTAGAGTAGACCCGAGTAGCGTGAAAAATATAAATTCACTGGTAGTTCCACCGTTTGAGCGGGTTAGACCGCTACCATACAGAGCGTTAGTAACTTAAAAGTGATGAATACTCGATTGCCTCCTTACCAAAAATATCAGGAGACGCATGTAACGCCCGATCATTCTACAGCTCGCAGTGTGGTATAAACGGCAGAACGTCATTTGTTATTGAGCGACACTCATCTCGGCTGTTCATTCTAGGATTTTTGGTGTATATTCAGAATGCTTCCAACGCTTTCCTCGCCAAAATTTCTGTCTCATGAGCCACAGGTTGCACTTGATTTCAAAATCTACATCATCATGTTCCTCAAGCTTATGCCTTCCAAGAGGTGTTCTCCGATCACCACGTCTCATGCTTGCTATATGTTCCTTAATACGAATTGCTAGAACCCTTCCAATATATGTGTGGTTACATGCCCCGCATTGAATTTCATAAATCACCCTCATTTGCGCACAATCGCCAATTTTCCCTTACGGGTAAATAACGCAACATTCTGAGATGCAGTGCTTATTGTAGAATCTGTTTCGAACCAGTTGTCGTTTGATGTTCTGGTTAGGTATACTATTTACCAATTGAACAACATCCTGTAACTGTGCTCTTCCAATACTCTGTTGGATGCAGCACTCGTTTCATCAGATATGAGCGGGACACACAAAGGTAAGCTATTTCGACGTGGCACCTCTCGCTGATTGGAATGCTGTCGTCGTCTTCGATGTTGCGGTGCCGTATAGCTAGCTATTTTTGTAGCTAGTTGTCGCGATTCTTCACGCTCAGCATCACCTGTGCACAACCCTGTTGCCGTTCTAAACATGTTACCAACCAAAGCAGGTTTAAGGGCTATTGGATGTGCCGATGTAGCGTGAATCATAATGTTTTTCGAACTGCTTTTACGGTACTATTTTACGCAAGCAATGCCATTGGATACCTTGACTTGCGTGTTTAAATAAGGCAACCAACCGTTTTCGGGGTTTCTCGTGTCCGTTTAATGTACTGTAACTGTTCATTCATTAAACGAAAACACTCATCCATTTCGGATTGTGTTGATGTTATTATATGTTTATATTATTACATTATATTATTATTATATGAGTTCATTTTTTGTGCTACTCGGGTCTCCTCGAGGGGTTCCTGACATGATGTCGGAACTGCTAGAGTTGACGAGGAGCTTGGTGGGGTAGAGCGTAGATCTAAAATTTGAAACATGCTCAGGCCTCTAAAGACGACGATTCCGTCGAAACGTTAGGTCACTGAATAAAAAGTTCCACCTGACAACCTCGTAAGGCACAGAATTACTAACACACTTACAATTGAAATGCCGAGGTTGCGAGTAGAGAGAAGCTGGAGAAATATTCTTAGTTTTCCGACACGCCGAAAACGATGGTTGTTATGCCGTCTTACGAAATTTCCAAATAAGTCAGAAAACTGAAAAAATCAGGGGGTGGCATATACAATTGACGCGCACTGTATATAGTGGGGAATATTCAGACACCTAGAGGCGGTGCTTTCCGTGGAGGCGGCCATAAACGCGCCTTTCCTGAAAGCGTCACGTCTCGGACTCTTCGGCCTATCCTATCTTTACACCAAGCAGAGTTCCCTTCAATATCCAATGTATTATGTCATATGCTGCTATCAACAGATGAAAACTCACCGTAACCCTGTTTATCGGCACGAATGATGGATAACTGGGACATGTTGGTACACCCGGTTGACCTGGATATGATGAGAAGTTTGTTTTCTGATTGCTCGAATCCTCTTCGTCTGGAAACAAATCATCACCGCTCGGGAATCCCATTAGAAACTGATGTTACAATGGCAACCTACCCGAGTCAAATTCCTCAAATTTCCATGAAATATCATCTCGATTATTTATCTGACGTGCGTATGATGTTCCAGGATCGACGGCAATTGAAGCTTTTATGCTGAAGCAATGCCAAATTTGTAGCATTATATAATTCGTTGAAGGCACGCCTTGCGCTGATCGCCTGGTCGGAACCACTGGGACCACCACTTTTGAAAAGGAAGTACCCTGAATGGGGCCCAATGGTCCAAGCGATTCCGCCCCTTGGTTCAACGCAAAATGACTTTGTTGGCTGATTCCTCCTAAAGTTAGCACTACGGTCAAGACGTTAAGAGCTTACGGTGGTGGTGGTGGAGGTTGTTTTGGTCGTTGCAAGGTCGTACTGTGTGGTACAGAGCTCGGAGTCGATAATCCAGTGGTGACCTGCAGACGAGTGCAATTATACTAAGGCAATAAAATCTGTTCTAGCAGTGGACACAAGACTTCGCACAGCATCCTAAGTATCCATGATGTATTCTAAGTAGTTGCTAGTGCCTTTTAGTGATAGTGATTTCAACTTTTACGACAAACGCTCCAGAGCATTTCGCCGAAAAACTGTTACATCTTGTAAAAATGTAATCACTTATGTCGTAAGAGAAGCGTAGTAGGTCACTATAGCTGCAGTACCGGTACTGGAGTAAAATGTAAAACCAAAAAAAATATGAAAGGATCAACATACAGTTACTGTGCTACGTTTGCGAGATTGATAAGGACTTGAGCTGAGAGCACGAACTCTGGCTTGATGGAAATGTAAGTCACGTTCTTTGTGGAGTTTGAAGCAATTCAGCATTGTTCCTCTATATCGGAGAAAAACGGCCAGAACAATCGCCGAAACAGAGACCAGGCTGACTCCGAATAGCCACTGAAAGCATAATCAACTACTATCTCATATTATATCAAATGATAAATTGTAGAATTTTGCAAGATCAAAAACGATTACATCGCTGCTGTCATGGCAAAGTGTCTGTCAAGGTCTTTGAAGGCAAATGAGGTGGCAGGAGGGCGTTGCGGTTCGATGACGTCATTGTACGCAACTGATGAAAGGGCGCTATGGGGCGGTTTCAGTCAGGGTCTGGTCCATCGATGCTAACCAGGAACGGATGGTTGGTCGAAGTGGCCATGTGTAAAGAGACCTACACAGGTGGATTCGATTTTGAACGCTGATCTCAATCTGGTTTCCAAATCTGCCAAACGATTTTCCGAATGGAGTTATGAAGGGAAGTAGTGCAGCGGGAGCAGTCCGGGCTCACGTGCGAGACGTCGTAGGATCGATTCCCGGCCGGTTCTCTTTTTTGCCTTCGCTGTAAAATGATTGAAAAAGGCTCCCAACTACCTTACTTGATCAATGCTTGCCTGTAGTTACCCGTGCAAAGACTTTGCGAGGAATTTCTAATCACTTTCGGCGGTACTTACTAAAGACTTTACATGGAGCCCACAGAACTTTTGGCAGACGTTTTTGCAGCAAACAAGTGTGATAATCGTGTTCTGGAGATTAAAATACCCCTATGGACAAGTTTGTAGCCAAATTTGAGATTTCGACCAAATTTCGAAATAAGCTGGGTGGGTATCTATCCATTCATCCATCAGCCTATCAACGACGCCTATATATCCTTGAGTCGATATAATTTTTTT
>MU868338.1:201778-277211 GCA_036418205.1 Ostertagia ostertagi | reverse complement strand
TTTTGTTTTTGTTTTTGAAGAGTCTAGAGCAGTGTATGGTCTTATTTTCACATGACTTCAACACCCACATTTTATTATTTTCAAATTTAAAGGTCACCGTCGTCAAAGGTCAACCTTGGAACTACCGCCTATGGATATGTAGCATCAATGAGTGAACGCCCACTTTTTTTGAAGTTAATTCAAAATCTCAACTTTTCTAGAAATTGACCCTAGGAGTTATTGACTACTTGAACACAGATCTTACATTCGTTCGTCCACTCAAAAACGGCTGAAGCGCGTGCTCCGTATACTGGTGCGCCTTAACCTGATGTGGTGGCATGCAAGTTAGGAAAAATTTCGAAGCTATTGACCTCAAACTCATTCAAAAGGAAGTAGGGCTGACCAATGATGAAGGAATCATGTTTCACTACTGCCAAATAGTCAGTCACAAAAATGCAAAAGCAAAAGCACACTACAGATCCCAACCACTGACCCCGGAATCCCAAGCCCACCACCTTAACCACTAAGCCACCAGCACCGGTCAGAGTGGAGCACTGCTTCGCTCACAAGCCGCTGCTGCTGAGGAATTTTCACTGTGTCAAACTGTGTGGGGGAACGAAAAACCTCCGTAACTCCGTTCTGCGAATCGTTTGGCAGATTTGAGAAGAAGATTCGAGATCAGCGTCTGAAACCACGTACCATGATACTTGTCTCATTCCATATGGCCACTTCGACCGTTCATCTTTCTAAGCTAAGTTGATGAAGGGCGCTACGCAGATAATGATTTTGCTCCTCAGGGTCTCATATTGCTCACTGAAGGCAGCACCACGATCGAAGTGCTTCACTCATTCTGTTATAAAATTTGCCATATTGAACGATCAGTGCTGGAGGTGCTCCGATGGTTTGGTTTAGGAAAACAGCCCATCAGATCCCGAAAACACCTTCCATCTCACAAATAGCTCATCTTATCACAAACCAGGCTTGCAATTTGTTATTTTTAAGAAAAGGCACGGCAGAAACCCCTAATAAGGACACATTACCGAGTGAAATATGATATAACGCGATATAGCGAAATGCATTTTGTGGGTCATAAACGAGTACTTCGGCGAACACCTCATTGGTGCAGCGTAACTCATCCAAGTTAAAGTGTAGAGACGAGAAAATCGGTTGTTTGTTCACAAATTTTCGGACGTTTTTGTTTTTTTGTTTGCTGTTTGATGACAGCGTGACGTTGCACTTGCATTATAACAAACCTCTGACACTACTAATATCGTTGTTCTTGTTTAAGATCATCAAACCAGAATGCTTTCAAACAATGTGGAGCGCTTTTCAGAAACAAATTGAGAGGAACATTCGTGAGATTAAGAGTGTTGACTTGCAAAACCAGGTTTTTTCAGCGCCGCTCAAAAAACCGAAATCACCTTCATGAAGAATTTTTAGAGCTTTTGGACATTTTTGTGCTTAAACATGTCTGAAATCCTAGAATAAGTAACCTTCAACATGCGATCATTTAGCGTTAAAAACTTCATGCAAGACGTTAAAATCGTAAAAGTGTGGTTTATAACAGTTTCCGAATCAAGAAATTCAATTTCATGTTCCATGTAATGCCCCCATGCAACACAGAAAAACGTTTTAAATAAGCCCTCCATGTCCGAACCACCTTTCTGGTAAGTAACGTAGGAAGGTTGAGTCTAAAAAGTCGTTCCAAGGCTGGACTCAGTTTCCTGGCTACGCAAAAAAACGATAAATACTAGGCCATCAACCTATTATGATGATTCGAATGCACCCTCAACTAAAGTTATTATCATCCAATAACCCTACTATATCACGCCACTAATGCAATGGGTTCGTTGGCTACTGCAATTTCAAAATATTGTTCACTGTATATGTTAAAAATCCTGAGACTCCAGAAAAACATTCCAGTCACAATCAAATTGGTCTTATTATAGCGCAGAACAATACAATAAAGAGCACTTGATATTTCGGCTACGGAAAGCCGAACAGCTGTAGTGAACACCTTCCAAACAAATAAAGGAGGAATGTACGCATGAAAGATTTGTTGAAATGAAATCCTGTGGCAATAAGTGAAGAGGAAAACGTCTGGAATGAAAATGCACCTTGGGCGGCCATCTAGTTTTGGAGGTGCAATGTGAGAGGGACAGGCGCGCACTAGTGTAAACTGGTCATGTGGCTTTCATCATCTCGAACGAGTGTAGTAAGTCTTCGTTCACGTATTTACAACTGACTCAAGAAAAACTCCCCGAAAGTACACCATAACACTTCACTCGTCCCATTTGTACATATTGCCTTGCAGCCCTTCTTGTGCTTGTGCTTTCACGCAGCACTGCTTCCCAATCAGGATCGATCAAATGTATGTAGAGGTTGCATTTGAGACTTTTGGGAGAAGGGCCATCTGGAGGGAATGCAGCCTTTTCAGAAGATGTGAGAAATGGAATTTTATCGGAAGCTAAAGAAATATTGCGAAATTCAGGCAGGTATTGCAACTTTGAAAAATTTGCTGTTTCGAGGAATGACCATACCCCAACCTCCATATCATGCTTTTTGGATTTAGGGGTCAAAGTGGAGTGTTTTATGTTGAGTCGACTCAACGACACTATAGAACGGAGTCGTCAAGCGTTATGTTGGGTAAAATTTTGCAACTGGACATTGCTCCACACAACTCACCCCCCACCCCGCCCTTCATTGAAAAGAGCCTCGACACTACTCTCCACAATCAGCACACTATCCGACCCACCCCCTCACAATTCCACGCTCCCCTCATGCGGGAAGTAGCCTCATCACTATGGTTCGTTCTATACCATTTGATTTCGAGACCGGATAACACACTCCAACCCAGCCCATTTTCCTCCTTAGTTGAGTTTGAACAGGTTCTACTGTTGTGGAGAGCTCAAATATGACTAAGAAACGGCAAATCATCTAGTCTCACCTACTCTACGCTTTAAAAAATAATTATTTTTTAAAAAGTTTCGCCCAAATTGTGCAAAACTCCTGGCGAAAACAACCCCCCTCTCTCCACCTCGACACGACCTCAACAGCTTCAGCCACTGAGACACCCCTCAAAATCCCAGTAGGACCCAACGTCTTGTCGAACCAGACGAACAGTTGATTCTAACATCGACTCCGCCCATCACTGGAAGGGGATGGGGCGAAAGGAGAAAGAGGCATAGCCGGAGTTGGTTAATCTTTACGCTTGACCTTGCCAACAATACAACAAAAATTTAGTAGTAGCTTAGTGAATCTAAATGAGTTGCACTCACGATTACTACCGGTTGTATTCGATAAGTACAAGTTTCCGGATGACAATTCCAGTTGTCACATAGCAACGGTAGACCGCAGTCACACTGTTCATCCTCCTCAATAACACCATTTCCACAGATTGGTTCGCTACTGTAACAAAATATTTCGAATCAGGAGCTGTACTAGAGATGACATGCAAACTATTACATTATTGCCATCGGTTCTGTTCGCATGCACTTCTTCTGATACATCACATTGACGAATTGCTGAGCTGTACAATCGTGATCGAATCCACTGAAATCGTTGTAAGGACTTAGTATTTACGTAAATTACCACAGATTTTTCTTCCCAAAAAGTTACGAGTGCTGCTGGAGAACTGAAGCAAATCAGAAGCTAAAATGTATCTTTAATCTGAAGACATATGTATATGAAGGATAAATTATATAGTTTCTGGCGTTGATCTTAATACGACACACTAAGCATACGATTTCTACTCAGGTGGTTTGGTGTTGGCATGCTGTTTCGCCTACACAATGACTTGATGGACAGTCAGATTTTTGCCGTCCGGACGTGCCAGGTATCAGTCAAGCGATCCTGAAGGGGAGGAAGCCCTAATCGGCCAGGGCAAGATTCAATCCGGATTTGGTCTCTAGAACGCGCGCATGGCAAGTGGCTCCACTATCCACTACACAATAGATATTAAATATAATATATCATTTCTAAATTTTATCATTTTCTCAAATGAGTTATTCCTGATTGGTCGGCTAAAATTTGCCACTGCTCGTTTTCACTTTCTTACTAGTCCTTTCCGTGATCATAGGTACATAATTGAAGGCAAGCTTCGGGCAATAATGAGCTAGAGGTTGAGAAAGATCTGGAAAAGAAAAAGAAAAAGAGAAAGCCCCGTTCACGACTCGAACAAGGACCTGTACTTTTACAGCCGCATTCTACCGTGGGAGGGAGAAGGGGCGTGTCGGACGAGTTTCACAATCTTCGCTTCGGTAGCTTCAGTGCCAACAACACAACCGCAATGCAACCACTGCAGCAACTTTGAGGCAGCGTCACGTGGCAACCTACAGCGAAAGGCGGGGCTTGCCGGCGAAGGAGTCGATTGCGGGTCGAGCGAGGTTCTAGCGCCTTTGTCGCACACTTTCAAGCCGCAGAAGAGGCGATCAACACTTGACCGCCTGTCTACTGCCTCCGGGGATGGAACAGGTGAGCTCCTAATCCCGGAGCGTGCGAGAGGTTTCTTGATAGGGGGAAAATTCTGCTCCCTTTTCTGAATATGAAACGTCTGGAGATTCTGGGCCTTTCATCTTTCGTGCCAGGACTTTTGTTAATGCATACCTGCTTGTTATTTTACCTTTTATGCTCTAGAGCACTGGCGCCGTTTGAAAAAAAGCAAACTATTTGAAAATCTTCGTTCCTTTCCTACTTGCAAACATTACGGACGGTCTCTTCAGCTTGGCCTTTACCCTGCTTTTCTTTTTCTTGCTTTCTTGATTCTGCATTTGTTGATACCAAAAAACAGGGCGCACTCACACGAGTGTATCACTAAATGAATAAATAAATAAAGGTGACAGCTCCAATCACGACGGTGCGCATAAGGCGTGTAACTCGATTCGCCACCGCGAAATCAAAGTGCCGTTTTGGACCGGGTACCTACGCTGGATGAAACTAGAGTTCTGTGCATTAATAAGGGGAAGGCTGTCAAATGGACGGATGAAACGCGACTTCTCGGCGAATTGCAGAACACGGAACACGCCTAGCGATGACCTTTCTTACAGTAACGAGCCCAGATGAGCTCGTGTCGTCCAATATATTGTAGATACGATAGTGCAGCCCACGAGTACAACTAAGGTGGAGCTGCCGTGGCTCAAATGTGGGCCACAATGGCACTAGGCTCCTACAAAGTGAACTAATCACGGCTAGTGTGAACTAATGGAAGAGATGCCTGGCGCACACCCTGTGACACGGAAGTGGGATACGATACAACAGCTGACTCAAATACGCGCGAGTTGGTGGAGCCATGGAGCAAGCAGTCGCAGGCAAATTCCTCGACACGCTCCACCCTATTTCAAGGAGTAAGAGAAGGAGTCGCTGCTTAGAAACAATCCATTTGTCAGATCAAATCTGTGGGCTGCTATCCCACCAATTTGATCTGAGGTTGTTGTTTCAAAGTACGGCTGTCTATCATAGACGCAGTTCACTGCACTGATCCTGGAACAAGGTTAGAGACAGCGAGTCGGATCTCCATGGACGACAGCGTCGAATAGCACACCGCAGATTGTTCTCGGTAAAAATTTTCAGAACATTTCAATGTTATCCCGCTATCTTCTATACTGACTGCTTAGGTATATTGCTCACGGAGGAAGAAAGCAAACCAGCCCTTTTGGCGCTTCTGCTGGGGCTGTATACTGAATGTTGGGAAGGGGATGCGGTCTCCGACGGTCGACGTACTACTTTAACTCGGTCCTTAAAACTGCCTTAATTTAATGCTTGCCTCAACTAAGCCCTAAAGGACCGTAGTTCCGTCCCCTCTCCAAGGCTTAGTCCTGTGGTAAGCAAACCAGCCCTTTTGGCGGAGCTGCTGGACCTAGCTGCACCACTTCGTCACCATTCTCCTACTGTACCGACCGAGTTCAAATAGTCCGCCGACCCTGGGGACCCCATCCCCTCCCCAACATCCGGCATAGGGCCCCAGCAGAAGCGCCAAAAGGGCTGGTTTGCTTACCTCCTCATGGAGTAACACTTTTTTTCACTATTCTAATGGGTTTTCCCATAATTTCTGTACGAATTTCGACACCTTTTCCACTTGTTTTATCTTTCCTAAAGACCAATTGATCAAAGGTATAACCATTATCATAGTCACTGATATGCATTCATTCGCCAGGAAGCCTCCGCATGATTTCCTTTTAGAGTGGGTGAAACCAGGAGCTGAAGTAGTGAGCAAGGGTTGTAGAATGGTTGTACACAGAAAAACCCTTTCTCTCGCCACTGCGGCTTCGAGGCACTGCAAATGGGATAGCCCGATAGAGCAATGCCAGAGTCATATGATGGATATGGCGTCGTGGACCATCTAATTTCCCTCAAAACGTGGCGAGATATCTTTGCAATGTGAGGTCGGGCGTATATTCGGAGAAAGGGGTTTTTGAGACATTTAGGACGGTTCTCTCCCACCACTGCGGCCACCCCCGGAGCTGTTCCCCATTGCATTCGCAATACTAATATAACAAAACAAATATGAAAACGGAAGACCCACTCAGTCTATCAAATCAAGAACAATAACATCCGATAACAAAACAAATATGAAAACGGAAGACCCACTCAGTCTATCAAATTAAGAACAATAACATCCGAACATAGAGTTTGAGCTTTGGCGGAGCTGGTGAGTCCTAGCTGCGAGGTAGCTATCAGACGTCCCGCGTCTTGTTGTCATAATGGACTCATGACTCATCGGCGATCGGCTTGGAAAAATCCCGTCTGAGCGGCAGCAAGGAACAGGCTTCCGCAAATGGCCGGAGTCATGGCGGTCGGCGCATATGGTTTTTATCTTCCAACTTAAGGCACAAAGCGTCCTCATCGGAAGTGAGTGGAGGACCTGGGTAAGGCTTATTTTCACAGCCCGTATTGTCTTTACCTTTACCTGTCTTGCGACCGAACCACCAGCTCAGTGACCGATCAGCAGCACAGAAACAGCCAAACATAGTGCTGATCTTCTCTACTGCCCTCGTTGCAACAGCGTCTATTGCAGGATCATAAAGCATAGTAGTTCGCTATTTTTATTGATGTATTTCGACTCCTACTTAGATATCGCAATGCGGGTGTGACCTTTCAAAACGTCCTGGCTAACGGCCTAGATACATTCTTTGAAATACCAACATATTTCGCAATGACACTAATTCGACTAAAGAAATTTATCAAGAATCGTACAGGAATCATAGGACAACCCAGTATTTTTTGAGGGAGAAATCGCATCCAGACCGAAAGAATACCAAACTTCCATTCTGACAATTTTTAAACAACAACTTTGAAATTTCTATCAAAACGGGTTATAATCAATTAAACCATAGTAAGATTAATATATTAGGCGTTTCAGAAAGTTCTGTCGTTTTCCGATCAAGAATTCCAAATGCATGTATCTCGGCTTAAACCAAACCGTTCCCGTTGAAATGAAAATCGTTCGAATGCGTTAACCTTCCTCTATAAGAAGACGTTTTAGTGGTTACCTTTGTTCAGAATGCTGGAGCCCTGGAGGCGGTTAACTGGGGAGGTCGTTTTAGCATCGGGTTGTTTCTGAACCACTTCTCTTTGAGGGAACTATCGAGGCTCCCAGAAAGTGATAGATGATAACCAGAGGTATGCTGAGTGAAATATCTGCAGCACCCTTCCTACCTTAGCTGGACCAACTTGTGCAGGGTTGGTTGTGCGACATGCGGGAAAGGCAACTGCCAGAGATGTGTCTGTCCCTTAATTATGAGAAATGCTAAACCCGTTTTGAGGATTTTGGTGAAGTTTGACATAATCTTAAGAGATATCCTCCACTGTAACAGTTTCACCTGATACGAGGGAACTTGGCCAGTCGCTAGTTTGATGAAAGTTGCCATAACCCACCTTCAGCACAGCTGAAGCTTCGAAAGATTTTTAGACTCGATCGCCGTCGAGTTATTCAGCAAAGCTTCGTGGGTTGTAGAATATCGTTTCCTCATTGTACGTCGCAAAGTAGTAGAAAGGCGAGTCGCTCACCCCATATAAAACAAGGTAAAAATTGAGGAACGACCTTCCGAAATGGTGCTTCGTCGCGGCATGCCCCTATCAAATTTTTTGGATTTTCCAACTACTTTCTTATAACTTGCTTCCACAAACCGTTCATACGTCCAAGTTGGGCAGAACCTCCTCAATGGTCCTACGCACGAGTGCCTCAATCAGAACTTTTGGCTAGTCGGTGGCGCGTCCGCGACCTCGCTGTTATCATACTCAAGGCTCTCGCTTCCGTCACAATAAATTTTTGAACTACTGCTTCATAGCACATTAATTGCGAATCTAAGCCAGGTGCATCGTTATTGTCTTGAAAGGTTCCCGCTACTTTCAAGTCTATTTGACCCTTTGACGAGCGCCGTCATGAATGCGTCACTTCACTTCTCTCTAAATTTTTTCATCACTAATCATTAACTCTCCAACAGTTTCACCATTAGTGATTAGCGCATTATTACGCAAAATGCCAAAAAAAAAACCTAAAAACGTGTCGCTATCGAGCGAAAGTGTGGCCCACCGGCGGGCCACACGGTCTTCAAAGGGTTAAAGCTATAAAAAAGAAAATCATGTCAACTTGCTCATCGAGTAAATCACATTCAAAGCTCTGGAAAGTTCTGAGAAAATGTTTTAGAACAATGCTGAGTTATATGCTGGATAGAGCAGCAAGTTCTTCAAGATGTTATCAATACTGACGGCAATTTCTCTAGGTTTCAAGTAAAATGAAGCATCCAAATGTGGTGTGTCAAAAAACGACAGAACTTTCAACACCCAATATTATAACTGCGTTAATTTTACATCAAACGTTTATGTTTCAACAATACGTAAACGACTCATTTGACTGTACTATTGATAAGCACCGTTAATGTTCTATATAACATTGAGCACACCCTACCCACATCCTACCCAAATTTTTTGAACTCGTCATCCACCTGACTGTAGCTCCTCCCCTTCAGAGTTGGCAAAGATCTCCCTTCACCTGGTTCACGACCGGACCTAAATCACTGCACGCAAAAACCTTAACCAGGGTACTTCCACCCTACTCCGGTGGTTACCACATTCTGTTTCAAAGATAGCAAATATGAATCCACCCCTAGAGTTAGCAAAGATCTCCGTTCCCCCTCATGACGCTTTCCTTTAACCACTGCAAGTAAAAATGTGGAAGCACCCCAGGGCACTTCCATGCCACGTCCATTACGTGTCATGAGCGCTTTTGTTCCTTCTATCAGTATTGGAGAGCACAATGAAGTGCCCCTCCCGACCGCCCGTCTCCTCACTCCGAACCAGGGTCAACCCTATCGTTGGTACTTGTTCAAATTTTTTACGACCCCCTCCCCTTCATGGGCAATTTGATACGACCCCCCTCCTTTGAGACCCAAATACCAATAGGTGTAATAATAGGTCAATATGAAAACTAGAGGTAGCGTTTCGAATATGTTGGACCGCGCCCTAGTGATGGAGCGCGTCGGAAATCGGAAACAGGTGACGAACGGGGATATTGAAATGAAGACGATATTTCCTTGTTAAATTTCATGTTCCTCGGGAGACGGAGGTGGATTTTAGATCATCAAGGGTCGCCTACTTAAGGAGAGCGGATTTGTTCTCGGACATTCTGAAATAATTAAGCTATTAAGCAAGAAATGAATTTGCACTACAATTTTCACCTTCCTCTTTTTAGGGCAATAACTTTCTCCATATTCGAGCTTTTGCGACGTAGTTATTTGATTCCAAAAATTCATAACATTTTCTCTTTAATGATGGCTTAAAATTCATCAAAAGCTAATTTAGTAAAAATTTAGCACGTGGAACTTATTTCTATGCAAATGCGACCTTTCAACCTTTAAACAATCATGACTTCCTTCAAACTCATTTATATGGAAAGCTGAACACGGTATGAGAGACTACAGGATTCAGGCTTTCTAAAAAGCACTCAAATGTTCCTGAAAAGTCAGTAGTTCGAAAAACAGTCCCGTTGCTGCTTTTTTGGAGGGGCATTCTCCAGGCCATTTTTTAAGAACGCGGGTTTTCAAGGTTTCACTGACCGCAACTTCCAGGGAAAACAATATCGTGTTAACCATAGGATGTGTTAAAATGCTTTGAGCGTGCGCTTGCACTGATATACCCTGCCTTGGTATGCGCCACGCCTCGGTCGCGCTTCTGATTCGCCAAATCGAAGGCTCATTCAGAAGGAAGCGGCTTACGGATGCTCTAGTGTCAATTATCTTGCGTAAACGTAACGTGGTGACTATTGTCCATGTTGTCCAGGGCAATACTCCAGCTACACTTTAGTTTCATATGTGATTTCGTGGGTGGACCCATGTCATGGTGGGAGCACTTTTTTGAACGATGCTGCATGTCTTGCAGCTTCTGTTTCTGCAAGTCTTTTTCTCTCATGCTCTTCCTGAAACATGGTTATGTATGGGGTGCATATTTGAATCCTTATTGAATTTGAAAGCAATTTTCAAAAGAGTGGCAATTGAACCTGAAAATAATGCATTTAATAACCATTCACATACTCACTTTGTGCGTTGCAATTGCTCTTTCCTTCCGTAACACCATCTATGATCAGTAGGGAGATTACGAGAAATCTCCCTGCCGGCCATTGAAAGAGTACGACCCCCTAGTACTTGCAGCATAGGGTTGCCCCTGCCCCGAACCCCAGCTTCACCGTAAAAAGAGTTTCAGAGAGGGCAAATCATATAGGGATACCCACTGGTAACCCTGAATACCTCGTACTGAAATGAAATCAGGCGTGGGATGCCACAGCGATTAGTGCTACTCACTTCTAGTGTGTATGAGAGTGTAGAGGACTCTGGCTGCTAGCAATGAGCGTGTTCGATGTGAACCACGATTGATTACTTCCGACCACTGGGGTAGTGAATTATGGCAAGAACGCTAGTACTTTGGTAGGACACATTTGTTGAGAAGATTGATGGCAGAGACGGGGCTGCAGCGGCGAGCAAAGTTGCGCAGGGTTTTTGTAATTAGAACGGAGTGAGGTGTAGATGTCAAATAGAGTAAGTGATGGAATATCACCCTTGAAAGGAGAAGAAAGCAGGGCGCTGTCCGAATAGGACCCATATAAACTTTTCATCCTTATAGCCAAACAATGATCTCCGAGGTAAAAGACGAATGAGGGCAGAAGCCTAGAAATGGCTACCATCGCCCGTACTTTATGTGGACCTCCACGCTGTCAGATGAAGCAGTGAAAAGACTTAAGACCAGGTTCCACTTCGTTGGATCTAGAAACCGATCTTCTTGAATAAGCTCCACAGCAACTTTGGTACCATCTTGGGCTTTATCTGTTTTTTTATCCTTCGCATTATTCCAGCTTGAATTCCTAATTCCCACCGTTACCAAGCCCAGAGGTCTCCCAGAGCGACATGTACGAAAGACATCCTCAGTGTCAGAGCAACGAGCTTGTCCACTAAACTGTGCTAATCAGATAGGACGAAGGTTATTCCTGAAGCATCCTCGGAATACACTGCCACTCCAAAGTGCGTAGGTCATGCCAAGTTCCCAAAAGAGAAGGGAACGGGTAAGAAGCGTGTTTAACGAGTAAAAGTCTGCGGCAAGAGGGAAGGAGCTTCAGTAAAGACCAACGGATTCTGTCACTGCAATGAAGCTTAGTGCAGGGCAATGGCACTTCTAGATTCAAAAATATTTGCTCCCATATTATAATAAAAGCTGTCCTACATAGCGTTTGAGTTGGTGCTTTTTGAAGATCGCATGTTTCGAGCATTCGTGCATGTTTAAGAATGCGAAAAAATTGGATGCTCGGTCTTGATTCGAAGCATGTTCGATTTGTTGGCTCTTGAATGGCGTTTCTCAATGAAGCAGAAAGCTCGCCCCTGGCAGCCCCACCCACGTTTTGTTATGAAGCCACAACTTGTCAAACAACTTCTATGCCGACACAAACAGTGATGTAATAAGAAATCTTCTGCTATATGATTCGTTTGTTTTTGTTTTACTAGCTTGGTGTGAGCGAGGGGAGGGCGGAAGTATTTGTGGATGTATTAGGTTGTAAGCAATGCTCTGGCCGTTCTCGACAGTTCAAGTTCATTCCATTATTTCTGGCTAAGTATTCTGCAGACTGCTACGAGTTGCGTATCTTTAGAAAGCGCGTTTTTTGCTCTATCCAACTGTGCAATAAGCTTTGCCGTAGAGGGACTAATACTACTTATTTGAAGCCTTGAACGCAACATGCTCATCAAGCGAATTCTCACGATTTTCTTCTTCTACCTCGAATTAGGGCCGAAAGGAACGGAATCAGCTTACGATATGAACTATTCGTTTGGCCATTTGCGGAAAATAAGTCATGAAGCGACAGTTCGAAGCTTGTGTAGGGATGCCGATAGCCTCAAAGTTGGCGAAGGTGATCGTTGGATGTCGAACTTTGGTAAAAATTACCTGAATCGTTTGACTGAACCAAATGTGATTGAAACAGCCGAGAACTGCTGCCGAGTCGAGCGTATATGATCTGTGGATCCAAGTTTCATGACATAGCTTAAAAAGCACGGAAAAGTCGAGAAGGAGGTGCTGCGAAAAATCGCGGTTACGTCTGCCTTTCTTCTCAATCTTTTACTCAATGAAAACGACCCGTGTTTGTTCTTTTGAGAGTTATGAACGTAGAATGGATTCTTCCCAATATCGTACGAACTTCGTGTGGGTGTTTGATCACGACTAGGGTCAACAAAATTCCGCAAAAATGAAACTGCGAGGAGAAGGTTGTTCGGCCTGTTACGCGGTCTACAGCAGGCGCAGCTCTTCGAGTACAGTTGCAGCTATATAGTGAGACAATATTCTTGCATAGTGTCGGAACCCAAAATCTTGACGCCTGCGCCCAACAAGGCCTGCCATAAATGGGCCGACTCTTTTACGCGATGCAGCGCAGCCGTTGACCGCAGAAGGGACCCTGCAAAAAAGAACTAGCTGAAGTACTGAACTATGTCCCGAAGGCCCTTTCCTGGACCTCTTCGCTATTCACCGCCACTTTTTCAAAGGTTTGGATAGCACTTAAAAGGGGGAAATGCTACGAAATCTAACATGATGGTGAAACGACATTCGCCGCGTTCATCTCCTCTAGAACTCCAGTACCTCCAGTGAACGGATTGATCAAACACATTCAAGGTTCGCAAGGAAGTGTAGATCCAACTGATTTTTATCGATCGCAAACGTTGCGTTTGAGTCGAGAAATGCACATTCGAACTTCAATGTCCGAAATGGCCAGAACTTTCCTTACAACCTAATAGTATGCAGTGCGTTTCATAATTATAAGGTCACCCTTAAATTTTGCATTTCCAGCACAAGCAGCAAACTGGTACTTTAGTATTAGCAGCTTATTCCACACACTGAAAACCCCAGGAGCAAAATTTTGGCGGGAGCAGCTTTTTTCAAACTTTTTTATAATTATTTTTCAGTTTTTGCGCCGTTTCATAATTACAAGGCCACCCTGTGAAAATGGATACTACCTTATCAGAAACAAGCAACCTGTCTGTGAAATTGAATGTTCGTTACAAACACACCCATTAGCCAAATTTATGGAATGTTTCGTATTCGCTTTTTGAAAAAAAGGTCAACTTTATGCATTTCATGGTGCTCGGCACGGTTTAGGAGTCTTTCCAGAGCACTTTGGTAAATTCTTAGCTCCACTCATGGATAATTGAAATGTTTCTCCGTCTCCAGATATTTACAAGTTTCTAACATCCACAAAAAAGGTTCCTATCAATGTTTAGAGGGAGTTATGAGGGCTGTCCCGAACACTATTTCCTCTTGAAACCAGCATGGCGCGTAATTTAATGTTTCTATCTTTAAAAAATGTGAGCTAGAGAGCGGTGAAAAGATGCAACAACATTGCCAGGAAAGCTGCAAAGATGGTCCGAAGGCTCAGTAGCCATTACTAGGAAGCACAACATCAACCCGTTAAGTTAAACTTAAAGGGAGATTGAACAAAGTTGAGCCTGCGCCGCAATCGCACCATACAGCAGATGATTTCAGTAGGCTTGGAATTTTTCGGATGAGACTGGTTTAGACCAACCTTTCTGCATATATAAACCCTTTTGCAGTGGCTCGTGAAGGTGACCGATTCAGTTCAACGCTTGCAATCTCAGTTAAGGAGATGTCAAAGGTCGGTGTATTTTGTAATGATTTTGGGTCAAAATTTCACTTTCATGAACTGCATAATGGACTCCAAAGATTAGCATAGAGCCTTGCAAGGACATGTACATAGCCTCTCCTTTGAGCTGATTAAGTCGGCTAGCCTACGTGGTCATACAGAACAGCATAGGCACCCATGTTGCTCACTCAACCAGAAGAAGCATTTCTCTCGAAACCAGATTATCATTTTAAAGTTCTAGTTGTATTTTAGTAGAAGATCTCAGGGGCATCTTTGTAATAAAGAATTACGCGGATAAACGCTAGTTGCGAACTTAAAAAGAGCTGAAAAAAAAAGCAACCAGTGAAACACTAAAGTAAATCGATGGTCATCTACCTTGGAATCTCAATTTCTAGGCTACGGAGACTTATTTGGTGTTGCCCTTGATAAAGGCGGAACCATAGATTATTATGTCTTCTTTATAAATCATTGCTCAGGTGATTGTTGTTTTTCTCAGGGTGACCTTACAATTATGAAACGGTGCGAAAACCAAAAATTAATTATAAAAAAGTTCGAAGAAAAGCTGCCTTCTCCAAAATCTAGATACAGGGGTTGTTAATAGTGGGGAATCATCTGGTGATAGTGGAAAAATTACCAGTTGACTGGCGGTCCAGGGATCAAATCCTGAGTCGTGAGTCGCCCGGGCCAACAAAGCCTTCCATAACTCCGGGGTCGGTTAATTGGTACAAGACTTGTCTGGGAGGATAAAAAACACTGACTTGAACATCGGCTGGCCTCCGCAAGTCATTGTATAGTACAAATCGCATTCAAACGCCACTACGAATGTACAAATGGAAGTAGAATGCGTGCCGCATCCCAAGACGGGATTGATCAACGGCAAAAGCTTTATCTTTATTTTTTTTAGCTTTTTTTTATAATTATGAAACGCGCTGTACTGCAAGCGCGCTGTTCCCACGCGCACGATCAGGGGAACAAATCATGAATCGTACACCGTTCAAAAAATCAAGCCTTCCATTTTTCCGATGTTGATAGATGAAATCGTACTTGTCTGGCAAAATCAAAACCCTCATTGACCAAGGAGTGGCACCGAATGCATTACATAGGAAAAATCACATCCTAAATCCCGCTGGATTACTCTATAGAAGAGGGATGCATGACGCATCCCAGAAGAGATTGACTGAAACTGAATAATTCATCCGTTTCCTTTTGTCACCCCTTTTTCTTTTACTTCAGAAAAATTTGGTTTTTCTAAGTACCTTTTTCTCATTCATTCACATTATTATAGTGCTTGCTATAATCTCAGATTTTAAACTTACAGATCTCCAAGAAATTTCAATTTTACTCACGGAATTCGTAAACAGTTGCCATTCGAATCCCTGTTCGATTTACATGCACAATTTGATACATACAATGAATAATTGGCAGGGCGATGTGGCACACCAACTAAGTGAGCTACCTATAAATGAATGTCTGTTATTAATTTCTTGCAATTGTCAAGAGCAAATTGGTGCTTTAGTTTGAGTCCAGGGAAGCGGTAGAAAACTAACTGCTGTGGCTGCAGGATTTTATGGACGTCACCTCTTTATCGCTATCAAACACCGCCTAACTCAACTGTACCAATAGAACAAATTCAACAGACAATGCGGCTCCAGCACAAACTGAGAAGTGCAGCTGTTCCAAGAGGTATCAGCGTAATGCATGCCTTACACAGACGCGCCATGTTAGCACGCTAAGGGCTAGTCTGTTCCTGGACAGCTTAATCGCGAGCAGAAGTTTCGAAAGAATTGATCACCATACCTCATGAAAGAAGATGGACCCCATGGCAGACGGAGATGATGGATAGAACTGGAAAATATTAATTCATTCATTTGTTACTTTCCACATCACTATTTGATCGTTTTCGTTCGACAGACTTTCCGAATATTGTTAATGAATAAGAGCAAGGATGAAAAAAATTATGCAAAAAAACAGAAAATCATCTCAACATAGTACGCTGTTTACGCTAAGGACTGATAAAAGGCAGCTGAAGTAATTTTATTACCTATCAAAGCTTATTTGGCCGCTAGGCCATGTTAGTTTCCGAAAAATGATGGACGTTCATGGGTATTGAAGAACTATGGGGTATGGCTTTATCATCAGCACCACAGTAGCCTTCCAGAAATAACACCAGCCAGGTCCATTAAAACCATGCAACTGGTAAGTTTAACCCTGACGACAATGCGGATTTGCACGTCGCGTGCTCGTGGGACCAGGGACGGTAGTAAAGTGGCCTCAACTGCTAGTTCACACGTGACCATGAGCTCGTGGTGACTTGGTTTGGCTTCCAAACGAAGTTACCCTAGAGTATGCGTAGAGCAATCTAAAACCCCTCCGAAGATTCCCCGTTAGCATGGTCGAAGTGAGTTCGAACTCACTCGGAACTGGGGGGGGGGGACGACATCACCTTCCAGTAAGAGGATTAGCAGGGTGGTCATCCAAAAACTAACATCGATGGCGGCAGAGAAAACGGAAATAGTGCGCGCGCGGTGGAGGGCGAAAACATGCTGCTACTTCACCTCTGAAAAGTCCTCCGGAGTTTTTAGAGATGGCGTTCTCCAAACAACCGGCTGTGTGGGTCAAAGCAGTGTGCTAAAAAGGGAAAGGAAAGCACATTGCACTGATTCGTCAATGGTGTAGCCCATGCGGTCCACGTTGGTGTTGGGTCGGTCACGGGATCGATACTCCTAGATGTCAAAATCTTTGCAACTTTTGTGGGTTATTGCCTTTTCTCTACAACTCTTTTACCGTCGATAAGAAGGGCTCCATGGCGCAGAGTTAGCGATGCCGCTCATGGGACGGTGCGCCGAATGTTCAAACCCGTGTGTGACGCAGCTTTTGCAAGCAACGTTTTGGACGCTCACTATTTCGTCTATGGCAATTTGCCATTGGCTCAATGAGGACGTTCCACGCTGCCGCTGGCAAGGTTGCTGGATCAGCACCGCTTGAAGACTAAGATTTGCAAACAACATCCAATACATACCTTTCATCAACATATCTTCCGGTGGTGTGGTCGAGTGTTCCTGGTGCAAAGGCAAAAAACCCGGCTTTGAGCTCTATCATCCAGGATTGAAGTCCGAGAGGGATGCAAGTTTTGCAGGTCGTATGGCGAGGCTGGCGGTTTCAACTAGGGTCATGTCCACGTTCCCACGCTCTCTTTTCCTCGCCAATGGGTGTAAATCACCACATTTGATTGCCAGTCTAGGGCCCTTACCTTCGTTCCGGACCTCTTTTTTGCGCGCCCAACTCTCGCACAAAATTGGGCAAAATTCCCCCTAAAAGCAGTTTTCCTATCAAAATTTAATTATGACAATAAACAAAATATGACTGCAGTCTTAAGCTTTATGATCATGTATTGTTGGAATTAGTGGTGAGAGTTTGGAAAGAAATTTCGGATTTAAAGGGATGGTGTTTCAAAACTCTAGAGGTTCAAATGTACAGGGGTGGCCATAAAAAGACACTTCCCCCTGGCGCACATTATCGAATTTTTTGTCGCACAGGGAGCCGACGATAATAAAAGTTTCACGGCAGAATATTCGTTATATGTTCCCCCGTAAGCGGAAGCAGGTCCTCCTTCGCTGCCCCCGCCGTCTTCACATTATAACGTCATCTGCCGCCACCGCCGAGCTCATCAAGGCTTACCGTAATCGCTCCGGTCTGAAGCTGCTTCATAATTTCTCCAATGGATCAACTGTTGAGTAGCTTCCCAGAGACATTAGCTGTGACTATGCAAAACAGCTTTTCACAAGCGTTTAAGGGACGTAGTAGTGGTCTATGGTACCTCGACGGCCTCGTTGATACCGTGAACCATGTTTCCATGGGAAAATCTTTTGACGTCGTTGCTGTAGAAGGTTGTCATGTAGATTTTAGATGAATCAGACTATGCTCTTCAATACAGAGTTGGAGGCAGTCGATTTGATTAACGCTGTCTGAAATGTGGAGTGAAGTGTCTCTTTTTTTCCACCCCTCTACAATAGAATTTTGATATAGTTCAAACTACTCCTTGTGTCTCAAGAGTGGAAATGCGTAGAGCTTCTGGTCTGTAATTCACCTTTACATTAATAATGTAAAACACTACTTAATACATCGCCGAGCGAAGTGCCATATCCTAAAAATCCATATAAATTAGCTAGTAACAAACATTTCTGCAAAATATGCTAAACATTGGCGTAACGGAGGTTGCTTATAATTATTGATATGCTGAAAATGCTTTAAATGGGTAGAGAGAAAATTCCAGGTTGCCACTGTCCCACGCGACAGTCATAGTGGCACACAACGGTCGGTGCCATTGTCGCCAAAGGGTTAAGAGCCTGGCCATGTGCAGTCTTACTAAAGCCTACTTCAACATGCACGCGTTGCCGAGCGGAGCCAAATTAGTTACTTCATATGTTGTGTAATATCATATCAATGCGCAGAACAATCATCCAAACGCGTAAGCGAAGACATAAATCAGTGAGATGCATAGATGCAGGTGAGTGTGGCTCGAAGGGAAGGTACTCCTAACCAAGAACAAGAAGAAAATAACGCAACACGTCCCGGACGCGGTACGGGCACCTTTACCGCCTTATAAGTATCATCGCTGTAGGGCGCTTTTTGCCGGGAAAGCGCCAAGTATCGTCTACTTTGATCCTCCTCTACTTTTTCTACCACCTGTACTTCTCTTTCATAAGCATAGGTTTTCATCGCGAGCTTTGCCTTCATTCAACACATTATGTACAAAATCTAGCCGCTCACATACAAAAATACAAATTTAATGCATAGCTTGGCCCTCAAATTTCGGATCTATCGGATCCTCAAATTTCATAACTCCGTAGAATTTTCCTGGAAATCAGTGGAGGAAGAACAGACATCAAGAGGATGTGGATTT
Organism: Ostertagia ostertagi; assembly: GCA_036418205.1. Lineage (NCBI taxonomy): Eukaryota > Metazoa > Nematoda > Chromadorea > Rhabditida > Trichostrongylidae > Ostertagia > Ostertagia ostertagi. The sequence continues at coordinate 258,204 of MU868338.1, read as the reverse complement.
TCATGATATCAGCGTAGGATGTTCCTCCATTTTGTAACGCTTACTTCCAATTGCGAGGGATTTGCCGTTCACTACGGGAAGATTATGTGCAGCCCCCATAAACGCTTGGTGCAAGCCCAAATCCAGGACCAGTTGAGACCAGACCAACCAATGTTCTAGTATTAGGTTGGGAAGAAAGTCCTGCGACACTTTTCCGAATTTTTGATTTTAATTTTATCTTTTCTGATTATAACTCCTGACCGGTCTTATACCTACCATGAGTGTCCACCACCTGTCTCCAACCTTCAGAAAATTTCTTGGTGCTTCTTCGCTAAAACTAAGCAGAGTGCGGGTCGAGAAAGGAGGCGACCTCAGTCATCAAGATGATGATTTAAGGTTCAGGGGAGGTGGCAGCCATTTATAGGGGACCAGGGGAATACGCTCAGAGGGGTAAGGGCTCATTCCGGATCATGGTGATTCGCAATGTCATGAAAGAAATGAATATTGTCGCGGTACGAGGGCTCCTGCCGAGCTGCTTCGACCTGCTTCTGCAGTTCCGCAGCCTAGACCTCTAGCTACACAATGCTGCCCTTGAAGAGAATTGTAGTTGAGTTTCCGTAAGAGCCCTACCGGCAATGGAGTGTATGGGACGCTGCTGTTTCTTGTAAAAATAGCAAAAGATCGAAAGCGCTGGTAAAGCTGATACACGCTGTAGCGCTGAACGGCATGCCTATAGAAGCTATTGCAGATAGTGTCAGTCGTTGACACGAATCCATAGTTTTGTAGACATTTGTACTAGGCACGTCAGACTCGGAGTATGGATTTGCTAGTCGTCGAGATTTTTTGAATTTTCTTGGATAAGTAAAGACTGCAGCACTTATATCCACCGTGTGGACTGGAGCCACGAGAATGCTCTACCGTTTGTTAGTCATGAATGTTACCCGTGAATTTTTCAGAAGAAAAAAAGAAAATTTTAGAAAGGGTGTCGCAGAACTTTCTTTCCAACCTAGTAAAATATGTCTGATGGTGAGCGTGCAAAAGCACTGTTTGTACAACAACTAATACAAGCAATCCAATGGGTACTGTCCCTTCCAAATTAGTATGTTACATGTTTGATAGCGCCTTTGGTGTCACTATGAAACAAATCTTACCCCGCACAACATGACGGCCTTGTCCGTGCACAGTCCGCCGACAAATGCGAGACCGCCAGCATAACGATACGTGATCAGAGCAGCGAAATCATGCGAAGGTAGCTTATGGAGGCTGAAACAATATAGCGGTTTTCGTGTACATGGAAACCTCCCTCAATGTCATGCAATTTTATAATATAATAAAACCCGCTTCAAATTGTAAAAAAAATACTTGTGCATTCATTGAAGCGCATTTTGATTCAACTAACTTCCAAAGATTCTCTCCCTATCACTGAACCTCTCATTACTCCCATCAAACTAAATGCAAAGCCATGAACAGAAGTTTAGCAACGACGTTTCACAGCAACAGTCCTAAGATCGAATTCCTTTCGAACTGAGGCCATCCTTTCTTACAGAGTCAAACTGTTGCCAAGAAGGTATTTTAGAAGAAAACACTGCGACTTTCGAAAATTGCTGCTTGTATGTGGGCTCGATGCACAACATTCGCATGTTTTTGAAAAGAAGTAGGTGCGTGGCGCACTCACAGGAAAGGTTAGCTGATTAGGCTGGTCATTCAGATTGGGTGCATGTCTACATCTAACACGTTTCGAGGCTCTGAGTTCGAATTTGGTTGCAGTATCTGTGGAACGATTTACAGAAAGGAGTTATGAAGAAGGGACGCGCGGCGGTCGTGGTCCTGATACATAGCCAGGAGGTCGTGGAATCGATTTCAAGGAAATCTCCCGCAGAGAACGAAAGCGCATTTGAACTCGGCATCTCGAGTTACATATATAGATATGTATCCTATTTTTAATGGCCAGCCTAAACAAATGACCTTCCCTCGTCAGAGCAGCGTAGTGCAGCAAGCGGTCCCACCTCCTGAATGATAGCTAGCGAAGTTAAAAAAAATAGCGAAGATTGCAACTTAGTTGACAATGTTCCCAAATAAAGAGTGATACATTTTACATACATATGATACACATTTTGTTGCTTATTGGGATACCAGTTTTACTCCACCCGCTATCGCGCGCATCACACGACAGGCTTCAGCGATACTGAAGTACCCATGGAATATAAGCATGAGGTACTCCATTAACCAACTCACTATTGAATGTGTTAGACCTTTTCCAGTTTCGCTTAAGTCTATCGAGAATACGCTTGATAACGTCTGGAGCTGAACCGCTTGATAACGTCTGGAGTTATCTCACAACTGTAAACATCCAACATTCTTCGTGAATTCGGACAGTTAAGCGGTAAATAGGGTTTCCTTGCCGTCAGTCTCAAAAGGAGAATGAAATATGTCTATTTACACAAATGAGGAGCTAAGGCTTATCATTTATTTACATTCACCATTACTCAGAACCCCGAAAGGATTAGCGGTTTAATGAGTTTGGGCTTTCTTGATAGAAATAAAACTTACCATTTGCTGAAGACTTGATTGAGTTTATGCGATCGACTGTTATTAAAGGAGTCTTCCACGGAAAGAGCGATCATTTTCTCTTGTGTTTAGGATTAGTATTGTCAAAACTAGCGCTTATGTTCCGTTCTTTTGCTATGGCGATGAGGCTAGGGACCTAAGGTATCGTTTTTCTGTAGTAATGGAGGCGGAGCTTTTTCCATGGAGGATTCTTTAAGTAAGGTGGTTATGCAATACATATGCACGTACCACTACAAATAGAATTTGTAAGTAGGGACGCTCTAGTGTCAGCGCTAACGGCTTTCGCGCTCCAACGCGTCTTATCAGCCTTTATCAATTATCACTTCCAATCACCCATCAACAATGTTCCTGTCCCAGTCCTTATAACACTTGCAAGTATGGTTGCTCTGGTGTCAATGCGAGCCAGGTAGCGATCGACGACTTTCGCGTTCTGGCGCGTCTTATCAGCCCTTATCAGCTGCAATCACTTTCAATCATCCATTATCAGTGTCTCCGTCCCACTACACATAACACTTGTCAATATGGACGCCCTAGTGTCAACGCAGCTTCGTGACGGAATTGACGACTTTTGCGTTCTGACGCACCTTATAAGCCCTAACCAATTGCTATCGCTTTCATTCATGTATCACCAATGTCCCGGACCACCCCACATAACACTTGTAAGTATAGACGATCTAGTACCAATATGAACGACAAAACGAGATTGGCTATGCTCACTTTCTAGCCCCTCTTATCAGCTATCATCACTCGTTATCAGTTCCTATAATATACCACTTGTGTCCCGATCCCACCCTCCATAACATACGTAAGAACCATGGCGTTATCATTGCTGTGACCCGAGCTACGAATTTCGTGACAAACAGTCGTACACACACACATACGCACAGACATACTATGATACTTAGCGAATTATATATAGTAGGATGTTTCGCAGTATCAGAACCCACCGTTGACGACGATACTCTTGAAATCCATAAAGGCTCAGATTACTGCGCATTGTCTGCAATACGTCGACCACTACAATTCCAAGGCGAAGTTGGTTGAAGTACTGAAAAATCTTATTGACACAATATCTGATATTTTTGAAAGACTTTTGGTGATAATATAGCTCTGATCGAAAATACATCTCATCTACAGGAGCAACAAAGCAGAGTTCGCGTCGAGGGCGAGGGCGGGCTTCCCCGGTTTGTATTGCAAGTGACTAGCCAATGAGAGGTTTCCTGCTCTTAGTGAGGGTCGCCTTGCAATCATTTCAACTGGCCGCATTCGCAAAAGTGAGGGCAGATTACACATATTTGATTAGACCTCACATATGTTAATACATAAAAATACTGAATGAAAACCATGAAAGTTACCGTATTAGCTTCTTCGACGACTTTTAGTATATTGCCTTTTACCCGTGTCATATCATATTCATAGAAGCCCGTCTGAAAATAGTGTTCAGCCATATAGTGAATTTCGTGTTAAATATGAATTTGCTACTTTCCTGACCTTGGATCAACAGCCTGTGATTGGTGATCGCGGGAAAACCCACCAATCACAAATCCTTTTCACATGCGCAGTCAACCCAAGGACAGCATGTCACAATAAGGTGAGCTCTGCTCCGCTGACGATGGTGATCATATCAAACGAAAAGATTAGAAATTTCAACTCACAATTTTGTCATCAACAAAAAGTAGTGTGTACAAATAACGATATGGCGCATTGCCTAGTTTCACCGCCGAGTAGTCTGGTGCCGCATCTCCCCAAACAGCTGGAGCTCGTCTCACGCGACTCTGAAATATCTCAAAGAAATCTAACTATGAATCATTTTCATACACTCTAATATTGTTTCTACCCCCCGTGTCTTGCTGATTAAATGGGTAACGCTTAGAGTGAAACTTCATAATATATATCGCGCAAAACTAAAAGAAGTTTTGAGGGGTCAAATGTGTCGCAAAGCTCTTGCAAAAAGTTGTAGGCCTTTTGGCAAGCTATTGGCCCCAAGGTCTTGGTCAATCCTGAAATAGCTTAACACAATGACGAAAGCATGAGAACTGCGTATTGCCATTTGCAGGCCACGTGGGCATTGTGGCAACTATGTATGCACCACCTAATTCACTTATTTTTTTTTGGTTACGGGGCAGCGGTCAACCAACGAGTGCGAGTCCAGACAGAAAAGCGCATTGCTAGGACTAAGCCTTTCAAAAGAGGAAAGAAAGCAGAGATGCTGTAATAGTGTGTGTGTGTGCGAGAGTCCCAGAGTACACTACAAAACGCTAAATCACCAAGCCTTCCGGTTGACCACTGCCCTTAAACGCATTTTTTTGCGCATGCCCGATTTATTCTTGTATTTATTTTATTTATTGTGGTTATGCTATGAATCAAACATCCAGCGGACCCTGCGATTGCGCGGGACTAACGCTAGGGAGAAGAAGAGAACAATGAAACAAACATTAACATAATCATAAGGGCGTGGCTCTTGGAATAGTCGAATATGCTTGAGTTGGGCAAACGTTTTCCAGGCCTCACAAAAATGTCTGTTTGGTTCATTCCCCATTTTGGCGCAATGTAGCTCGGAGGGGTGACTCACCGCGCGCGGCGTTGCGGCAACAGGAAATTTGTGAGCCACGGGGAATGTAGCCAATTCAGGGGGTGGGGGTGAGGGCAGTCACTTAGCATGCGTAAGAAGCTGGAATGTTCCGTGAGAAGCTGGAACGTTCGAGTTACACTACATCGCTGAGCCGCGCGGCGACTGGCCCCCTCCGAGCCACATTGCGCCCCCATTTTCTTTTAATAAACGTGAATATGGAGGTAAAAAGAGTGATAGAAGTAAATAATAACGAGCTCGAACGGAAGGAGATGTGTTCCTGCTGATACAAGCTCGACCAGGGTTATTTCGAAACCGGTATACGAGAATGAAGTACATTTACCTTTCCCTGCCATAACATTTCACTTTGGTAAAGCTTCTATAACTGTAACCAAGATAAGTCACATCGAACGTTATCGAACAAATCCAACGTCGAATCTGAGATTTTGCGCATCTGGAGCTCGAAATCTGCGTATGTGACGTGATCGTGCTCGCAAAGTCGTGCCGAGCCCACATGGCCAAAAAAGGGGCTACGGACTTTTGGCTCGTCCGGGCTGACACGTGGCAAATTGCGCGGCGGACTGCGCGGCGATCCGGACGAGGCAAGCCTTCGCGGGCTTCTGCAGAGGAATTTAAAACGTCAAAGCATGTAAGTTTCTGCTATTCGAATCACTTTCCAATGCATGGAGATTAGCGATGATGGTAATAGACTTAGGTTGGAAAACATAAGAAGGAACATAGCGATATGGCTCCTGTCCTGGGGGGGGGGGGGGGTTGTTGAGGACATTCAGTGAGTGAGCCAATAACTGTGCATGGAATTGATCGCCAAGAAGGGAAGGGATTCTGGGGGAAGATGTGAGCAAATTTGTTCTCCCTGACGTTTCTCTCCTCTCTGGGCTTAGCCTAATGTCACTTACCATTGGCCCTAACCCTAGGGGCATGAGCGTCACGTTCAGCAAGCTATAGTTGGCACTAATAATTGCATCCCCGTGAAAAATCCGAATTTCGGTTCTTATTCGCCTTAGTTGTGGTAGTGACATTTTTGTGATTGATTTCTATGATTTCGTCTGAGGCTAATGTTAAGGGGGAATGGTCCTATCGAGACTCTCCTCAAAAGAGGGTGGGGGGGGGTCACAAAATTCATGAAAAGTGCGAACACGACGTTTGGCCCTTCTTCCAAATCATCAGTGATCAACGTGACGTTCAATCCTTATTCCCTGTTCCTTTGAATTAAAGTAATTACATCGAAACCATCTCTCTTGGTTAATCTGTAAGAAGACCTGGTGCCGTATGCAATCCTCATCCCGGGAGGGAAACCTTTTGGAATCCCTTCAAATTTTCTTTGTCTCTCCAACGAGGAAAGCCCAAAGGGCGTTGGGGCAACAGCAAATTCGTGAGCCAGGGGGAATGTAGCCAATTCAGGGGAGTGGGGGGTGAGGGCAGTCACTTAGCATGCGTAAGAAGCTGGAATGTTCCGTGAGAAGCTGGAACGTCCGAGTTACAGTACATCGCTGAGCCGCGCGCGGCGACTGGGCCCCTCCGAGCCACATTGCGCCGTTGAAAACAAGTAGATTGAAGGGATTTTCCGCTCTCCTAGCCTGGGGAAAGATAACATACGAATGCTGTCAAGCCCAATAATAGCATTTTAGTAGAGCTGTAACGATGCTATTCATTAAAGGCAAATTTGCGCGTGAGGGCGTGGGGTAGAGTGTCTTGGTGTGCCTACACCAAACCTGACGGCCAATTTTTCGCCTATGGGGTTACTGTACGGGAGTGCCGGAAGGTAACATTACAATCTTGTCGCGGGCACCGCTGCATCCAAATTTTCTGCGTGCGGAATTCTTTTTCAAACCGCAGAACCATGCAGAGTTTATCTGTGATCTGCAGACGCAACATACAATTGCTTTCCCACCATACAATGATTGGTCTTGTTAACTTGAATCTCACTCAGCTTGCAAAATCTACTATAAAGCGTTAACACGAACGACATCGGGCGTGTTGGCTTTTTTGGGGGTGCGAGACTTCTGGCTAGTGTGGGCTGAGACGCGGCATATCGCACGGCGGCGTGCGCGGCGATCCGGACTAGGCAAGGCTTTGGTTCTGCTTCATCTGACCAGGCGGCATCCAGGCGACGGTGATAAATCCTGTAAACGCTTTTATGAGGGTGGTCATTTCATTGACAGAATCGCTACTACAGAACTTTTTTCACGGGAGTGAAAGATTTAAATTGTTTCAGGGAGCGCCCAGTAATTTTACAGTGTTCCCTTTCTTGGTTTTCTTTAAATACTATTGTAAACAAATTTCCTAAAAGATCCTGATCGTTTAAAGTGAATTAATGAAATACTAGGATAAGGCGATGAAGCGAGATTGCGTTGACCAGTCACTTGATGATTTGCGCCGTGACTCCATCTGGCACTGGATGCCAACCGGTATTAGGACCACCATATCTATGTCTGTAGATAGTCTAAGCCTCAACCATTTCAAACCGGGCACCAGGAACACTAATGCAAACAGTAATTGGCAAGATGCATTACCTACAACAATTATAATGAAATTACTTAAAATTCTCCCTGCAAGTTTGACCTGAGCTCCAGAACAAGTGCTTCCACGTCCAAAACTTTCACGCTGGATCCATCGTGTGTAGCGCAGATTTCGAAATTTTTACGACTCCCTCCTTTTCGAAGGGTATCTTACTACCCCCTGTGCAGCCATTGTGTCCTTTTGCATATTTTAGGTCCATGATGGGTGTGTAGGCCGTCACCGACATGAGAAGGTGGAGGTCAGTGGTAAGTCCGCGCGCTCTGTCTCACCCAGAGGACGTTATCGAGGCAACATGAAATTTCACTCAATAAATAGAAGCATTTCCAGATTTTTGCGTAAACTTAGGCAGGTAGTAACCGCAGGTACTTCTATTTTTGAAAACGTACCAAGTTCTTTTCGAACTTGCAAATCTGCTTTTTTAATAAACCGTATAACCGAGCCCGAAAAGTGATATGAACCTTGCAACGATTACGTTACGATAAAATCCTCTTCATTCAAAATTCTATCTTCAAGAGCGGTATCATGAAATGAGATACAAAAATTCAAACTCTAAATTGTTTTCTTTCTAAAAAGTTTTCAAACATGTGTAACTTCAATGCTTCGGAAAATCGTCCCGTAGACTCGTTTTTTCTGCACACGTGAGTTTCCATCACTCAAACAGTCATAAATTCCGTCATTATCAACTTTTTTCAAATTTTAAGAGCACATTAGAAACTAGAAGATTAGCGCTCTCTGAAAGGTACCGGAGGGTTTCAAAGATCATTCGCTTCGAGGTTAGTCCTGTTGTTGCGTTTGGATAATGGAATTCGGTCCCAATTCTAACGGGTCAATACAGCTGACTTGGGGCAACGCGGCTGAAACCATCCTGCGATGTGTCAAGGAGGTCCTGGGCGAGACGCTAGATGGATTCAGAGGAGACAGGGCAGCGTGGTTCTGGAACGAGGAGGTCCAGCGAGTCGTGAAGCCAAAGAAAGAGGCATACAAGCACTGGCAGAAGACCCGGAGCCCCGAAGACCTCGCCACCTACAAGAGTTGCAAGAGGCTCGCTAAGGCTGCTGTCGCCAAAGCCAAGAACACGGAAATGGACGCCTTGTACGGGAAGTTGGAAAGCAGAAACGCAGAGAAGTCGTACTCAAACTGGCTAAGGCCCGGCATCGTGCTACCCAAGACATCAGGGTGGTGAAAGGTGTAAAAGAGGTAGCGATGGTGTCATCCTAAGGAAGCCAGCCGAAGTCAAGAGGAGGTGGGAAGAGTACTTCAGGGGACTTTTGAACGAGGTTCTCCCATAAGAACGACTCACGGGCAGAGGCCACAGCTGGTCCCATCGCACTCTGGACTGAGGATGAGGTTAGGTGTGCACTTGGGAGGATGAAGGTTGGAAAGGCGGTTGGCCCACATGGGGTGCCAATCGAGGCATGGAAGGCGCTCGGAAAGTACGACATAAGGTAGCTCACCAGCATCCCGAACAAGGTAACAGTGGAAGGAAAGATACCGGATGTCAGGAGAGCAAGTACCATCGTCCCCATCTTCAAACAGAAGGGCGACGCAATGGATTGCTCCAACTACCGAGGGGACTAGTTCGATGCGCATACCATGAAGTTGTACGCAGCGCGTTTGTCGACTCGAAGCTGAGGGAGCTGGTCCCGATCACCCAGAAGCAGTACGGGTTCATGCCTGGAAGATCCACAAGGGATGCCATCTTCATTGCCAGGCAAGTGGGAAAAGTATAGAGAAAAGCGTCGGCCCTGTTACCTAGCCTTCCTCGACCTGGAAAAGGCCTTCGACTGGCTACCACGAGCAGTACTATGGAGACGGCTCAGGGAACGAAACGTGCCAGAACACCTGATCTCGCTGGTGAAGGACATGTACGAAGGAGTCAAAGCAGCCATGCGCACCCCTCACGGCCCAACGAAGGAGGTAAACATCACGGTTGGGGTGCATCAAGGGTCACCTCTGAGCCCGTTCCTCTTCCTCCTAACACTAGATGTCCTGGTAGAGGGGCTGTTGGAGGGACTACTAAAAGCAATCCTCTACGCAGACAACATCGCCCTGATAGCGGATAGCAGAAAGGAACTTCAAGCCAAGGTGCAGAAATGGCAGAAGGTCCTGGCAGAAGGAGGGCTCCGGCTGAATGTCAAGAAGACCAAGTTCCTAAGCTCCGAACAGGGTGCGGAGCCGATGGTGGATAGCCATGGTGAGAAGATCGAAAGAGTGAAGGACTTCCGCTACCTTGGGAGCGATCTGGCAGCTGACGGTGGCATGGATCAGGCAGTGAAGGCTCGAGTCAACGCTGCATGGATAAAATGGAGGGAGACCACTGGAGTCCTCTGCGATCGTAGGTGCTCCAGAACGCTCAAAGGAAAGGTGAACCGGGCAGTGGTGAGGCCTGCGATGCTACACAGCAGCGAGTGCTGGCCCCTGAACAAGAATCAGGAACGGCAGATCCAATCCGCTGAAATGAGGATGCTAGGATGGGCCTGCGGCTGGACGCGGCTGGACAGGATCAGAAACAACGATATCAGGGCGGTCATGCAGACTGCTCCTGCCCAGCTGAAGATGCGAGAGCAGTGCCTCCAATGGTATGGGCACGTGCTGAGGAGGCCACAGAATCATCCGATAAAGAAAGCGATGGACTTCAAAGTGCAAGGCAAGCGACCGCAAGGATCCCCAAAAAAGAGGTGGAGCGACGTGATCAAGAAAGATCTGAGTGAAGTCATGGCCACAGCAGAGGACCCCTGGACAGAGTAAAGTGGCGACGACTGACAAAGACAGCGAACCCCGTGACTGCGCGGGACTAACGCTAGGGAGAAGAAGTCATGTTGTTCCGTTTCCCAGGGGTTTGTCGTCCGATTTTTGAAAACGCGCGGGTTTATTAAAACGTTCATAACTTCCTTCACTATTGAACTTTTGCAAATTTTCAGAGCTAATTCAAAACTAGAAGATATACCTTTTTGAAAAAAAAATATCAAGATTTTCCCAAATCACTACTCATCCAAAAAAAATCGTCCCGTTGTTCCTTTTTTCCCTCAATGACTTTTTTTGGCTATTCTCTTGAAAAGCGACTTTTCAACCTCCAAATGGACAAAAGTTCCTTCAAAGTTGCCGGTACATCGAAAGACCACCGAAGTCAGAAAGATCAGTACTATATAGCAGTGCTAGATTATCTTGAAAGGAAAACCTTTCCAGTGTCATAGGATTCTATTAGTACTGCAGAGGTCAATCAGCAGAATTCGCTGCCCTTTCCTCCACCTTGAATTGTTCTAAAAGCATGGGAGTTCTCTGGATGAATTTTTCGCTTGTGCGTACTGGAACATGACGTATTTTAGTAAGAAATTCCGCTCTAGGACACGCCATTCAATCGTCTGTGGTGCGTATTCGCAGTGGCAGTTGAAAGTCTGTCCTCCTTTGCTGCTTAGCCATGCCCTGGCAGTTCTAATTTTGGGAACGGAACTTAGGCTTACAACCCCCTCCACTCCCATTGATGAATACGACCCCTCGTTGCTTTTGCGCAACGGCTGGTTGACCCTGCCTCCACGTCAGCCCTCAACGCGCGATTCTGGTGGAATGGGTTTTTGCGTGGAATCTCCTTTCACGCTGAACAATATTCCTGTTCTACAAGTTCTACAACGACTAGCAAAAAGAACAATCTTTCTGGCACTTAGCCCTTTGCAAAGCCTGGCTTTAGACGTCACCTGACTGAAAAATTACTCCACGGGGATTGGAACCCTGCAGAAAAAAATCTGGGCTCAATTTCTTAACAAAAACCCTGCAGTGTGCATTTTGAGCTTCACTTTGGAAATAGATATGAGCGGAAAAGAAAGGCATAAAACTGATAGGAACATTTCGGTTGAGCCTCATTTCTCGAAAACATTTCTTGAAGACAGTTGTAGGTGCACCTCCCGTTGACAAGGTTGTTTTGCTCAAAAATAAAAGGATAGGTACGAACACAGACCGATGTGAAAAAAGAATAGAAATCACCGTAAACACTGAAACTGAGGACCTTCCCTCCTCTAGTCAGTAAAGCATTTCAAAGGAAGGACTGCGAGATAAAAGATACTAGGCACCGAAAAAGAAAGAATCGTAAACGACAAAGCTTTCAAAACAAGAGCGGACGCGGAACAATGATGTCACTTGGCTGGTTACGGGCTGCTCAATGCAATTCCAAGTACATCCTCAAAGACAAAACTCGCGATACGCTGATTCCATTGGAATTTAAAAGAAGGGGTGATAAATGGTGCGTTTGTGAAAAAGAAAACAAGAGAAATGGGAACAGCACCCCTTCTCCCCGTTCGTTCAAATTTGAAAGCTAACCACCGCGCTGGCACTTCAGTAGCTGTTGCAACAACTTGTATTTATGAACGAAATCACGGTCGACAGACTACTTGAACTCAACCCTTTCAACCGCTTCTGCGTACTCTCGCGGGTCCCTCTCCTCTCCAAGGCTTAGTCCTAGGGCACTCACCCGCTCTCTAATCGTCTGTGCTCTAGCCATGCGGTAGGACCATTGAGAAAAAATCAAGTAGCCCGCAAACCGGAAGCAACATATCGTGTTGACCACCTCCCCCCATCCCCTCCCTCACTCTCTCCACTATCATCGTTCTCTTCCATGAACATCACGCAAACTTCGTATCACGAATTCGGTACATCTGCTTTATTGCAGACCGCTCATCTTGGACTAGGACTTCGGTCCAGTTGCTACATAGGCTGTACCTTCATCGTTATGAGTTCCATAGGGAAGAAGAAAGTCGAGGAAAAGCCCTACACACTCCTAGGCTCAGTCGAGTAGGGCCGTCAATTCTCTGGGTCCATCCTGTAGTTTGGTTTTTTTATTGACTTCGCTTTGTGATGTTTTTGGTGTACCTGCTTAGGCGCACAATTATTACAGATAAACCATGGGAGATCCTGCTCTAGTTAAACATGCTAGGGGTGACTTGTTGTAAAAATGGCACTATGAGGAATTATGGCGGTGATGCAGATGTAATCCTTTCTCCGCTCTTTTTATTGAGAAAATCGTTCCATTTTTCCGAAACGTATCAAGATTTTACACCAAATCCACTCGCGAGGTGTGGCATTTTCAGCAAAATCACATAATGTTTGCAAAGAATTCCACTAGGAATCCCCGAACCCTTTCAAGGTTGAACCGTGGTACTCACGAAAAGTTGCACTCTGAATAAGGGCCATAGCAGTACCTCAAAGTAGTAATGTAAGACGGTTACAAGTGAGAAGAGGAAATCTCACCGCATTGACGGAAGTGCAGAGGGCGATCAGAAATACCGAACCATAAAGTAGTAATCGTTTCATAATTACAAGATATCACCATGCAAAGTTGGCTATTAAAACGGTCACATTCGTTTAGCTATCTGAAAATGAAAAAAAAGCTAGATTCGCCGAGCATTTTTGAAGGCGGTGAAAAAAGTGGCTCCCGACCAGTTTAATACGTTTTTATAGGCCGGTTGTACTGATAGGACAGTGCAACTAGTAGCATGATAAAAAGTGCAATGAGAAACAGGAGGATGTGGGCGTGTGAGGTCAACGGGGGTAACAGAATGAAGGGCCGAAGGGTGATGTGGAGGGGAGAAAGGAAAGCCGTGACTTTTTCTGAAGATTTTATCGCCTCTCATCGCCAAAGCAGCGACTGCTGCCATTAAATAGAATCTGGAGACAGCGTTTACTAGATGTGTGAGTATATTCGGTGAGCGAGTGCAAAACGGGGCTCCCTGCCGATGCCGCGACCGAGGACGTAGCGCAACGAAGAGCGCTACATATTAATGTGTCTTTGGGCTCGTCGTGCCCGTCCGTTCCTCGGTCTGCTGACGTGAAGAGTAACGATGAAATTTCGACGCACAATGAATTGATGAAGACTGTGAACATGAAATGAGCAAGGGAATGCACTCAGAACCTTCTCTGTAACTTCCTTTTGGCAGGCTTCCTTGTACTTTTTTGGCTAATGAGGTCACAAGTAAGTGTAGTCAAAGTTGGCAACATGCCAGGGGAATGCCTTAGACTTCGCCTAAGGGTGCAGGTTTGCTAGTGCTAGTGGCTCTAACAGCCAATAGCTCTAGTGGCAGTCAAAAGGTACATGTCCGTCGAAGCTGTCCATTTATATTCTACTCAGATCCATATTATTGGCTGTTACTGCAAGAGTAGCGTGGTAGTGGATTCTCCATAAAATTCGACTAATTCCTCTCAAGCACATTCTGCTAGGACAAGCCCTGAAGATATAACGCCAGGAGAGAGTACGCTAATTGCTACTACGATTGAGACCACCTCAGAAAGGAATAGGTTATGGCGAGCTCGAGAACATCAGCACAACAGCAGGCGTCTGTGCACCAGGCCCACAGTGCTATTTGATACTTGTACTGTGGTAACAGGAGATTCGGCGATGTTATCTGAACTAGATGCACCAAGTGTCTTAGCAGATGTTAAATTAATCGGGTAGTTGCAAATACAGAAGCACCTCACTGAAGGAGTGTTCTATTTTATCCAGACGGACAATCATCTTGCCTTTTAGTGTATACAACTCTAAGGGAAAGGCTCCAAGTGTAGTATCTGAGAATTCCAGATAAAGTAGGATGTCTAATAAGGGGATATATATGTATGCTATATATACGTATATATATATACATATACATATATATATATTATACATATATATATAAATAAGATATATATATACATAGTATAGCTAATAGTATATATAGCTATTATATATATATACAAGGGTGCCAAAATAGAAGAGACACTTCCTCAACATTCAATAATCGGGATTATTTAAGCTCGTCGCGAATCCACACCAAATGCCCCAATCCTGAATAATTGAAGAACCCGTTATAATCTATCAACAATTCTGCACAACGAGCCTTCTTATCCACGATGACATCAGGAGATTGTTCCTACGGAAGCCATTGTGCACTGGTACGACCAAACGAGGTTCGTTGCGATATCCATTAGATTATTACGAGCGTCTTCTGAATGCAGGTCAAAGGCGTTTTTGCACATTCATCAGCTAATGTCTGCTGGAGCTATTTCAACAATTAAATTCACTTGGAGAAGAATTGTGTAGCAGTTCAGGTCGGAGCGATTCGGTAAGCGTCGTTGAGCTCGGAACGTGACGGCAATGATGACGTCAAAATATTTCTGGAGACGGTAGGGGCAGTGACGGTGTGCTTGCTCCTGTTTACGAGACAACAACTAATGGCATATACCGCCATAAAACTTTCTATTAACATCCGGCTCCTGTGTGAACGAACAAGTTCGATTGATGTGCGCCATGGGCTGAGTGTCTATTTTTTTTTTGGCCACCCTGTATATATTATATATATATATATATATATATATATATATATAATGATATATATATTATATATACATATTATGTATGTTATATATATGTATATTATATAATTATTTATATATATACATATATATATATACTTGTAACTATAATATGATGTATATATATATATTTATACTTATATATATATATATTAACATATATATAGTATATATATATATATATTATATATGATAATTATATATTATTATATATATCTATATGAACTTTCTGCGTTCAGGCTCAGACGTAGGCGGCAGTGACCAATCATATTCATAAAGAGCGAGGCAAATTGAAGGAAGGCTGCTTCTGTTCACTGGGGGGAAGACCTTAGGAATATCTTGCCGTAAAACTCTTACATCGCGCACCCTTGCGATGAAAAGTTCGATGATTGGTGGCCATGGGCAAAGTGTCTTTTTTTTGTAGTCGGCCACCCTATATTATTAATAAGACCGAGTTACAGCGCGTGCTGTGTGATTTGAGACGTAATATGGTACACTCTCTTTAACCTGACGCCTAATCGCCACAGTATGCGCTGCGACTCGTCCCTTCGCCGCGTCTACGTCTCTTGCTTCGCCGCGCAGTGGGCCTGTTGGAGGACACCCCTCGTAGCAAGAAGAGCTATCGGGATTTAGAGAGTCAATCTAGCCTGTCTCGGTTGATGGTTCGTCCAATGCGGAAATCAACGGGGGAAAGCGGGTCCCGAGTCATAGATTCTAGGTCCTTTTTTTAGTTTTTTCTTCAACCACTTACCCTTGACTACCTCTGTTATCATTTTCGACGTCCATCTTATCGTAAATCCGTCCTCAATGCCCTTCCATGTTATGCTGGCCTTTCCATAGTTCCAAGCCATTTATCGAGACGGCCAAGAATTACGTGGGCTCAGAAAGATGACCATGTCGGTTTGCGGGGGTAGAATTTGTAAAAGATGATCAACTGTTTTAGAACTGTCTTTACTTTTGGCCGAAAATGTTGAAAAAAAAATCAAAAAGCGATGAGGTTCTAGAAACAGATGATCGACCCGTCCATAGTGCTAAATCGGTGCCATAGCGATCCAGCCGTTAAAGTACTGATTATAAGTTCAGCTAAAGGATTCGTGATTTTGAACAGTGGGAAGTGCTTACATCAC
The DNA here is from genome assembly GCA_036418205.1 of Ostertagia ostertagi. Classification (NCBI taxonomy): domain Eukaryota; kingdom Metazoa; phylum Nematoda; class Chromadorea; order Rhabditida; family Trichostrongylidae; genus Ostertagia; species Ostertagia ostertagi. The sequence goes on along the minus strand of MU868338.1, from coordinate 242,085 downwards.
TCATTACAATTGTAGTTCTAAGCTGTTCTTCCAGTGAGAAAGTAATCTAATTTATTCACACGCAGGGTGCGCGTGAGCTAGTACAATGAAAGGCGAACAGTTTACTCAGGCGGCTCCGCAGCTGTTCCTGTCAAAAGTCGCAAAATAAGTGGCTTCCTAACAAAAAGCCGAGATCCCATAGAAATAGCAATACATCCAGGCGATCATCTGAACACCAGAGAATTTTCCGGATCACATTAGGTCAGAATCAAATCATATTTTGTGATCTTGATGGGGATGGGGCTCCTCCATCAGCTGGCGAAATGAGCTAGTATTTCCGAAAATTTCGAAGACGAAAATTTTTCAACCATCGGTTCTTTAGGAAGTCAACAGTTATGCAATCACAACTAGGTGGGAATTCGAAAGGTGCCAGGTTGAGGCACATTAAACGGCACTATGTACATATAATACAACGAAAGAGGATGGGGGTCTTACATGTGAATAGGCCAGACGCTGCAGTTGACTCTGTTCCTGACTACATACAAAGGAAATGCTGAAATCCCCTTCAAATATGCCCAACTGAAAAAAGACACTTTTGAAGTGAACACTCTGAATCAGAAAGTAGAAGCTTTTCTTTCACCACTTCCTTCTGCATAGTTGGATGTGCTCATCAATATTTCCTAACTACTGAAGTTTACACAAGATGGAAAAAATTGAATTGAACCCACAGATTAATGATGTTGCACTTCCTCCAGTATGTTAATAATGATTAACGCTCAAAATCTCTTAAGGATAGCTGCAGATTTTAAAAATTTTCTTCGGTAAGCTGTAACACAGGAACAAGGTTAAGTGACTTCCGGAAAGTGAAACTTTTCGAAAAGGTGAACTAAGCTCAACTTAAAGTTTGAGTTTGAGAAGTTAAACTTGAAGTGTAACAGCATGACTAAAAAGTTTATTCATTTAGAAACGGAGATTGGGGAACCAAGTCCAGAACTGACGGTGCACCCTTCATAGGATGAGTGGCGAAGAAGAACCAACTACGCTAGCGATTGTAACTTGCACTATGGCAAGCTGAACTTATGGAGTTAATGTTGAAGGAAGAGGAATCCCGAGGGTACAAAGGCACGGTAGGGTAGGAGTTAGGATAAGCTGGCTTCTTGAAAAAGAGCGAAAAGTAATGAAACGAGGAAAGAGGTGGAAGAACATGATCTACAATCTTTCAACGAGAGTTGTACTCACCGTGAGCGCTGAATTTGCACCAGGCGTAGTGGACTACGATCGTGGTGACGCGCCTTTTTATCCCTCGGGTTGCGTAATTTATTCAGTTCTCTGCTATTCGCTTATTATGAACGTTTGGTGGCATACTCAAAGTGCACACCCTACTGAACCTCTAAAACTGCTCTCATTGAAAAAGTACTCACATCCGCGTACTCTCGTCTGAGTGACTCTTTCAAGGAGTAGTACACGTTTTACATTCAATTTGGACTGAACAAAGACAAGCAACTATGTCGAGAGCACTCCGTGCGAATGCCTTATGCGTCCAACAAAAGAGCCGGAAATACGTGAACTGAGTTCGCATAGATCACCCCAGCTGGTTAAGGGCAAAGCGAGATGAACACGAGTCTGAAATGTCTAATGACGTATTTGACGCGTCTTCTCAGGGTCAGGGATGCTTTATGTTCGTACATCTGGAGGACCTTCATCATGGGAACCCTGTCGCGAATAGTACTCAGCCTCATATTTCTTCCCCATATGAATTAATTCATCTTGAGGAATTTCATCAAAGGAGACAGAGTGCACGTCACCACTTGGCACTTTTGTCAGGTCTCTCCTTTTCGAAGAATTTTTCTTTTTCTCCCTAGTAATGTTATAGCACCACACTTGCCAGTATCCAAAAACGCCCTTTGCTTAATTCAACACACGAATCGTCGAATATGAGGGCCGAAAACGCTATTAAATTTTGAAAAACACGTGCGCACGTGCTTGAGTACTTGCTCTTTTTCAGAATCGATGATGGTATAGCACGGCCGTTGTGAAAGGATCATCGTACTATGGGAAAAAGAACTTTCACGTGAGTAGCCATAAATGAAATGAAAACTCGTTACACTACAACACCTACATGTGTACGGCTTAACAACACTACGAGGGGAAGGGAACGGTAAGATATCGCCGTACTCTCACACACTGATTACAGTTCAACAAACATCAAAGGAATTTTATAGCACATACAGTAGCGGTCAAAAGTTTGGAAACTTTTTTATTCTTGATCTAGCGAAGCCAATAGACAAGGAACTCCGAATTCACATATTATATTCAGAATCTAGTGTAGATTACGATGGGTAACATGATTTCTTGAAAACTGAAATCGCATTTGAAAAATAGGAATTTTTATAGGAAATGGCGCGTCAAAAGTTTGGAAACTTCCAAATTCTAAAGCGAATTCGGCAAAATAGCTCTCAAGTCCACACGATAAATTAGTTATTTGATGAGTAGCTCTGAATTCCTATTTTAGTGTCGTTTTTATTGACATGTTATTGTTTATAAAATAATTTTAGGAATTTTAAGTCGGACCTCATTCACTGTGAACTAATGCACATTGTTTGGTGGGATTCTCAACTAGAACGTGGGCAGAGCGACATGACACTTTTTCCGTGAGATGTAAAACTCGATTAGACTTCAGATCTTGACTTGGTCGCTTCATAGCAGCTCCTTTTTCTGGGTTGAGGAAGGCGGCAGTGGGGAGGTAGACCTGCATCGGGTTATTTCCGTAATAGAAAACCCATCTTTTCCGACTAGTTCTGACTATCTAAGGTGAGCATTGTATTCAACAGACTATACTTGTACTTAGCCCAACCCACATTTCGCTGGATACCTAGAGCTGTGGAATCGCCGAATGGTCGGACAAATGTTCATCCATGACAGTACTTCCACTATTTCTGACTGTTGGAATCTCATACTCAAAATGATGTTCCCACTTGACAAAACACTTCACAGGTACCACCATATTATTTCTAGAAGATAGAAATCTCATTCATCGCTGAGGACAAAGTTTCACCTCTTGGCTCCGGTTCATGTTAGCCGATAGAGTGCGGATGCCAGTTGGGCCATCCTGCTCTTGAAGCCCAACAATGGCTACTTGCTGGGATACCATCCGTAATATTCATCAGGTCGCGGCCGATGTTGTGCTATACTTGAACTTCAATATGACTAGAGGAAAACTAGAAAAAGTTATCTCTCACTTGGGAATGTCGGGGGCACGGGACGTGCCAACCACCCTCCGAAGTATTTGAGGAGGGCCAATTTTCTTGTGAGGATACTTTTTTGTGAATGATCATTCTTCTTATGCTTGCTCGACTTCGACAAAGCCAGAAACATTCAATGCTATTACTTCCTTAGAGATTGAACTATTAAGAAACAGTTTCAATTTCGTATTCCGTATTGTAGGGTTCAAGAAAGGACTTCCCATGAAAAAACTGCTTCCTTTGCATATAAATTCATTTCGAAATTACACATTGCTCAATAGTTTAACTAAGATTAACAAAAACAAGCGAACATCGAAGTGCAGGAATCATGCTGATAAGGGAAACAAAAAGTTTCCAAACTTTTGACGCGCCATTACTTGAAAAAAATCTTATTTCTCAAATATGAATAAAGGTTTTCGGAAATTGTTCTTCCCGTCGTATTCTAAACTCGATTTTCTATGGAATTTCTAAATTTGGGACAATTTCGTTGTGTATCGGCCGCGCTAGATCAAAAATAAAAAAGTTTCCAAACTTTTGACCGCTACTGTATAAGTACTCAAGTAGCCTTGAAGAGAGACAAAGGTAAAAGTAGAAGATTTGCCTCTAACGAGTTTCAAATATCCTAAAATTCCATGGGAAGCCCGCTCTTTTTTGGGGGAGAGGCTTCCTCTTTGTTCACTCGCTATTTTTTGCAAGACAATGTTTTTATAACAAGCTTCTTATTAAGGCAATGGTTTTCTAACAAGCCACTTATTCTTCAAAAACTGCATGACAAACAATTAACCTAAGCACTAAATAACAAGTAAAAAAAACAATCTAAGCAACACACGCTGTTTGCGGTAACGGTTTTCTTTACCTAGCAATCTCATCTATCCTACTTACTATGAAGCGCTTCGTCTGTCGTCAGTATGTCTGCCACGAAATTCCCTAGCTCCTGGGGATTCACCTGGAGAGACCGGGTCAAATGTGGGTTGGGTGGCCCAGGTCTCGAGAAGTACAAAACACATATCAGCCAGGCGGAGCCGCGCCCACCGTGGGCGTGGCGTGCATCGAAGTAATTGTATTGACCACTAAAATTTCAGGTACTATACCAGAACAGCCTCGAAACTGGCGCAAAATAGTAGAGTAAGCTTGCAGGGTAGCCAGTCTCGAAGTAGGAAGACCACCCCTCGTGGGGCTTCTCAAAAAGGCCAGAAAAATTTCCAATGAAGAGAAGCAGTCTGGAGAAAGCATAAACCCCAGAGCCAGGAAAAACAAATTGATGTAGGGGATTTGTCTAAGGATTCCATCTGACATTTGGCGGAGGTCCATCCCAAAATGGCGGGGCGCGCTCTAAAGTGCACAACAATCTTTAACAACCCTCTATATTTGGAGCCGGAAGAAGTTTAGTGAGCCAGGGAAAGGCTGATAAAGGTGGGTGGAGAAGTAGAGTCAACTGTCATCGGTTGGGCGAGAGATGACCAATGGCGTGGTTGCACGGAAGTCTATAACACGGTTCCAAGCCAAGTCCCGGAACCAGGAAAAGATTATGGATAGAGTGTGGGTGAATGCGTAGAGCTAACATACTAATTGGCGGGCATGTCCAAAGTGGGCGGAGTTAATCGCCGAAAGCTCATAATTCGGTCCACAAGTCTGAGAATCAGGGAAAAGGTGGATAGAGGTGGGAAGCACGTGGAGCTTAAATACTAATGTGGGCGCAGCATGTCCAAAGGGGGTCGCGATTTATCCCTAAAATTTATAACACGGTTCCAAGAAGTCCTGAAACAAGAAGAGGTGATAGACGGTGGGATGACAGCAGTGGATTTAAATTACTAATGTGGCGGACACAGTCCAAAGTGTGCGGATTTATCCCGGAAAATTTAAAACACGGTTCAAACGCAGAGTCCGGAACAAGGAAGAGGCGATAGAGGTGGGTGAAGCCGGAGGCTGAAATATAGTGGGGAGCATGTCTCAGAGGGCGGAGTTATCCCCCGAAATTCATAACTCGGTCCAAAGAAGTCCTAGGAAAACGAGAAAAAAGTGGTTAGAAGTCAGCAAAGGAAGAGAAGTTAACTGCTACGGGTGGGTGGAGCGTGAGTCAATGCAGGCGGAGTTTGCGACGAAATTAAAATTCGGCTCCGAGAAGCCCTGGAGACTGTGAACAAGTGGATAGAGGTCAGCGAAGGAAAGGAATTCAACTGCTGATGGTGGGCGGGGTACGCACCTGAGTGGGGGAGTTATCCGCGAAATATTATGACTCGATTTCAAGAAGTCCCGGAAACAAGGAAAAAGGTGGATAGAAGTGGGTGAAGCAGTGGAGCTTAAATACTAATGGTGGGCGGAGCATGTCCAAAGTGGGCGGAGTTATCCCCGAAAATTTATAACACGGTTCCAAGAAGTCCCGGAAACAAGGAAGAAGGTGGATAGAGGTGGGTGAAGCAGTGGAGCTTAAATATCGATGGTAGGCGGGGCATGTCCAAAGTGGGCGGAGTTATCCCCGAAAATTCATAACTCGGTTCCAAGAAGTCCTGGAAAACGAGAAAAAAGTGGTTAGAAGTCAGCAAAGGAAGAGAAGTTAACTGCTACGGGTGGGTGGAGCGTGCGCCAATGTAGGCGGAGATTGCGCCGAAGTTATAATTCGGCTCTAAAAAGTCCACGAGACTAGGAAACAAGTGGATAGAGGTCAGCGAAGGAAAGGAATTCAACTGCTAATGGTGGGCGGGAATCACCTATGGGCGGAGTTTGCCAAAAGTGTCGTAATTTAGTTCCAAGAGGTCCCACTGACCGGGGAAAAAGGAGGTACAGGTGGGCAAAAGGAACAGGCTCAATGCTATTGGTGGGCAGGGAACGCACCGAAGTAGGCGGAGTTTGCCACGAGATTTATTGTCTGGAAGCAGTCCGGAGACCGGGAAAGAGAGGATAATGGTTGACGAAGAAAAAGAGGCTGAAAGACGTCGAGGATGGAGTGGATAGAATTTAGCTGAGAATTCAAATATTCGTGGTGTATCAGGCCAAATTTGAAAATTTTCGTCGCACCATCAAAATTCGCCGCAGATCTGTGTTGCGCGCGCAATGCGTGCGGTGCCAAACAGTATATATATTAATATATATATATATATAGTATAATATTATATATATATATTATTATATACTATATATAATATAATTATATAATATATTTATATAATATAATATATTATATAATAATAATTAATATTATTATAATTAATTATATATATATAATATATCATATATATTAGTATATTATTATATATATATAATAAATATCTATATATATATACATATATAATATAATTTTATATATATTTATATATATTAATATAGTATATAATATATATTATATATATATATATATACATATATACTGTATATGTATATATATATTTATAGTATATATATATATATGCAGATTTTCGAGCGGAAAAAATCTGCTGTTAATATGAACAATGTTGAACTGCTAGAAATACTTTCCTTACCCAATGAAAGCGAATTTGATTGTTTTCAGAAAACTAAACAAAGACGGAACCCTCTGAAGAATTTGGTACATTGAAATGGTCCAATTTTCCAATTCTATAAGATCGAATGTTGAAGAAGAGAGAAAATAACGCTGCGAGTATGGCTCAGAAACGGATGTGGCCCAGGGCCAGAAGTGCTGTCTGGTGTACATCGCAGAATCATAATGGCTTACAACTAGAAAGAGGTGAACAAACGCTCCTGAATGAGCAAAAGTATTGACATGAGCAGCACCTACTACCGTTACCGATTCCAAAGGCTTTCATGGACACTTACTTGTTTCAGGTGAACCTTCGAAACAATAACAATTATGCTCAAGCTTAAGCTTAGGCTTGGAACTAATAAGAGGTGACCTACAATGTGATCTGAACCATCAATTTAATTTTTCTTCCCATGTTGCGGTGGAACCCTCTATCCCAGCAAGGTAACACCACAACCAGCAAAAGAAATCAATGGAACAAATTGGCCTTGCACGTATGTATGCTATGGTACCACTGTAATGAAATGGATTTGTAAAGGATATGTAGTTGCGTAGGCAGTCTTTGCCAGAAGAACTACCTGGCAATTTTCTCTTTGGATTTCAGAAACGTACATGATGCCAGTCAAAAATTGGTCGTATTTGCCTTTTTTTCAGAATAATTCAACTACTTTTCCTAGTGCGTACTATAGTTTCTGTGAATCACACAACTAGTACAAACGTAGCAGCCCCATGAAAAGACCCGTTTCTGAATCCGTAAAGAGCTGATTGAGTCATATCGCGTTCTTCAAAACGTGATTTCGAAAGCTGTAAGTTTCTGAATGACATTGAGATCGATCCCGAATGCTATACAAAATATTGAATTACAGTATTGCACTAGCTGTAATTCTATACCATCATTTTACTTCTCAGCATTTAAGTGCTGTGGTGCTGCAAATGCTGACTTGTTTTCGAAGTATTTCAGACAAGTTGGCCTACACTGGATGCAAATCATGAGAAATCGGTAAGCACGGAAGAGTTGCGGTTCCCGCTGAGAAGATCGTCAAATGAAGTGCTAACAAAGTATCAAAGTAACGTAATTAGTATAAATTAGTTACTTCACTACTCTCTACTTAATATTATTACACATGATCTCCTTTTTCACGGAAAATCGAGCTGCGGCATGATGGCAAGTAAGTCCAGTAAATGAGACTAAGTTCAAGAAAAGGTTGGGTAGTGCATGGCAACTGTCTTCCAAATGATGCTTGATCAGATCCAGGTTTGAAACCTGCTCAGGCTAATCTTCTTTCTCACCAGGGTTGGTCAGCCATCAACTACTGTGCGGGAATAACGCTGACTCTATCGTCGGCCTGACCAACCCCGAATGACCTTGTAACGTTTCTTCTGGTGCATCGCTAAAACACATACAAACTTTTGAACATTTCCACTTTTCCTGTCTCCACTGTTGGCATCGAGATCCCACAAAGGAGAACTACAGTGTGCAGTACAGTCCATGGGACTCGCTGCCCATGTGCATTTTTTACCAAATTCCTTGGTCATTGATTTATAAGATCAACGAAAAAGATCTGAAACGAAGAAAAGGGAAGAAAATAAGAATACAATTAAAGTAAATCGACGTCACAGGATGACACACTGGGAGTGTGGAGCAGGATGGAGGCATCGCACCTCGCTGGAACCGGGCTGGCCTAGCCGCCTCTCGATCAGTCTTACCAAGCCTCTTATTCTTCCGGCATACTTCAATTACAGTAGTGGCCGGAAATTTATAAACAGATGGTTTTTTGAGAATTTCTTCTCGCAAAATCGCTGAATCGTCTCCAAATTTGAAATAGTTATTAATTAAGTGTTTTCTGACCCACACAAAAATATCAAGCTTCATCTCAAACTGGCGTTTGAAAAATTATAGATTTTTCGAATTTATTGAAGGCAGGTCAATGATCAGGTGATACGTTTATTTGAATAAAATAACGTATGACCCAACAGAACAATCAAGTAAACAGTCATAAACATTAAGCAAGTCTAGCACATTGTCCAGAAATCTCTAGTCTTGGGTGCATAAACTGGGTTTAGGTGGGGGGGGGGGTCAATTAATGAACTCACCCTCTGGTGGGCTTCTCTCTCTGTAGTCGCTTATTTTCGCGGCTCTTTTATTGAAAAATGACTTTGCAGGTCCTCCCTTAGTAGTTTTGTAAAGTTTTGCTCAAGAGTCTGGCCTGGTTTGTCTATAAAAAGCACCCCATGCTGTCGAAACCACTACTGCATGTCAGAGGCACGATGCTTTGAGTCGCTGCTCTGCCGTCAAACAAAGTCAGATCGCGCGGCAGGAATACCTACAGGTGTAACACCTTCCAAAACATGACAGCAAACGTCTGCCTTCATCGCTACCTCAGTGGTGTAGCGTGGTCCCACTTTTTTCCAAGGCAACCTTATCAAGCCTCCGCCAAGTTTCACAATTGGCAGCTGGTTCTTTGGATCAAAACGCTCCCTCTCGTGGTGCCGTACATTACTAGTATCCTTGCTGTCAAGCACCATTAATATGTTTTGTCATCTCAGATGAGATTAGAAACCCGTATCAACCTTCGTTTCAGCATTGGTCAATCACACTCTAGTCCCGCTCACTTCACAGCGAGCGCTCTTCTCAGACTTTAAGAATTAACGAATACGAGCATATACTTAGGTTCTAGAAGGTGTTGTATATCCGAAGAAATGACTGCCACATGACCTACCCTCGCCTTCAGATGACCAGAAATTGTGCAAATGCAGAAAATGACGTGGCAATAACGTGACATCCATTCAGGAACATCCTTGAGAAGAGAGTGTACACGCTGTTTCATGCAGCCAGAAACCCACTGACACACGTGGCTAAATTCTCGATGAGAAAGTGACATCACGTGTGATCAAAGATGTTCTTGAATTGATGCCACGTCAATTTCTGCAATTGCACAATTTCTGGTTATTTGAAGGCGGGGGTAACCTTGTCTGTCAGCAGAGCAGTGACTCAAAGCATCGTGCCGCTCACATGCAGAAACAGTTTCGACAGCATGGAGTGCTTTCAAGAGCCAGCCAGGTCAGACTCCTGAGCCGAACATTACGGAACCAGCAAGGGAAGAGCTACAAAGTCGCATGTCAATGAAAGAGTCACGAAAATAAGCGCCTGCAGAGAGAGACCCCCACTAGAGGGCGGGCTCATTAATTGACGCCTCACTTAAACCCTAAACTTTAAACCCAGCTTATGCATCCGAGACTTTAGAGATTTCTGGGCAATGAGCTAGACTCGCTCAAAGCAACAGTCCAGGCAGGGTGGGCGTGGTTGGAGACGACGGCAATCCCCTCGGCCAATTTCCTTTTTGGAGCTATACGGCCCCAGCCATGAACATAAGAAGTGTTAAAGGATAAAGGATAAAGCATTTGCCGTTGATCAATCCCGTTTTGGGATGCGGCACGCATTCTACTTCCATTTGTACATTCGCAGTGGCATTTGAATGCGATGTGGCCTATACAATGACTTGCGGGGGCCAGCCGATGTTCAAGTCAGTGTTTTTTATCCTCCTACATGAGTCTGGTACCAATTAACCGACCCCGGAGGGATGGAAGGCTTGGTTTGCCCGGGCGACTCACGACCCAGGAATTGATCCCGGACCGCTCGCGTGGTGAGCGCGCCACTTGTCACTGCACCACTTCCGCCCCTATAAGAAGTGTTAGTGAACAAAAATACAACTTGGGAAACCGCTAGGAAGGGAGCTAAAGTAAGCTAAGTCGTAATCGGCCGAGGGGATTGCCGTCGTCTCCAACCACACCCACCCTGCGTGGAGTGTTGTAAAGTTCATGACTGTTTACTTGATTGTTCTGTTAGGTAATACGTTATTTTCTTCAAATAGACGGATTGCGTGATCTTTGACCTGCCTTCAATAAATGCGAAAAATCTGTACTTTTTCGAACCCCTATTTGAGCTGAAGTTGATATTTTTTGTGTGGGTTAAAAAACACTTAATTAATAACTGTTTCAAATTTGGAAACGATTCTACGATTTTGCAAAACCGTCTGATTAGGAATTTCTGGCCACTACTGTACGTCAGGCATAAATAGGAACCATTTCTTCAGCAGTGCGATTCCCCGTTAAGAAATGGGCCTATAACTACTTATTGAAACGCATCCAGATTTTTGAAAGACGCTGATTGCGCGGCACATTCCAAAGGGTGGATTTGTATGCTAGTCCTCGGACTGTTCGCAAATACACTACGTCCCATAATTATAACTCCACCTCATGTTTTTTCTATTATTTTTCACTTCTGTTTCGCCAAACTTTTTTAATGTGCTAACATGCTACTTCTCAAATGGACAGTATGATAGAAAATGGTGTCTGAATTTTTAAAAGATCAGGTAGTCGCAAAAAATACTAATTGACAATCGCACAAAATTTTGACCAAATTTACGAGGAGCTCAAGAACTTTTCCAGAGATTTTACATGACATGGAGTGGAGAAGAGCTCCAAAAGATCTCCCTTGCTTTTCGGTAGAAACAAAGGCTGTGTCACAGAACGAACATCCTTTTTTATGAAGCCGTGTTCTGCCATTAAATCTTCTTCGGAATTTAATGGCTCAACGGAACAATTTTTGCTTGCGAACAAGTCCCAAGTTGATTCTCGAGTGGAAAACGTGGAAGGCATCATCTGTGGTAAGAAACCATGGCGGAATTCTCGCTGAGTTTTCCGGAAAGGTGCATCCTAGCCGACTGTAGTAAGGTTCGCTCTTACTTGCGATTCACTACTGATTGTCTGTGTTTCTCTTCGGCATTTTCTTTCTCCTGATAGTGCTTCGCGAAGAGAAGAGCTACTAAGGATGAGAAAAACACGAAAAGAGAAACAAACAAATGCTAAAACATATCGAGCAAAAGCGAACTTTACTCCAGTCGACTCCGTTACATCATTTTGTGAAATTGGGCTCAACTTTCGCCATGGTTTCCTGCCGCAGATGATGCCTTCCACGTTTTCCACTTGAAAATCAACTTGGGACTATTCGCAAGAAAAAATTTCCCATTGAGCCATTAACTTCCGAAGAAGATTTGATGGCAGAGCACGGCTTCATAAAAGGATGTTCCTTCTGTGACACAGCCTTTGTTTCTACCGAAAAGCAAGGGAGATCCTTTGGAGCACTTCTCAACTCCATATCATGTAAAATCCCTAAAAAAATTCCCGAGCTTCTCGTGAATTTGGTCAAAAACTTGTGCGATCGCCTAATTAGTAGTTTTCGCGACGAACTGGCCTTTTAAAATCAGACAGCATTTTCTATCATACTGTCCCCTTGATAAGTAGGATGCTAGCACATTAAAAAAGTTTGGCGAAACGGAAGTGAAAAATATTAGAAAAACATGAGGTGGAGTTATAATTTTGGGACGTTGGCCAAGTGGCCTTTTGAACAAAAATTATTAGAAAAAATTCCTGGGATCTCAAGTTGGAAGATAATGCTTATGAGGGATTTCGCATTTGTATTTGACACACTGCCACTTAGAGACTTTTTCTGAAACATCTATTTGTGAGATTTTGGGAAATTCCTGGGTGGAGTTATAATTATGGGACGCAGTGTATGTGTGTAGACAAGTGATGCAAGTAAATGGCCATACGAGCTGAAATATTAACTAAACGTTTAAAACGCGACCTCCAAAGATTATTACTGTGGCTGATATTATGTAATTTCATTATTAGGAGAAATAAGTTGGATGAGACAGAAAAGATAAGGGTAAAAATGTAATTCGCGGTGGAGGCTACCCGTAATATCTTATCGAAGTGGAGTTGCGGCAAGGCAATGATATCTTATCAACATTCAGAGCACAGGTTCTGAGTGTACGATTGGGTAGGGATATCAATCCGAGATTCCGTACAAAATCGAATATCTTAAAGGCTCTTCCTTCTAAAGCTCTCATAGCGATAGCAGGAAGGTATAGTGAAATTGAAGCGTCAGCGAGATAGCAGCCATGTCTGCCATGGAAGAATACGATAATGGTAACAACCCTGACGCACTGGTAGGTCATTGTCGCAGCGAAAGATATGATGATGTTTGATGAATGTGTCTTTCCACAGCTCCACTTCGATGAGGTAGGATAGGGAGGCTCCCTCGAACTCTATTTTCACCATGGAAAGTGTTCCGTATTTAACAAGTCGAAATAAAGAAACAGAGAAAATACAGCAAAATATGGAAGATGGATAAATGACCAAGGCAAAAGCTCTATGTAACAACAGAACATCTACGCAAGAACTGAGGATAGAATCGTTCAAAAGTGTGCCCAGGAAATGGATCGCCTTACTGTGTTAAGACCCGCTAACAGGGAGCGTAACAGATGGAGAAACAAAAAGCTCCAGTTTGACATTCCACACAGAAATGGGCAAAACCAATGACCACGTCTGAGCGTCCGACCAAAGGATGCCCAGAAAGAGAAAGCAGTGGGAAGGTCAAGATCATGCTACCGACGAAATCATGACGAGCTCCTATTTCGTAATGTGTCGAAACTCTTCAGTCTAAAATGTTGCGCTAGACGCGCAAGTTTTATGGTAAATAACAAAAACCAGGAAAAGTCGATGAATTTTGGAGCAGCGTCTTTCGCAATTTCGCCTGGTCTTCTCCAGGGCAGACAAAATTTCGGATATGGTCACGATTGCAGCTGAGTGAGCTGTCTAGCACACCGAATTCCTAGTATGGAATGAAAAGTAGTGTGTACGATTGTGCCGCCCTCGGTTTTGTTTAACAAAAGAATTCGACCTATACTTTTGGCGTCATTCCCCTAATTCGATTCCGCTTTGAACTAGAATCAAATCTCACCACTTTACATCAGTGAACACCTCGTGAGCCCGATTATGTGGAGCAGGGTCCTATTATGTGCCATACCGTCAAGCTCCATCTACTAAAAGGAGCTTAGCGATGCAGTAATTCGCAAACAGGCAATAATTTCGCACCCAGCGTTGATTTGTTCCTTTTCAAAACACGCCAAGCATAGTGCTTCAATTTGAAATCGCTCGCATTCGTTTGCGAGTTGGGCTGTAAATGAATTCCGGAGGCTACGCACTGCATGTGTCAGCGTTTTTATCCTCCTAGACGAATCTGGTAGCAGCTAACCGAACCTGATTGTCTGAAGGCATGGTTGGTTTTGACCATGTACGATCTCAGGATTGATCTTCGTACCGCGGGAGTGGTGATCAGCGTCACTGCCTTTCCATACAACGATTCTGCCCGACGCGTTGCGACGAATTTGGTTAATTGAAATGACCGGATAAACAAATATCGAAGCTACGATAATTCCTTGGCTATATTTACTGCAAAAGTGCAATGAACAACGACAATTTCGTGTTGCGCAAGAAAGGAAGCTCAGCTGACTGTACGAGCTACCGTCCAATTCGCCTGCTCTCGCACAGCATAAAGAACTTCGAGCGAATTGTGGAGGCCATATTCGTGATATCGTGCAGCTTTTCATTACCCATTGTGGATTTGTGTCAGGCTGTGGCACCATGGATGAATACATGCCGCTCGTCTCCATCTGGAAAGGCAGCGCGAGAAACGAAAAGTATCCTGCATCTTGCCTTCCTAGACCTGGAAAAAGCTTTCAGTCGTGCTCCGAGAAGGTATATGGTATGCTTCACGACAGCACAACGTTCCTGAAAACCTTATTGACCTGGTGCGCATACTCTACTAAAACCCAAAGAGCCGGGTGCAAACGGTGGCAGGTACGTTGATGAATACCCATCTTGGTCGGTGTGCACCAAGGGTTTGCGCTTTCCCCACTCCTATTCATTGTCGTCGTGGATGCCATTTCGCAAAATCTTCAGAAGCCCGTTCCATGGACGCTTCTTTATGCTGACGACGTGATGTTCGCCTTTGAAAACAAACACCTACTCGAGGAACGAGTTCAGGCTTAGTTTGATCGCCTGGCGATGTTTAGGCTCAGCGTGATCGTCAAAAAAACCGAGTACTTGACAAACGGGTCGTAAGAATTTGCCTCCATCAAGACCAAAGGAGCTGAGCTTACACGATCGACGACCTTCAAGTATCCTGGATCAACAATCGCGTCCGACGGCAGCCTGATCTCTAAAGTGAACTCCCCGGTGAGTGCAGCTTACTCCAAATGGCGCTTGATGACTGGCCTTCTCTACGATAAGAAGATAGCAGAGCGACTGAAATTTAAGATCTACGCAAACGTCGTCCGAGCAGTGACCATTTACGGCGCAGAGCTGGCCCGCCACTAAAAAAGTTGAAGCTTGTCTCAGTGTAAGAAGACAAAAATGTTGCGCTGGACTGCCAGGGTCACGTGTTTGGACCACACTCGCAACGAGACCATTGGAGAGCGGTTCTGTGTGGTCCCCATCACTGATAAGATGCGCGAAGCTCGCCTAAGGTGATACAGTCATGTCCTTCGCGCTTATGATGACAGCGTCCGTAGTAAGATCGGTCTTTTAACGTGCCAGCAAAGCGACCAAGAGGACACCCGAAGCAACGATCTCTCGATACGTTGCATGAGGGCTTGAAATTAGTTGGCCTTCATCCCGATCAGGCATAAAAGGATAAAGGATAAAGCATTTGCCGTTGATCAATCCCTTTTTGAGATGCGGCACGCATTCTTCTTCCATTTGTACATTCGTAGAGGCATTTGAATGCGGTGTGGCCTATACAATGACTTGCGGGGGCCAGCCGATGTACAAGTCAGTGTTTTTATCCTCCCAGACAAGTCTGGTACCAATTCACCGACCCCGGAAGGATAGAAGGCTTGGTTGGCCTGGGCGACTCTTGATCCAGGTTTTGATCCCCGGACCGCTCGCGTGGTAAGCGCGCCACTTGTCACTACACCACTTCCGCCCAATCAGGCATACAAGGAAGGGAAAAGTGTGGCCAACATACCAGGAAAGTGGACTCCATCACCGGGTGGGACAAACGCTAAAGAATAAGAATTAGTTTACTGGGAACTCAAAAGCTTAGACCTCCATGCACGACATAGACAACACTAGCTGACGGCATCACAAAACTCCGAAATTCACAAATGGGAAATGAAATTGGTCACTTTGCGGGGACAGACCATTAATTATAGATCTCACATATGGACATACAAGGCCTGACCTGAAATACCCTGACACCCCATCGATCGAGTTTGCCTAACACGGCTGCATTGTTACAATATTTTGTTTTTGAGAACAAAAACCATTGCCGAGCAAAAGGCAGGACGAACAAAAAAGCGTGCACCATCAAGGATTGTGATGATCCAGACGAACTACAGACTAGACATTAATAGAAATAAATTATATTAGATTAGATCACATTGTCCTGAAAAGGCACATCCGAAAGCAGCATCCGCTGAGATTCCAGGAAACCATTTCAGTGATTTTTCGTCTCCGCGATTTACGCAGCATTTCATTTTCCTCACTTTGCTGAAACTCCAACGCATTCGCTTGCCAGCTATGTAACAGCTTGTTAGTTATTTCAAATCAATATCTCTAAAATTGGTTTGGAAGTGAAATAAAGAGCAGCTCCTCCAAATCATGCGCACACATAATCTAAAAGATGCAGTACAAATCTGCATCAGAGACAAATAAAGGCAGCAAAAAGAGCTGAGCACTAGCATGATGTAACTCCTATCGAATGGTCGCCGACGATCCGAACCTGGCTGACTATAACAAGTGGTCTTCCCCTTTGTGCTGCGATAATATCGGGAAGTACACGAAAATTTCAAACACCCCCATGAGCTGCTTCCCGGTTTCTCCTCTAATTTTTAAATCCCTCTCTCTCGTACCGTAGAACATTTCCAATCGCTGTTTCTCACAAGGATAACAAGTAAGATGAAAAAACAAGCTTTTAAGTCATTGCTATACAAAACAAAAGGCCTTCGAAAAGGCCTTCCGTACCATGGATACAGACGTTATTACTTTTTTTGCATAGAAAGTGATCGATCTGCATCCACCAAAAGCAACCGAGATTTCTTACATCTCAGGTAAAGGATATTCGGCATTAGACATGTGTGGAAAGATTGACTGATGAGTTAACTAAAGGCTCGCCCAAACTACTGCACAGCCAGAACGTATTCAAACGCTTCCACAACTCCGCGCGGTCCGAATGCATGGCGCATCACAAAGTGGTTATTCGAACACCACTATTCTCATCATATTCATGATAAAGCAGCGAGGAGATGAACACCTGTTAGCGAAAGCTCGCATTAGAAACTTCGCCTGTTTCAATGTGAGTGTGTGACTCATCATCTGAGTAATGGTGGAAAATTAGCAAGTATAATGAGCATCTATACTGAGAAAAGCTGGACCAGTAACTCAGGAAAAATCCAACTTCCGAAAGGACTTGCACAGTTGTTCCGAAGTAGCCGAGTTTCTGAATTAAGGTGCTGCTTTGCTGGATTTCGACACACCACTGTTACCTATCACCACTCAAACCTTCCTAATAAGACATAAATGACAGCAAAACATAAATGAAAGTTAAACTCATTCTAATGCAGCCCACCCGAAACGATGGAGGAGCTCTTTTTTAGTGGGCGCATGACACTTAATGATCAGCTTTATTTTTAGGACCTTAAAAAATGTGGCAACAAAAAGATGAATAGCTGCTATACACCCTCTCTCTCTGAAAGGGATCAGAGAAGGAAACGAATAGAGAATAAGGATATTCCTGAACACAAATAAGCAAGGATATTGATGCTCATCTATTATTACGGCTTATTTTGACATTATTCAAACTAGGGAAAATTGCAGAATCTGTCAAGCAGGTGGTCAAGTATAGGTTTACTAGTGCAAGAAAATAACGAAGAACTAGCTTAGTGTATGAGGAGAATATTAATTAAGTACATTTTATTCCGGTTCTCATAAGGATGTCGTATTTTTTCAACCAAAAATTTTCATATAAATCAATGAAACTTTTACATCGTTTTAATACATCATTCGAAAGAGAATTGTCTGCTCTACAACAACGCTGTGTTCCGCTTCCACCGCTATTTCAGAGTTTCGAATTCAGGCCAGCAAAATGGGAAGGTTTCGCCGGCAAAATGACCAACCGCACACTGCTGTACTTTATTTCCCTGGGGATAATCAAACCAGTGATATACCCTATACTTACCCGTGACCTCTTCTGAACATTTCACTCTTAGGTTGCCGAAAAAGCTTTGCCGTTTTTCTTTTCGAATTGGCTGGCGGGTAAGCCATAGCAATTTTCAAATTAAAATTGTTCCTCGTAAACGTCATTGTTTCGTTTCGAGTGGTGTTACTTTTTCGAGCACTTCTTCTGCTCTACTCGCTCATTTGTTTTGTTTCTCTGTTTGTTGGGAATTAGTTTAGTTCGAATTTTAGATGTTTCGGTATAAGGTGTTTTACCGCGAAATTAACCACATTTCTTTGAAAAAAATTTTCCCTTAGAAATGAGAAAATCAACCAGTCGTACATTCCTAACTTAGTCATGACTTGTTCTTCAAATTCAACCAGTTCTTCAACGTCTCGGCCATGAAAAAATTTCGACCTAGATCACAGGTAATGGTGCTCGATCGTCGAGTTCTGTTTGAAAAACCAGCTCTGGAAATTGAACGACGCAATTTGTAGGAAAACCTAGTAGTGTAATTATTAGAAGAGGTCATGCATAAGTAGAAGGTACATCATAGATTGATTTCTCTCGAGGAAAGATAATGTTAGAGATAGTTGTCGGTTTGGCCATTTTTTGTCGGCCGGACCTCCCAGTTCACAGGCCCCAAATTTGAAAACCCTGGAAGAAGTGTGGAAGTGGGACATAGCATTTTGTAGAACAGACAATTCTCTTTCGAATGGTACACAACGCGATGCAAAAGCATGGAGGTTTAGATGAAAATTTTTTGGATGAAAAAAAGCGACACTGTTTATGAGACAACCTAATATATTTCGACAGGAAAACGAACGAGGTCGAGATGAGGTCAGAACAGGTGAATTGTAAGGGTTGGCGGACGTGGGTCCTGATGACAGATGGCTAAATTCACCAATTGAAGCCGTACAAGGTCATAATGGATGAAGGAGACGGATTACCCGCAGGTTGGTCGGAAAAATTGTTCACGAAACAGGCATTTAGGAAGAAACAAGTTGACACAAAAATGAATATTTCTAAATTCAAAACCTCTAAGAAACTTAATTTGCAGTAATATTTTTGGCTATAAATGTTTGTAACACGTGATGTCGATGTGATAGTAGTCGTAATACAGAACGGAACAAATCACATCTCACAGGAGTGTATTCGCGTGAATTCATTTATGTCGTTTGGAAACAAGATTTTCGCAACAAAATCGTAAGCGCCCAAGAAAACATTACTCGTATTACATTAAAATTCTCGCATAAATAATACACATATTCCCTACTCAATAAATATACGATACATAATAAAGGATCCCTGGAGGAAACATAGAAAACAACAAAGTGGAGAAGTAAGACGAACCAGATGAGATAGCCTGTCTGACTTCTGGCGGCCCATTACTACGTAGGTCATTCTCCTCTACACTGTCTCTACATTTCGCAGAGGTTCAAGAACTTTTGAGATTCCGATGAATTGACTGCTTCAAAGGCTACCGCTTATTTGTAAGTTGAATCACTTCTGAGCCAAAGTCATCACTAATACTATCAGTCGCTTAACCAGAACAGGGGCCCTACTTTTGAACATTGCATACCCTACCCCATTCTTATTTGTGGCAATAACAGAGCACCTATCTGTCGATAACAAGGTATTTTTCTGGAGCCGTTACAGCCATCAAATTTTGCTTGATCTATTCCAATACCTCATGGAATTGATCAAATGTGTCTGTTTGGAGCCAGGAAAGTTGTTGTACGCATTAATAAAGCAAACTTTTGACACGTAAATATATGACTACAATGAAATTAAGGTGAAACGGTGTTTTTGGCGGTGATCTGGACGGCCCTGGATAGGAAAATTAGAGTTGAGAGTCCGATTCCTGCCAGTTCTGCTCTACCCATACTCTGACATTTTTGCGATAGGTTTTGCATGGCCTATATGAAAAATAAGGGATAAAGCATTTGCCGTTATGCGGCACGCATTCTACTTCCATTTTTACATTCATAGTGGCGTTTGAATGCGATGTGACCTATAACTATATACTTGTGGGGGCCAGCCCATGTTCAAGTTAGTGTTTTTTTTACACTTTTTGACTCATTTTACTTGTATGGCCTATAGCTACGAAAAACAAGTAAAACTCGTCAAAAAGTTAACACCTTTGAAGACATTTGCTAAATATTAGATATTTATTCCATATTGCTACACAACATTCAGGAGGCTTTGTTGTTGTCGTCGTTGTCACGAAAAGCTTGGTGCAAAAACTTAGTGAGAAAAGAAATAGCTCATCGAGATCAATGCTGTCACTGCATTATTAATCATAGTGGGAACAAAGACCTGCGACTTTTGCAAAATTTTTTAGAAAGGAATCACAATTTTCAAAAGTTACGGAGTATCAGTACTGTGCAGCGTAGTCGAAGGATTTCGTGGGTGGATGCATAATTGGTCCATGCAAAGTTTGGAGTGCTAAATTCATCAATGATACAGACCATCTTCAACGTGTAGCCTATTACGTGCTCCTGCAGGGCCACTCTGCTACAGCAGCTGCGGCTAAGGCCTCGACGGTATTCAAGAAGATGTTGTCCACTACACCGCGGTGTCTCGTGGCCGGAAACGATTTGCAGCAGGAAACATTTCATTCGAGGTAAGCAATGCTCGACCCCGTTGACCTCTCCCGAGCACCACGTTGCCCTGTCAAATTCTTCAGGTTATCGTGGTCACCGGTGCGAGGATATTACGAAGTCTTTCTATAGAGTAGAGGTGCGCTTCAATGTTCAGTTGGGTGCTCTCGTCTTGAATTCAGAACGCGTGATTGATTCCGCTTCAAATGTGGAAACAAAAGGAAGTTTTTGTTGCTCACCCTCCCCCCCCCCTCCTGTACACTTCTTGTTTAATTCACAGCTGCAAAAATTTGGTAGTCGGAGATGTCTAGTGCAACGTAAAAGAGGAAGGAGAGAGGAGAGAAGTGCACGAATAATAAAGCTTCCCAGGAGTATCACGAAGTTCTTAATGTGCGAAATTTGATTTATTAATCTGATGATTCATAAAAAATGTCGTAGTACTATCTATAGCATGTGCGACCTTGAGAATGTCTGGAATAATTCGATGCGTTTTGCCGGCCCAGTATGGAGACCAGAACCCGTAACGCTGAGGAGTAGAATGAGGGATTGCGAAATGGCTCATTCCATACTGAATTAATTATGTTACATCCCATCACACACGCTTCAGTTAGAGGTCATCTATAAATGTTCTCTCCTTTTCATGTGAGTAGGATCATAGAGAAAATCAACTGAATAGAAGTATTAATCGTCATCAATAGTGACTCGGAACGAGCGGGGCAGCAGAGGGATCAGCCAACCCATCGAGGAATGCGTCCTGCAAACATTCCATACACACACCTAGACAGCATACGCAACATGCAGAAAGGTCAGGCTAAGGACACCATTTTCACTGAAAGATTCAGTGAACGGCGAGGGCAAAACCGATATAGTGGTCAATTGCGCAATGGACAGCCATGTGCCAGATGGCCTCGTAGAGTGGACGCGTAGTCGAGAGAGAACAAAGACATGAGGATGTACGGGTGGACGGCGGACTGGGGGAGCGGAGGGGTCGCCAGGAGCGGTAAATCGGCCAGCCACCGAAAACGAACGCCATCTCGACACACACGCACATGGACAACCTCAATCCTCGAACGCGTTCACTCCAAACCACACACGTTCGCTGCGATAAGACGAGATCTCTTGAGACTACTAGAACCGCATGGTCTACGACAGTCTTAGAGATGGCCAAGTAAACAGAATTGGAGTAAGAGCGGAGTTTTCCTCGGGTGTTTCATTTCGAGCGTTTCTTTCTAGACAGTATAGTTGCCGACTGGACAAAAACGAGCACTTCACGTCTTGAGCCCTTATTACAGAAACCAGACAGTGTTAGTATTACCCTGAAGACCTATCTGCGAATCTTTTCGTCCTTCTTCAGCTCTGCCCATGTCCCATAAGTGCTTTATTAGGTTGGCGTTTCATCTGCGTGCCCACTTCTGGAAAAGATCTGAGAGGATTGGATCTAATTGAGATTTCCCCGACAGAACCTCTCAGCAGGAACGAGACTCAACTTTGCAGCGCTGAACACGTGTCCGTGTAGCGAACGAGTTTGTACGAGCGATCTACTTGAATGAGGTGATCAAAAACAGGTGCTTGTCTTCTCTACAAAATGAGAAGAAGCAACAGTATGGCGAGTAAGGTTTACCCACCCCAGCTAGAATTTCAGTGTTCTTGTTGAAAATCATTAGAGTAGACGGCACTAACCAAAGGATTCCCCTCGAAATCAGTTCAACCTCCAAATTCGCAAGATCGAAGCAGATTAGCATAGCGAACACATCAAGATTACTGAAGTTGTTCATGATTACTCTGCGAGAACGTTACGAGGCAGCGTGGCGCATTTTGAGCTACAGAATCGTCTCTGTCGCTCATCACAGCACTTGACTCACTATGGTGTCCCACGGCGCTAGGCCTATTCATGTACAGGGGCAGTAACTGAGATATCAGCTGGGTGCTGAAAACTATTGTAAAAACGAGAATTGCATTTTAATTATAATATCTACCATTGTAAAGTTTGAAGTCATATGCATGGATGGCGCATCGCGAAACATAGCACAGTCGATCAGCATAACTTGCCAGTGTTTGCGACCACTGAATAATCTTTACTCATTTGCCTTCAGTTAGCATTTCTTTGCGTCCCTAAACTTCATTCCATATGGTTGGCTCACTACTGCCCATTCACTCTCATTAGAAAAGGACCGATACTACTAAAGTACTAAAGTACTACATACATGCGACACAACTTGCAAACACTCAATTCTGTCTCATAAGAGCAGAGAAATTCATCGAGAGCGCTTTTATTGCAAACGGTGATATCGTTTAATGCTCCTGCACACTGCGCACGGAATCATTCGGAGAAAGGTCGACTGAAACGCTTGGGGAGGAAATTTCAATGGGCTGGAAGGAACGAATCTGGTCCCTGCAGAATATACGGCCAACGAATGGATACACAATGCACAGCATAATTATTGTTAGTCACCTTCATCCTCACCTACGTCCAACTTGAACTGTTTCCAGGATGGTGAGGGCAGCATTTTGAGGAGAAATTAAGGGGTGTTGCTCCTGTCCGGACGCTTATTACCGTGACTGTAAGAACTTCACAATTTTCTAAGACATCACACATTAAGCCCACTTGGAACCAGGGTCAACCCTATGTTGCTACAAGTAGCAACGGGGGGTCGTTCTTGAATGGACCCGGAGGGTGGGGGTCGTACTCTCTCGGTGGCCGGCAAGGATTTGAGTGTAATCTCCCTACTGATCATGACCATTTCCGTTTTAGGAAGAGCATGAGAAAGGAAGACTCGTAGAAACAGCAGCTGCAAGACATGTAGCATCGTCCAAAGAAGTACTCCCACCATGACATGGGTCCACCCACGAAACCACATTTGAAACTAAAGTGTAGCTGGAGTATGCCTAAGAAAACATGGACAATAGTCACCACATTACGTTTATGTAAGATAATTGATGCTAGAGCATCTGCAAGCCGCTTACTTCTGAATGAGCTTTCAATTGAGTCAGCGAATCAGGAGTGCGACCGAGGCGTGGCGCACACCAAGGCAGGGGGAAATCAGTGCAAGCGCATGCACAAAGCATTCTAACACATCCTATGGTCAGCAAGATATCGTTTCCCTGGACGTTGCGGCCAGTGAAACCTAAAAAAAACCGCTTTCTTAAGAGAATGGCTCGGAGAATGCCCCTCAAAAAATGCAACAACGGGACTAATTTTTGAATTACTCACTTTTAGGAAATGTTTGGGTACTTCTTGAGAAGCTTGAATCCTGTAGTTTCTCATACCGCGTGCAGCTTCCCAAATAAATGAGTTTGAAGGAAGTTATGGTCGTTTGAAGGTTGAAAAGTCGCGGTTTCAGAAAAGTAGTTCCGCGAACCCCCCTAAAATGTAGGAACGGAACTAATTTTTGAATTACCCACTTTTCAAAAACGTTCGAATACTTTTTAGAAAGCGTGAATCCTGTAGTTTCTCATACCTGGTTCAGCTTCCCAAATAAATGAGCTTGAAGGAAGTTATGGTCGTTTAAATATTGAAAAGTCGCGTTTGCACAGGAAAAAGTTCCAATGTGTTAAATTTTTGCTAAATTGCTTCATGAATTCTCAGATATGATTGGAGAGAGAATGATTTGAATTTTTTACATCAAGTAACTCCGACACAAAAGATCGAATATGAAGAAAGTTAAAGCCCGAAAAAGAGGAAGGTGGAAATTGTAGTGCAAACTCATTTCCTGCTCTAACTCAATTATTTCAGGATTGTTTAAGAACAAATCCGCTCGACTTGAGAAGGATGACCCTTGCTGATCCAAAATCCACCTCCGTCTTGCGAGAAACCTGAAATTTTCCAAGGAAAAGTTCCTATACTTCTCGATTTCCCATTTCGACACCTGCTCCCATTCAACAAACGCGCCCCATTGCAGCACCCAGCGCGCGATTCAATACATTCGAAACCTGTCAACACGCGTTTCCACTACCTTCTCGGCATTCTCAATCATTTCCCCCACTTCTCCATAATATGACGCCACAACCCACCCGTTTTCTCCAGCGGAGAATGCTTAATGACGTACTCTGAATCTCCTATGAAAACTCACCAGTAGGATTTTGGGCACAATGTGGCTGGGGAGGGGGACACTTTGTAGAAACGTCTCCGGGACTAAGCCTGCGCATTTTGTTTAGTCCTGGTCTCGTGAAGGATGTACTTCACTTTGATTTGTCCTGATCTCGTAGTTTGAATGTTCTATTATTTTATACTTTTCCAGGGTGAAAAAAAACTCACTATAGAGATAAAAGAAATAAGAATTGGTATGAATTGTGTCTTCATAAAAATTAGACACAGGGGGGTCGTACCAAATCGCCCATGGAGGGGGGGTCGTAAAAAAATCCAGAATGTAGCAACGATAGGACCGACCCTGCTTGGAACCTAATTGGATGGCACCAACAGGACTCAAGGGTGCCCTAGTGAAGTGAACTGTACATTACACCTGAGCCTATTCCAGTGGTTGTTTCCCAAAAACTTTGACTGGTTTCCGTAGTTAGTGAATGCACACGTCTTCGGCCATGCGTGTGCTTCAAACTCTGGCAAAAAAAAACACCAAACCCAGCTTGTTACCTTAAAAAAAGACAGTGTTGAAGTATTCGCGCGAATCCCGTTCCATTATTCGTTATTTCTTCACTTAAATTTATGCAACTGATCTGACTGCATGCTCCTCTTCATGATAATTGATGCATTAATTGCGAGCTACTTTCGCCTTGCCCTGTTTCTTTATTTCGCCAATCCAACTCAACATGAAGCTCAGGGTATTAACAAAATATTACGGTTCATCTGAAAGGGTGGTATGGCCGAGCGGTTGAGAGTGTAGACTTATGTCTGCACCTCTCAAAAGCGCGAGTACGATTCCTACCAAGGGTTAAAATCATGCTCTGCGGAAATTGCAAAAACGGTTCTAGTTCTAGCGCCAGACCCATAAACAGGCCGGCTGGTGCAGACCCCCAGTCACACCAACCATGTTCAAAATTCGCAAAAGAATCAGTGTTGATGGTAAGACGTCACCCGGAAATGGCGCAGAGCCGCCGCCAAAGTCCTGCAGTCAGTATGCGAGAGCTTCTAGAAGCGAACGGCCTTGGCTCAAGAAGCTAGTTCTAATAGGGGCTCTGAAAGTAGGGTATTATCACTAATTGTGAAGTCCCGAGAGGTTGCTGATCCGATGACGCGCAAGAACATCCGTCTTATGCCTTCAGAAGACACGATGGGAAGGCTAAGGCCAGGAAAATCCGAGAGTGTGTCAAACACTACTACTGTGGAGAAGACACCGACATGGCCATAGCGATAGCGGAATCACTCAAAGACTATGTCTCCAATGTGAAGAGGATCAGCGATCGGGTAATGGCTGTGAGGATAGACGGGAAGGAGTGGTACTGGACAATACTCTCCGTGTACGCACCGCAAGCCGGTTGCCCCGAGAATGAGAAGGATGAGTTGTACGTGAACCTGGACGAGGCCATGAGATCGGTTCCGGAAGGCGATTTTTTTCATCAAGGTGACCTCAATGGTCACGTCAGCAGTGACAGAAAAAGGCAAGGTGCACGGAGTTAAAGGAATAGGAGTAAAAAACGCCAAGAGAGGGTTCTGGACATGGCCACGGCCCACGGTCTGGCAATATGCAGCACGTTCTTCACAGAAAGGAAGACTCAGAAAGTGATGTACAGCAGTGGATGGCGACAAACGGAAATCGATCATGTGTTCATAAAAAGATCATCCTGAAGAACATTAAGGTATTCCCTGACAAAGACTTGGCTTCCCAGCACAGGCCTCACCTGGCAAAAATAGCCATGGATCCTAAAGAAGACAAGGGTGAGAACCGGGAGGAAAATCCGGTGGTGGAAAATGCAGCAGCGGAGAAGGAAGTCCTAAACGGAAGATAATGGAAGTTGGTCTCCCTTGATCCGGAGTGACGAGCAGCGGACTTGGGGCAGTGCTGCTGAGGTCATCCTGCGATGGGCGAAAAAGGTACCAGGCGAGACGCGAGGTGGATTCATTCAGGAAGCAAAGCAGCATGGTTCTGGAACGAAAAGGTCTCGCTAGTCGTAAAGTAGAAGAAGGGAGCATGCAAGCGCTGGCAGAAGACATGAAGCCCTGAGAAACTCGCTGTCTACAAAACCTGCAAGAGTCTTGCAAAGGTTGCCGTGGCCAAGGCGAAGAATATGGGGATGGACGCCTTGTACGAGAAGTTGGAAAGCAAAAATGCAGAGAATTTCGTCTTCAAGCTCGCTAAAGCACGTCATCAAGCTAGTCAAGACATCAGTCAGTGGTGAAGCGTGTGAAGCAACGGCGTCACCCTGAGGAAGCCAGCCGAACTCCGGAGGAGGTAGCAAGAGTACCAGGGGGCTTCTGAACGAGTTCCTCACAAGAACAACTCACGGGGAGAAGCCACAGCTGGTCCAATCGCACTCCGGACAGAGGATGAGGTTCGGTGTGGAGTTGGGAGAATGAAGGTTGGAAAGGGGGCTGGTCGGGATGGAGTACCCATAGAGGCTTGGAAGGCTTTTGGGAAGCCGGGGTAAGAAGGGGACACCCCTCCCTGAACATGGCGACTGCCAGAGGAAGCATGCCGGATCCCTGGAGTACAACTACTATCGCTCCCATCTTCAAACAGAAGGGTGGCGCAATGGACTGCTCCAACTACCGCGAGAACGAGTTGACTGCGCAAACCAAGAAGTTGTACGAGCGACTGGAAGAATCGAAAATACGAGAGCTGGTCCCCTCACAGGACCAGTTCGGGTTCATATCCGTAAGGTCTACAACGGATGCCCTCTTTATAGCAAGGCAGTTTCAACAAGGAGAAATATAGAGAGAAACGCCGATCCTGCTACCTAGCCTTCCTCGACTTGGAGAAGGCGTTCGACCGGCTGCCGCGAGCAGTATTATGAAAATCGCTCAGGGAACGGAATGTGCCAGGACACCTGATCTCTCTGGTGAGAGACATGTACGATGGAGCTAAGGCAGCCATACGCACCCCGAATACGAATACGGCCTAACGAAGGAGGTGGAAATCAGGTCGGAGGGCACCAAAGATCGGCTCTGAGCCCCTTCCTCTTCCTCCTGACACTAGATGTCATAGTAAAGGGTGAAGGGGGTCACGGTGACGGGGCTCATGGAGGGACCTGAAGACAATCCTCCACGCTGAAGACATGGCCTTGATAGCGGACTCAAGGAGGAACTTCAAGCCTAGGGTAGAAATGGCAGAAAGTCCTGGCAGAAGGGGGCTCAGGCTGAATGTTAAGAAAACCAAGTCCCTGAGCTCTGAAGAGGGAATAGAGCCAATTCTAGACGGCTATGGAAGAACCATTGAAAAAGAGGAGGACTTCAGATACCTCAGAAGTGATCTAGCCGCCGACGGCAGTGTGGATGACGCAGTAGAGGCACGGAACGCGGCATGGATAAAGTGAAGGGAGTCCAGTAGGATCCTCTGCGAACGAAGGTGCTCCAGAACGCTCAAAGGGATGGTACACCGGATAGTGGTTAGGCCTGCGATGTTATACAGCAGAAAGTTGGCTCGTGAACAAGAATCATGAGAGGCAGTTTACTCCGCTGTAACGAGGATGCTGGTGGGCCTGCGGCTGGACAAGGGTAGAAACGAGATTGTCAGAGCGGTCATGCAGATTGCCTCTGTCCAACAGAAGGTACGGAAACAGCATCTGCGTGGTACCGACATGTGTCAAGGAGGCCACAGGATCATCCGATAACAACAGCGATGCACTTCGAAGTAACAGGCAAGCGAACGCGAGGAGCTTTAAAAAATAGGTGGAGAGACGTGATCAAGAAGAACTGAATTGAAGTCACGGCCACGGCGGGAGATGCCCTGGACAGAGCAAAGTGGCGACGAGAAGAATAAGAAGAAGAATAAGAAGAAGAATAAGAAGAAGAACAAGAAGAAGAATAAGAAGAAGAATAAGAAGAAGAATAAGAAGAAGAATAAGAAGAAGAATAAGAAGAAGAATAATAAGAAGAATAAGAAGTAGAATAAGAATAAGAGTAAGAAGAAGAATAAGAAGAAGACTATAGTTCGTTCGAAGGAGGAGCAGACGGAACCGTTCAAGTATTTCGCATACATAGAGCTTTTCTTTTCTATTTGATAAGTGCTATTGCAAGTCAGACTACATAAACAAAAAGCGTTCAAGATGATGCAAAGAACGAGTTGGGCTACGCTTCTGTACGCTATCAGTATTATGTATTTATAGTTCTTATTATTTATCACAATTACAAAAAAAACTCGCACACAATATAATATAAATATGCAACAAGATATGATAAAATAAGCAAAGTACTACATCGGACTTTTGACGTTCTTTCTCGCTCGTCTTCTTTTCGATTTCCTCAGTCGGCAGTAAGCTGAAGATTACATTCAAATAGAACAACAAAATGCTGAGCGGTTATTGTGAAGGAAAAGAATTTGTAGTGATTCTGATGTATTTAACGCAGCAAACACGTGGAGAGAATCCATGCCGTGATCTCGAATCGTGGTCACCGTCACGTTTGTACTTTTCAACAAATGTATACCCCCACCACTTTTCCAGGGGTCTCGATACCATCACACGTGAAGCGGGGCACTACAAATACGACCGCCCTGCGTCCCACCCCAACACCTCCCTAATCGCCATGGCTTCTCAAAAATCTTTGAATTTGGACCTGTCGACAAACCCAGCCCCACACCTGAATTCCTCTTAAGGTGCAGTCTGGCGGGAGGAATAAGGACGGGGAGTATGACTTAAGAAACGAAGAAATTCCTCTCTCTTTGACTATTTTACGTTCTTTCCTAGAGGTTGAGCGAATTCTTGAAAACTCTTCGGAGACCCGGTCTCGTGCAACTATGACCCTTCCAACCTCTAAACATGCGACAACCTTTCACATTTTTAGATAAGATATCGTTGTCCGATAATTCCGTTGTGGTAATTTCGTTTTCTTCAAATGAAATTTCTTTCCTTTCAGATCCCATGTTTTCACGTTGGATTTTTTCGAGAGAAAACTGCCTGCTCTACTAAATTCTCGACCTTTTCTTCATTGATCGAAATTTTTATGTTCAAGCTTGGAAGGCCCAGTCGACGAAAATTAGCCGGACCGGCAACTGACTCGAATTCTGTATTCAATAAGAGAATCGACCAAAGATGTACGCTATACTGCTTTTCCTTGAAGTCAACCAGTAACTCCAACTTCGAAAAGAAATGTGGCCAAGATTTTTGGACAATCTGGCAGCATACTATTTATAAGATATCATGATTATGTAGATTACATTCACGACGAAGCCCCTTTCACTTTTCGGTCGCGAGACGGACGCGATTTCGTGGGCGCCGCCGCCTCATCACAAAACCCCAGATTTTGTTTTGAAATGAACAAAATCATGAATGTCACAAAATAATTTCTGCAATGTCCAATGCGTAAGCTTATCTAGGCATATAGCAGTAGGATTTTGATCGGAATGACAAACACTGATTACGAAAAGAGAGGATTTATTCACTTTCTCCGTGGAGGAACTTAAAAGCATTTTACACTCAATTACGAGGTTTGTCCACCTATCTGTCCACTCCACGCGTGGGGAGCAATTATCAGTTGGCAGCCCATGTGGGCTGCCATCGTCCCAAGAGCGCATGTTGTTGGCAGCCCATATGGGCGGCCATCGGCGTGAATGTGATAATTTACACATGGGATCGTTTTCTCTTAATGAAGAATAGAGTCAGAGTTAGTTGCCGCTTTAGCTAGTTTTTGTGTACTGGTTCTCCTAATTCGTACACTTGAAATTCAACAAGTTTACAATGAATGTACAAGATGATTGAACAGCTTCATAGGATAATCATTTCTTTTTCAAATATCATATAAGATGATGAAAAAACGAGAACTGTGATCAATTTTTTATCTGGAGAAAAGTGCTTGCCGAAAGAAGTAACATACATAACTAAGATGAAGGCAGCGATAGCGTAGGTTCCGGAGGAGTTTGGAGGGGAGGCTAGAGTACTCAATGGTAGGGCAGTGATGAAAATAGCAGAGAATTTCGTCAAGCAAAAACGCGAAACGGGTCTTGGCTGCTGCCCCCAGTGGGGCCGTTGATTTTCGCGCTCGAATGGTCAGCAGCGGGCGGAAGTATGGAAGTAGGAGAGCTTGTAATGCGTTGGTTGGTACTATGCTAACTAGGTTTCAGACAAGTTGCTCCAGTTGGGTTGCAGCTTGCAACACAGCTCGTCCAAAACATCAACAAAGTTTTGCACTACCAGAATCCCGCTTCGCTCATGTATGGAAGCAAGGTTGCTTACTCGAACCATTGAATCCATCTTTAATGTTTTGTTTCTGGAATTTTGGATCCCGATGATAAATATCAACATCAATATCAATAAGAATCTCGAATATTCAACGAAACTCACGAAGAAAAATGTGCCAGCCACTGGAGTCCCGAGCCGGCGACCAGTGTCGGACCTCAAAAACTCGGTCACAGTCCTGTACTTTGCATGAAGATCGCTTGTCGAGAAGACGTAAAGTCGAGTCAAAGGATCCGTCGTCTTGAAAACCAATACTACCCATCGTTTCCGATCTAAAGCCAAAAAAAACATTATAAAAGTGAAAAGAACATTTTCAGGGCTACTCTACGGCAAGAGAGGCATGGTTGATGCGCTTGAAAACCAAACAGAAGTGGAACGCTAGGAAGACAAGGAAAAAACGCCCCAAAAATGCTAGGAATGGGAGCTTCCCTTGCGGTCACGAGTTTATAAAGCAAGCACACTAACTACAGATCATCTTTTTCACCTGTCATCCCCCTGGTCATCGACTTGTTTAAGCGGGTGAGCAACGTCCCCATTAGTACCTGTCACGCGGAAGAAGTGGGTTCTGTCTGCTCGAGGGACACGAAGCCTTTTATTCAGTTCGTTGAGAGCACCCGTGAAGAACGTTGACTATCGGGCCGGTGGTTGTCATGGTCATTTGACATTTTGATGGATCCAGTCGGCATCCATCTGGCCCGACGGTCAGACTATCCGATCCACCTTATCTTCGATTTCTTGTCGAGAACGGCTGCGTCACTGACCTTCGACCGTTGACGGAATCTGGGAATACGGATTCCTTTGTGCAGCCGAGTGCATCGAGTAATTCTATCTGCTGTATCGGGTGTCGTACTCTCCACCGGGCGCCATGGCCCACCGCATGCTCGTCGTACCTGCGCAGAGTTCAGGTCCTTGGGGCAGAAGTTAAGGCAGAGTGAATTGCAGAACTGAAAAATGAGCATGGAGGCGAATCTTCTTCGTTCTCTTTGAACACCCTTGATGTTCTTGAATGCTCCTCATGACGCCCAATGTGGGGCGTAAATGGTACCTCCTATTTGGCTTGACGCTAAATCGCTACAGTACGCGTTGCGACTCGCTCGTTGACTCTGCCTTGACGCCGCGCAGCGAACCTCCTGTCGGGTTCCCTAGGTCGTGCATTATGTTGGTTTCCCGAAGTAGGTGCAGGTAGCCGCATTCCGAGGTGTTCGTTCTGCCAAGTGTGAAGGGGCATCAGGAACCAACCCCTTTCTGACTTCCTCTTCAGGTTCAGCTGCAGACCGACCTTAGGTGCAGACGAGATCAAACAGCTTTGCACTGATTGCTCGATCTCCAGTGCTATAAGAACGATGTCGTCAGCAAACCATATGTAGTGCAGTTGTGGACCATCGATCTTCACTCCCATGTCTTCAAAGCCCGTAGCACACGACGTTCTCCATAGCTGCCGAGCTTGGAAGGGATGGTATCGCTCTGTAGAACATGTCTACCCCTGTCGATGATAACTTCCTTGTACAATGCTGAAACTTGGTAGTAAACTTGCTGTAAGGCTCACGAAGAATCATTATGTACTAACCATAAGTCGAAACGCCCTGATTGCCTCTTCATTCAGTATTCTGCCAATGCTGTTGAAGATCACGCGAATGAAAAGTTGCAGACTACAGATAGCAGACAGATCGGGGGATATATGCAATGTCGTCCGAGCCTTCCTACTTGTACAGCAGCCCAGTTCTACGGTTTTTTTTTCAAAGAATATACACATTCCATTCCGACAGGTAGGCTGTGAAAAGTTCATCCAGAGTTTTAATGATACCTGGCGTTGACTTCCTCAGATAGTCTGGTCTGAGCATGTTGGGACCGAGTGCTGTTCAATTCTTCACTGACGAGATGACGTGTCACTTCGGAAGAGAGATGTGAATGAATGGGAATGGGATCCATCCCTTCTCAGGTGAAATAGATTAGTGGGCATGGCTACGGAAGAGATCCGAGGAAAAGTTACGGATGACTTCGCCCGTTGCCCTTCGGGGCGGAGGAGTGTTCGATCGGGACGTCGTATGCGGGTTAAAAATCAGGATTTTCTCGATGGATGAGCTGGTCGCGGCTACTGTTCAAAGATCCTCCTCAAACAGACTGCCGGCTCTGCTCCAGTTCTGCAATCACCCGTTCCAAATAGGCATAAACACTAAATTACTCACAGCATTTAGTGCAAGAAACCAGGAGGTCGCCAACGATGCAAAATTAGTGAAAAAGAACGTCCCCAAACCTTCCTCTGATTTTAGATTGGAGATACAGAGCAATTTCAGTATTTCACTTTACACTACATATGAGGCCATCGGTATGCATTCATCTCCAAGTTTAAATACTGCCAAAAAACCGAACAATCCTGCCCAATGAGCGATCTTGACTCCTTACTGTACACACTTGTTTCACCATAAAAACTGACACTCTTTGATTGGTCCAGGTCGCTTTGGATTTTCAATATTTGTCATTGGTGGTGCATTGAAGATTCGCTTCGAAATGAATCCGCCGTCCTCGATTGGTTTTTCCTAAGTCTACATATCGGTCACCTTCTGGGAGTCGGTCGTAGTACAGCTGCATGGTTCCGTTGACGAAAGGGGATCTGTAAGTATCACTCTCTGAGAAGTTCGACGAATTACCATCAAAACACTGCAGTAATTCCAGGATTAGCAACAGCCAGAACTAGGATGTTTTGGATACTCACATTGAATGTTGGCATCAACGGGTGACTAAAGGTACTGCATAGCTGTTACAGTGAAGAATTTTTGTTCTTAAACACAGATTTTTCAAACAATGCTGCAGCGCTTGTTTGCGCGTAAGGGATTAATAAAAAATTGAAACCATTCAACCTTCAATGCCTCACACTCTCGAGACGTTCTCGTATCAATCTCGAAAAAGTGTTGGTTAAAAAGGCCAAGTAAAAGATTCTTCAGTGTTTCGGTTTCAGAATGAAGCCTACATAAAGACTGATAAAACATTCTATGTTGGTCATCTTAATTGTGGGATACGCCACGCATTCGATTTTCGGTCAGGATCGCCAGAATTTCGCTGTGTAATTGGTTTGTAAAAGTGAACATACCGCAAGACTCGTATAAAATTTAACCAGGATTCGTGCAGCAGCTGCATTTTGTTCACTGTCGCTTTTTTTAGAAAGGATGCAGCACAAAAAGAGAGCGAAAATGAAGTTCTAGGTTTCCACTAACATAACTACATCTAGTTAAAAATGACAGATGGAATAGCGCATGAGGTTCGATTGGTTCAGCGCAAAAATTGAGATGGAGATGTCCGCCCCAACGCATTCCGGATGTGCGGAAGTGGTTTGGTGGTGAGTGGCGCTGCTTCCACGCGGTTCGGGATCAAATCTTGGGTCGTGCTTCAGCCGAGACACCGAGCTTTTCATTCCATCGAGTCGCTCAAGTGGTACTAGGCTTGTCTAAGAGGTTAACGAAACGACTTGTACATAGGCTGGCCCCCACAAGACATTGTATAGGCGAATTCGCATCCAAAACCCTTCTGAAAACCCGTCTAATTCTGAATGTGAGTAGAAAGCGTGGCGTATTCTTTGAAGAGATTGGTCACTGCCGAATGCTTTATGCCTTGTGCTTTACGCAGCACGGCACGATTTGATGCTGTCCTTTCCTCTTCTTCACTAGAATAATTAATCAACTGAATAGGGGCACAAAAGAAAGTACGAATCAGTGCTCATAACATCACTCAATCAGTTGCAAATTATTCTGTTACGAAAACATTGGGATGGCTGCCCAGGGAACCACAAAGAAACGTAGGACCGCTCCCGAGGTGTAGAGCTTAGCCTAAAGAAATCCTTCGCGGAAAATCCTCGCATTCTTTCTCAACATGAGAAAATCAGTTGTGATCACTAGATGCAATACAAAAAGTTTTACGCATGAAGGCCCGGTTTCCGAAGAGAAACAAACTCACGAAAATCTATTCTAAGGACAACCGAAGGTAACTCGGGCGGGGCATGGAATAAGTCGGCATGTGCCTAGGCACCAGGCGACGCGATGAAAGAATCGGGTGAAGCGTGCGATTCTGGAGAGCAGAGACAAATTTATCGATAGAATAGGATGGAGTAGAAGTGTGAGATGTGAATGCAATAAGTCAAAAGGCCAGAAAGAGTTTCCAGTGACAGTAGTCCAAGAACCAAGTGGGAGCATCCTCGTCGCCAGCATTTGTGACAGTTGTGCGGCGGTAACTCGAACGCGTAGCAGCCTTTCGGTTTTTCGAATTTTACCAAAACGAATGCAATCTTTCTACTCTTCCCATTCTTATCGTGGACGATGGGTCCCAGGCCAGTGAATTATAGCTGAAATTGAATTATGATTTTTCCGTGAAGGATTCCTTTAGCACATTCACGACGACGCCGCTTTTCCACTTTCCGGTCGCGTCTGACGAACGCGATTTCGTAGGCGCCGCCGCCTCACCACATCATGTCAGATATTGTATTATAAATGAACAAAAAGATGAGTGCCACAAAGTGATTTCAGCAATGTTCAATGTGTAGAGATTATCTGAACATATAATAGTAGTATTCAGATCAGAACGACAAATAGTGGTTATGGAAAAAGAGCATTCATTCGCTTCCCTCGTGATGGGTTTTAGAATCATTTCTCACTCGATTACGAGGTTTGCCCACCTATCTGTCCATTCCTAGCATCTGGCAAGTGATTATCAGCTGGCAGTCCATATGGGCTGCCATCGTTCCACAAGCACATTTTGTTGGCAGCCCATATGGGCGATCGGCGTGAATGTGTTAAATTACAGAAGAACCAAAGAATCTACTTAAATTTGACTTCCTAAATTTCCCAACATGTTCGAGAAGGGCTTCTAATGTTTGTTAACGTCCATTTGAGTATTCACCAAAGAGAAGGACGTGAATGTAACTTCCTCGCGTTTGTTCTGTGAATAACTTCACTCCTTTCAGGTATGCCGGCTCAAGGAGTTTGAACGGTGCCAGTACAAAGTGATCACCAGTACGGATCTCTGGAGCGTGCATCGTTGCTGACGTGTGAACATTGAGTCTGACCTAAAAATATTGTGTACTAATGAGATCAGTGATGTAGTAGAGAAATCCATCGATGATCACATTCCAACAACCAAAAGAATCCATGTGTATTTTGCTCGAAGCACATTTTACGCATATTCTAACTCTGTGCTAGATGAATGGCTGTTCGTTCCCAACTTGGTACCGTAAAGGAGTCCGATATGTATGTTCTAAAGCGTGTTATTACGTTGCAAATCTCGTGGGGTCGCGCCATTGGTAAGAAGGTGAGCCTGGGTCGGAGAATCCTGGATGAGGGGTTGTGTTTGCTTCATAAAGACGGAGAAGATTGAGGGCGTAGATCGTCTATTAGACAGAAGAATAAGGCTGCGAAATATAGTGTGAACTTAACCGTACGTTCTGAGGAGGTAAAGAGGGAACAAAGCCAGGGGTTCATATTGACCACGTTCCTCCACACATAACTGATTCATGTGGTGAGGGGTGATATTAGTCCATTACCCACTGCTGAAACTCTATCTAAGATTTGAATATGAGAATCTGCTTAGTAGTCGCTTACATATTCCACGGCTGAGAGTGGTGGATTCGGAACGATTCGTGGAGACAGCTTCACTTCACCAAACACAGAAGCGAACGAATACAGCGTTGAAGTCTTGCAGCAGAGCGATCGGGCATCTCTGGGGAGCAGATGGCCATTGGCCGCTTCGACGCACTGTAGTCGACGGTATTGATTGTATCGCGTTCAAGAAATAATTGAGAACAATTCAAGTTATAGTTAGGCGTCATGTGTTGTGGAAGCTAGCCAAGAAGTGACTCACCGTGTAGCTATTAGGGCAAATGTTGACAATTACCGGGTCGCAAAGCATCACTTGGGGGATTCCGTAGGGAATCGCCCCACCAGGGCACACTAGAAATGAATATATAGAGAAGGGCAGAAATGCGTAAACAAGTCACTAAGCGAAAAAGGCAGGATTATTACCTGGTTTTATGTGCTGCTCTTCCAGCTTGTCAATTTCGGCAGAATCCTAAACGAAAATTGATTACTTTTTCTTTTTTTTACGTTTTTGTTTGGTTTTTTTTTGATCGTTTAGGTGCCGTATACATACTAGTATCTACCGTTTCAATGAACAAGCAGCGCATTCCGTGAGCAGATCTCATAATATATAAGGCTACTTTCGGTTCGTCAGTAGGAATCCATTTCAAGGAAAAGAATGCGCAATCGTAAGAGGCTTTAAACAGGTCGGTAGTTCGGGAACTGCAGGAAGAGATGGGTCAATGTGGAAGCTAAGGCTTTAGGCAAGGTTGGTTTTCGACAGTAAGTTCGATTTGAACATTGCGGCTCGCCTCTGATTTCACTGCCGACTTCCTGATGTTCTAAAGAACAACGTGATGCCAGTGTGTAGTCTAACCTATGGTTTCGTGCTAGTCTGAACTAACTCAAAAGGGATGTTTGGTAGGGTATGAATCGCTTTGTCCCTTTCTCCTATTCATGGAGGCCGCCTGGACGTCAGAAAATGATGCTTATTCAACAATCACGTGAAGAGCTCCACTGAAGACATAGGGTATGGGGCTTACGTCAATTGAATCCCCTTTCCTCTTCTTCTTCTTCTTCTTTCTTTAGCGTCTGTTCCGCTTGTAGGCGGGCCGCTTTTCCCTATATGTTGGCGCCACTTTTCCCGATTAAACGCTTGATCGGGGTGGATATTAACAGACTTCAAGTCTTTGTGCAACGTATCGAGCCATCGCTTCTTCGGGCGCCCCTGGGCCGCTTCCGGGCACGTCAAGGTTGAGAGCGATCTTACAGACACTGTCATCTTTCGCGCGAAGGACATGACCATACCATCGAAGACGGGCTTCGCGCAACTGGTCAACAATTGGAGCCACCCGAGTCGCTCTCTGATAACGTCGTTCCGAAGTGGTCTACTCGTGTGACTCGGCTGTCCACGCAGCATCTTGGTCTCCATCACACTGAGCCGTGCTTCGATCTCTTAGTCGTAGGCCAGCACTCAGCACCAAATCGCGACCGCCGGATGACGGTCCAATATATCTTGGATTTGAGACGTTCTGGCATGTTTTTATCGCAGAGAACGCCAGTCATCGAGCGCCATTTCACAGGCTGCATTCACGCCGAGAATTCGTTTCCACGACCAGGCTGCCGTCAGACGCAATTGCTGATCCAAGATACTTGGATGATGTTGCACGAGTGAGTTCAGTACCACTGACCTTAATAGAGCCCAACTCACTCGAATCGGTGGTCAAGTACTCAGTCTTCTTGACGTTCAGCTTGAGCCCGAAACATTGCCAGACGTCGGACCAGGCCTGCACCTGTTGCTCGAGCGTGCTTTTATTTTCGCTAGCAAGCATCACGTCATCAGCATAAAGAAGCGTCCATTGAGCCGGCTTCTAGAAATCTCTCGTAATGGTATCCGTTACGACAAACAAATAGGAGTGAGGATAACGCAGGCCTGATGTACTCCGACAGAGATGGCGAAAATCCATCGATGTTCCTGCTGCGTTTGCAATCGGCTCTTGGGCTCGAGTAAAGAATGCGTTACCACTCGACAAGTTCTTCAGGCAGCATGCTGTCGTAAGGCCAGACCATATAAAGTCGCGCGCGAACGCGGTCGAAAGCCTGCTCCAAGTCTAGGAAAAGCAAGGTGCACGGTCTTTGTTGTCGCGCGTGGCTTTCTAGCAGAATGCGAGCGGCGTGGTATGGCAGGCGATAGTGCGCAAACTAGCCACAAAGCACACTGGTTGGCGGTGAGCTCGACGACTGCTCCCGGATACGGGTATCTACCAACTCGCTTGCGAGAGCAGGCTAATTGGACGATAACTCGTGCAGTCTCCTAGACTGCCCTTCTTCTTCCTAGATAGGAATCGTCGTGCTTTGTTGCCAGCTTTCAGGCACCTTCTTCTTTGCAACGATCTGGTTGAAGACCTCCGTCAACCATTCTGCAGGATTCCAGCATTTTGATTTCCACAAGTCCGCTGCTAAGTCGTCAGGACCAGTTGCTTTGCCTGATTTCATCTTCTTCATGGCCGTGATGGTCTCCTCCATGGTTATCTTCTGAACGGGTCCGCGTACTGGCGGAGCACAGGGGATGGCGGGATGAGTAAATTCGACTGTTGAGATGTTTTCGAAGTAGTCACGCCATCGCTACAGTGTTTTATTGCGGTCCGTCAATAGGTGGCCATTTTTGCCGAAGAACTTTTCTATATCCTCGGTCTGACGATGGCGGGTCTTTGCAAGTCGGTAAACGTACCGCTCACCATCGCGCGACTCAAGTTTCTTACTGATGTCAGCAAAATGAGCTGCTTTCGCGGAAGCAGCGGCCTTCTTTGCCTCTTTCTTCGCTATCTGATAGTTCCGCCAGTAATCAGCTGTCTTTTCGTTAAGAAATGCGTGGTACCGCTTCTTCTTTTCGCGCACCTTCTCTTTGATCTGGTCCGTCCACAGCCAATATCAATTCTCCGCCGTCCAGGCTTCGTCATCCCGAGCTCGGATCGAGCTATCCGAGTTATTTCTTCGGCAGCACCTTTCCAGTTTCGTCGACAGTCGTTACCGCTGGTAATCGAATGCGGGAAACGACGGCCGCTTCTTTTTCTTTCAGTCGCCACCACTTAATTCTCGCTGGCCCACACCTTTCGTTAGTTTTGGTTTCGGTGGAGCCATCTTAAGCGTACAAATTAGTGGTCGGTGTTGCGTGGCGACCGTTTCATAAGGCACTGTTTTCGCGTCTGTTACAGGCCCTTGGTCGCGGCGCCTGACAAGTACGAAATCAATTTGTGTTCTTGTATTACCGCTATAGAAGGTGATGAGATGTGAGTCGCGTTTTCGGAATTTCGTGTTCACAATGGCGAGGTTGTGCGAGTCTGCATACTCCAGATTTCGCTCGCCATCAGTGTTACGCGACCCATATCCAAAACCACCGTGACAGCTGTAACCGTCTTTCGTAGCGCCAACGTGCCCATTGAGGTCACCTGCGACAATTATAGCTTCTTGTGACGGATTCTCAGCTGTCTTCTCATCAAGCAAGTTCCAGAACTTATCTTTGGCTTGTTCGGAGCATCCGGTCTGCGGGGCGTACGCAGAGAAGAAGTGGTATTTTCGTTCTTCTTCTGACAACAATGATCTTCATTAAACGGTCGTCGAAGCGCTCCACGTTTACTGTCGAATCACGAAAGCGTTCAGAGACAATCATTCCGACGCCGTTGGTGGTTCTGGGACTGCCACAGAGAACGGCTTTGAAGCCGCGGCCAATGTCCCTCGACTTGCAGCAAGACCACCTCGTTTCCTGCACGGCACAGAAGTCTATTCGTCGGCGCTCTAGCGCTTCTGCCAGCTCGCTGGAGCGGCCCGTCAGCGTGCCAACATTTAATGTTGCAACGCGGGTCTTCGATACGTTGCATGGCTTTTGGACTAGCCTAGTTGCCCCCCGATGCCGTCCTTGCACCGGAGACCCTCGCATACTTTTCACACTCGCCGGACTTTGCGAGTGCGCGTCGGCTCCCGCGGACGCCGTAGCATTATCTCGACATTCATATGGCGACATTAACATTTGTGATGTGACGTGGGTGTTCGTAGGCCGGCCTGTCACGAGGGCCTGTCGCCTGCATT